>CM047810.1:97166458-97529259 GCA_026214975.1 Gentiana macrophylla
CCACTTCGTGCACTCAAAGACCCGCAAGTTTTGGCAAATGTTCTAAAGACCCACATGTTCGTAGTTGTTTTGGATGACCCCGAGGACCTGCTTTTCCTTATATTTTGCTTGTTTGTTCTTCTGTGTTTTTCGTTAATTACTCTGATATGACGAAAACTTACGTGGATGAGGTTTTCTAAATGTCATGTCTTCGAACGCTGCATTTTACGCGGGTAGGGACTCGAAGATCCGGACTTTGTGTTACACATCCATTAAGTATTTATAATCTTCACATTTCAAAACAAACAATTGAATAAAGAGGTAAGAGGCTTAAAATGACACATAATTGACTTAATTGTTTATAAGACAAAAATTAGTAGATGGACAAAGCTACCTTTCAATTGTAGAAAAAACTAATGCGTTATATTCAAAACAAAGGTCTGCTTTTTCTTATTTTTTGAACAATACTTCAAACAAAAAAATTGATTCGTTATAACAATTTTTTCAGGGGAAAAATTCGATGTAAGCAAACTAAAAAAATTTCTCTTTTACTCAATTTTTTGGAGCGGATTTTCTAAATTTTCAAACGACTATATCTTTTGATATAAAATTCATCATCGTAATTTTTTCACCATATTTCATATTTTTCGCCCTCAATGATGAATCGAGTTAATAGGTGGTAACCGAAATGCCGAGCTGCCGAGTCGTTATTTCAAGGCTCAAGCTCTTCTCGAATAGAAAAACCAACTCAAGCTTCCATCGAGTTATAAATAGAAAAGTTCATATTCGACTCATTCAATATTCAATAAAACTTGGGTTGACTCACTTAATAGTCGATAAAACTCGCCCGACTCGTGAGCCCGGACAAATTTTGAAGAATTCATTTTTCTTTGAAAGGATTGTAGTTTTCATTTGATATTTTTCCGACATAATTTTTGAAAATCGATAATTTCTTCATTAAAATCGACGCGGATGCAAATGACACCCACCTTATGCAAATGATTTATGCAAAGACACATTTTTGGTAACGATTTATGCAAAGGACACCACCTTACGTAGTGACACCTTTTATGGAGTGACACCTAATGGCACCAACATTTTATGCGAAGTGACACCTAATGACAATATTTTATGTAAGTGACATATTATGCAGTTGACACCCAACGACACAAATATTATTTTATGAAGTGACACCTTATGTAGCGAAACTCAATGACACCAACATTTTATGAAGTGACACATTATGCGTGACACTCAATGACTCCAAAATTTTACGAAGTGACACCTTTATGCAAGACACCCAATTACAACAACATTTTATGCAGTGACACTCTATGACACCAATATTTTATGCGTAGCGACACCTTATGCAAGGACACCTAATGACAACGGCATTTTATACATCGATTACATTATGAAGTGACACCTAATGACAAAATTTTATACAATGACACCTTATGCAAGTGACACTCAACGACACCCATATTTTATGGCAAGTTGACACCCACCTTATGCGCAGTTGATTTATGTAGTGAGGACACCTATGCAACGATTTATGCAAAGTGACACCACATTATGCATCATTTTATGCAAAGTGATACACCGTGATGCAAGAATAACACCGTGACGCAGATACCGCAATGAAGTAACACAGGGATGCAACGACACCGCGATGAAGTGACACCGCAACGGCGACACCGCTGATGAATTATGCAATTACACATTACGGAGTGACAACAATTATGCAGTTGACAATAATAGCTTGACAATGTATCTTGGGTGACACTTTTTGAAGACCAAAACAAGTGTCACTTTTTCTTAAATGAAATTTTACAACTAGAAAATCAAGTTGTCACTATATTATCTCTTACACTTTATGAATGACACATTAGTTGTTACTACACATTTAGAGCCAATCAAGATACAATCACAAATGTCTTTTTTTCAAATTTCACCATATATTACTAAAATTCAAACATTTTGATTGCACATCAAATTATTTTTCACGATCGCCATTAAATCAAACTTATGAAAAAAACAAGAGTTGAGAGAAAGCCATCAAGCATTTAAACAAAAAAACATACAATGAGGATTTATGCCTGGTGTTGTCATCAAAGATAAAAGTACACATGTGTATAGTACATAACAAATGAGCAGAGAGAGCCTTTTTTCCTTCTACTTTAATTCTTTCTTACTCATGGGAGACTTCAATGGTGAACAATCCTTTTTAACCCATCCAAATCAAAATTGCTGATACTTTCTCCAGACTTTACGAGCCGAATCCTTCCATCACTCCGAGCACAAATTTCTGGTATGCTTTTTATTTCTCCATTGATACTTGATGATGTGATGCTGGCAAGTCTTATTGTGGCGATTTACGCAGTGACACCTTATTGTAGCGATTTATGTAGTGACACTTTATGCAGCAATGCCTTATGTAGCACCGTGATGAAGTGACACCGCGATGAAGTGACACGTGACCCTATTGAGATTCGGGGAATTTTTTTGTATCAAAACGATGTAGTTTTTTGTTAAAAAAATGTGAAGTGACCAAGGTTTTAGTAGCATCCTCTCTGATCTTCTCAGCAATTTTCAGGGCACCATGTACTGCTTTTGTAGTCTCTTCAGCTTTATATACAACATAACCTTTCAATTCTTGTACACTATGGTTCTCAAATCCTCATACTTCACGAAAATCATGTTTGTACTTGTTTCTATTAGAAGAACAAACAGAAAATAAAGATGAAGAAGTCTCTTTGACTTTATCATAATCAAATGGATTGGTACTACTAAACTTAGGTATAGATAGTGTAGTTCAAGAAGTTCTTTTGCACGTAAATGCGGCTTTTTGTCCGATTCGCCATCGTAATCAAAAGAATCGAGCTTTGACTTCGTGAGCTACCGAAGCACGCTTATCATGCCTGGTAATGGAGATTTTCCACGGCCAAACATTTTGACTAAACTAAAGCTTGAAATCGACTGATGGATTAACCTTTGAGAGTTCAGTACACAAAATCAACCCACTCTTTAGAAGCTAGATTCAAAATAATGACAAAATATGGTCAATGAACAACTTTATTTGCTTAATAATCACTCGCCGACTTTGAATAAGGAACTCTAGATCAGAAAAAGGATGTGGAACTCCAGCCTACAGAAATTAAATCAAAATTATGAAGGCAAGAAATGATTATGTATGTGTGAATTGAGAAAGGAAAATGCTTTGAATGAATCATTGTGTGAATTGAGAAAGGAAAAACCGATCGGAGGTCCTCTAGTTGCTCACCGACGGTTGAATCACACCAATACCCTTCCGCATATGATACTCGCTTCTTTCGCCCATGACCGATTTTCCAAATGAAAGAGAGCCTTCTAGTCATTGCAAGAAAATATTTTTTTGTTCAAAGAGAGGCGAGGTAATTTTGTCCACTTAGTCTTTTTCATTCTTATAAACAATGATATTTTTTTAGGTGTTCTAAATGTTTAATTAAATCTTAAAATCAGTCAATTTAGATAAATATTCATTGAATAAATGATATATATATATATATATGTGTGAATATAATATTAAACTTCAACATATTTATTAAGTTATTTAATATTATTCCATTTAAAAAAAGTTTATTTATTAAAAAAACAATAAAAAATGTGAAGGGATGCAAGCATGTTTTTTAAAACAGACCAAAAGCCATCAATCGCTTTACTGCCATTCATTCATGATCATCACGTCCACATTTATCCATTAACGAAAATTTTTATAAAAAATAAAACGTAAATTAACGACATTTATATTTTACACTTTGGTAGAGCCTTTACGCTTTTAATTGTTTGGGCCAGTACCATAATAAAATTTCCGAAAAGCCATATCAGTACGAAAACGACTTCTCACATTTGCTGGTCTTCTTCCCCTTCTCTTTCCACACAGACACGCCACACACTCTTCTCCCCCCAAATCCCCCCTTTCTCCCCTACCTCTCGCGCCAAATCTTTCATGTCTCCATTTCCAAGCTTTCGAAGCACAACCCATTTCTAGTAGTACTAACTTGTCTACTTTCTTCGCAAAAAAAAAAAAATCACTAAAACAACAAATTCTTTAGGCTTGGCTCTCACCTGAAGTGCAAGGTGAGGGGAGAAGAGATAATGTACTCGTCAACGAGGTTGCCACTTGTCCAAGGTCTTCCTTTGGAGGGTGTGTGTGGCGGTGGAGAGGATTTTCATCAGCACCATGGTGGACAAAGTATAGCCTTAGATGGTACAAACTTTCCTGGGGATGCATGCGTCATGCTCACCTCTGACCCCAAGCCTCGCCTCCGCTGGACCACCGAGCTCCATGAACGATTTGTCGATGCTGTCACTCAGCTTGGCGGCCCTGATAGTTAGTTCACTTTATATTATTGAGTTTAATTGCAAATTTTTTTTCCCGTCTTTTGGTTTCTTTTTGGATCTAGAACAATTTTTGTAGCCAATGGAACTAAGACACGTTCAGAAAATGGTGAAATTAAGTAATTGTTAAGTTTGGTTATATGTTAATAAACAACTGTTTCTGTAGTAGGTTTTGTAAAGTTACTAATTTTAAGTCCCTTTTTTTCAGCCCACCAGGTCATATGAGCTGAGAAAGAAATGCTGAGCTCAACTTTCTTTGTTTTTGCACAAGTTTTTTTTTTTTTTTTTTTGATGAAGCAAATTAGTTTAATATCATCCCAGGACACAGCCTCCATTATTGTTTGTGTGTGTAGTAGGTGGTGTCTTGCATTGATTAAAAAGAGGTCAAACCTCTCTTTCTTTTCTGATCAGGACATGTTACTTTGTGAAATTTATAATTTATATTAACTTGCTTTTTCTGCTTGTCAATCTTTCATTTAAGTGATGATTGATGACCTTTGTTTTGTTTATGACATGAGTCCCCTTTTCCCAACCACTTTTTAACTATTACTATCCATGCCCTAATGGCATGTTTGAATGAAGTAATGTAATGCAATGATTTTCATTTCATTGCATCACTTGGACATTATTGGAATGAAGTGTAATGAAATTTGATTACAACTTTAGTCCAAAAATCCATTTTCATTACATTCTTACATCTGAAAATGGATGGTAATGAAAATGGACACCACCAACCAGGCAACCACCCCACCTGCCACCACCACCACCCTGTCACCCCACCACTACCTGCTACCCCTTACCTGCACCCCTACCACCTCCTATGGAATTTTGTTTATCTCATTCCATTGTTCTTGTTAGTGATCTTGGTTTCAATAATTTCCCAAAGTGTGCGCTCTTCTCCCTACCGAGGCATATATCAGTCAAAGGTACTGCCCGTTATCTGAACTCAATTGAGGGCATATGAAATGGACAATAAATTGTCCTAAAGGCCACTAGATATATAAGTTGTTTACATTTTTCCCAAGAGATTCTCCTGCAAGTGTTATTACTTGCAGTATCGTAAGGCATTAGGCATTTATGAAGCTTAAATCTAGTTCTTGAACTCATTATGGTCAAAACAATTTTGGTTTACTTAGGATCTCATATTGTTACACTCTAAAAGTTATGTATAAGGTTAGATTTAGCCAAGGGATTGTACAACGGGAGAAAGGACATTATGCGGAATAACAGTGGCAGTAAAAAAGAATATGCTGTGCCAAGACGGGATATGTGAACTAAGTATTTTAGGGCATGACTGAACCTGAAGTTCAAATTATTGGCCATATGTATATTTGTATGCATGATTGAATGAGATCCATATAGCTGATCCGTATGCATGTTGTTGTTGATGTTGTTGTATTTGCATATGTATGTATGTGTATGTACGCGCGATGATTTGATGGGTGGTGAGAGTAAATTATTTCCATGATGTGTCAAAGAAGTTCAAATATTTTGTCAGCCTTACTAGTTAGTTATCTGCGCCGTAAGTGAGGAGAAAGCCAACAAATAGTGCAACGATGTTTTTTGTTCTAAGATGAACGAGGAAAATGACCTACCCTTCTGCAGTCACTGTTTTTTTGCTTATGACATTTATAAAGAAGGGGGGGTTCGGCCCACTGAAACAGTTTTACGAATTACGCATAAAAGTAACGTAACACCATTATATTGAACTCGAGTGGCTGATCCTCCTTGACACCACATGTGGGATGGGTTGGACCATTCTTCATAAGAGATTCTATTTATCTCCTTCACTTTTCTCAGCTCATGTTTCGTATTTTCCTAGATCCCTTTGTATTTTTAGCTTTTCGAGCTTCTATGTGAAACATAGTTCTTTATATGTCAGAGGCCACACCAAGACAATTTTACTTAACAATGGGAGTGAAGGGCCTTACACTGTATCATTTGAAGTCACATCTTCAGGTAGCATGCTTGCTTTCTCCTCCTTTTTCTTTTCTTAGTTCTTTTTCTGCATTATTTGGTTGCATATCTGCAGTCCCAACTCCCAATTTTGACACGTTACTTTTCAAACATTTTGGATGTGTTTGGTTTGTCAAATTGTTGCTTGGCATACGAGCAACCCGTTGTGAGCTCTCTATTACGTATGTGTTCCTTGTAATTACTGATGAAGTATACTCTGCTTTTGTGTTTATCCTGTGCAGAAGTTCCGCTTTGGGAAGCAGTCTTGCAAGGAGGCAACTGAGAACTCAAGAGAGGGTATTAGCTTAATCCTTTTTAATTTAGATTGTGTTTTCAGAGTGAGCCTTATTTGATATCCTGAACATCATTATGGAAAACAAAATTTGTTATTCATGTGACGACTACAGGAAGGTGTATTTTCTGGCAAAAATCTTCAAGTTCTAATTATATTTGTGTGACTAATGAGTCTGTTTTATGTTCTTTTACTCGCTCTACTTTTTTGCTGCTTGTTGAATTTTCTTATACATTTACGTGATCTGTTTGAAAGCCATCTCCTTTGTTGGTTTGTGACCAAGCCCCTGCCTCTTAGTTATCGTCTATGATTTCTTGGTTGTGGTAGATTCTTTTGTGGCGAGTAATTTGTTATGATCATCAGAATAGTTAGATCTAATGTGGTAGGGTGAAATCTTTATAACAAAATCCCTTTGCAGGTAGAATTAAATTGCCATAAATTTTATAGGGAAAATAGATAGGGACCATTCAAAAGCACCATAACTAACTTATTGTTGCACCACACCTACCCGGCACCACGCTGAAAATTGACGTTCATAAAGTCTAGTATGCACCCGACTTTTCAAAAGTCGAATATAGACCATATAATCGACTTTTAGAAAGTCGAATTTCAGTATGCTTCTGTGGTAGGTGTGGTGCCACAGGAAGGAGGATGTGATGCATCTAAAGACTCCCAGTAGATATCATTGGAGGATTTCCTCCCATAGCTGGCTGCTATATGTGCTTTTGTGTCTGTAGAATTCGCTTTCCTGCTAGTACTTGTATCAACATTGCCTGCATCTACTTTAGTGAGCTCGCCTAGGTTATCTTCTCGTGATTAGGCTTCTAGGTAAAGAAATTGAAAACCATCACTTGAATGTGAATGTCATTTTGTCTAGAGTTATATGAAGCATATGCTGCATTACTCTTAGTTAAAGAAATGCAGGGTGATTTGAGGAAAGTAAGGATGCAAGAGGCAAGCCTGAATGATGCTGCTACACTTGACACAATCATTAGGAGAATTGATGAACTAAAATCGTTTCTGGCTCTTCTTCCCTTCTCAAGAGTCTATGACTCTTGCAAGTTTGAAATAAATTGTCACAAATTGTAGTTAGGGAGATAGTCGTTGCAGGAATTTTGCGTATAGGCTTGGTGCTATATTGTCTTTTATTCTTGTTGACTTCCTATCCTACCAAAGGGGGAGTCTTTGCGTAGCAGTAAAAGTTATCGGCCTTTTTCTATTCTCCAATCTGCACGTCTCTCTGTTGTTATTTCTTATCACCAGTTTTGGTCTCTTTCCTCGAATTGATTTAAGTAATGTATTTTGTATTTTATCACGATAAAACATTTATTATGCAGACAATGACATGACTCTGCTTCTTGCCTCCCTAGTAAGCATTTTATGGGTCATTGCTTCATTTTTGCATCCATTTCTTTTCCATTACACTGAAGTTCCATAGAGGACAGAAATGTTTTGTAAAATCAAGTTGTTCGGGGTTCTGAACTTCTCTTCGTATCTACTCACGAAAGTTTAATATGACTGTTGATGGTTGATTATCGCTTAAACCAACTAGAGTTCACAACTTTGGTGTTTGTTTTTCTTTCAGCATCTTGTATGGTAGAAAGCCAGGACACTGGATCATCAACATCTGGTTCATCAAAAGTCATTGCACAAGATTTAAATGAGTATGTAATATTTTCTTTTGGCGTCATTCAGCTAATGTTCATCCCCTCCCCTCCCCTGCCTACGCCAGTTCTAAGTTGCTGCTTTGTGTTCTTTGTTTTAGTGGCTACCAGGTCACTGAGGCCTTGCGAGTGCAGATGGAAGTTCAAAGAAGACTGCATGAACAACTTGAGGTTAGATGTTGTTTTTTCTTCAGATTTTCGAGTTTTGCTCATTCTTTATATTTAGTATGCTTTTACGTATTGATTTCCAGTGTCATTCGTGACTTATAATAGCTTAATATGATGTAATTAGTACGTGTATGTGAATACACGTGTGTGGATACGCTGGTGCAGGATTTCTAAAAATATAAGATACGGGTGTAGATGTGATACACGCAAGTATTAAAATATAGAGATCAAACTGAATTAAAACATTTAATGTCAGTTTACTTCTAATATCTGACTCAGTATGGCCTAAACACAGGTTCAACGTCATCTCCAGATACGTGATTGAAGCACAAGGAAAATACTTGCAATCAATTCTAGACAAAGCTTGCAAACTACTAAGCTGTGACCAAGGTGTAGAAGTTGCTTCAGCAGGTCTGGAAGCAGCAAGAGAGGAGCTTTCTGATTTGGCAATTAAGGTTGCAACGATTATCAAGGAACTAATGTTCCTCCATTAACCGATATGGCTTTACTCATTGAAAACAGAAACGCTTCTTCTGCTACAAATAATCTACCTGCTCGAATCGCTGATTGCTCTATTGATAGCTGTTTGACATCAAATGAAAGCCCGGTTTTATCTCCTCGTGAGGCTTCATTGAAGAAAAGACCACGCCCCATGTTTGGTAATAACGAGTCACTTCCTTTAGACAGCAGCAACATGACACAGGTTGAGTGGATGATGTCTAACATTCTGATGAATCCTCTTAATATTTTGACTCCATTCCACACGCTGAACCGGATATTCTTACTTCCTTTCACCACATTCTGACACCGTTTCAATGGATCCTGTCTTCCAAGATTTGACTGATGTTTAAGCTGTCTGTATAATATGTAGGCTGATGATTTAACTTGTTTCCACTTGGTAAACTTGAAGAATGCTTTTTTTTTTTTTTTTTTTTGTACTTTGTACTTACTTTCAAGACCTTTTCACCATGCATTGTGTATTCTGTTTAAGAGCATGTGTTCTTTGTTGCTAACATTTTCTGCTGATTTTGTATGGATTTGCCTTTACCAATGTTTTTATGGGATGCATTATTTTTCTTTGGAACTTCGGTTATCATACACATTACACTATTGAAGCAAATTCTACTCCATTTCTTCATCTACTAGTATTTTACATGGATTCCTTACAGTTTATCTAACAGGAAAATAAAAGCAATACATTCATATACCAAGCTACACATCAGTTTATGCCAATGGACTGAATTCTTCTGATAATGCACAAAGAACAATTATTTCTTTCTCTCCAGTATGCTCTTTTCTCCCCTTGTTGCGCGTTTTCCTTTAGCCAATGATCATAACCGTTGAGTATGCTTACTGCTTGTTTCATGCTCGGTCTAGATTCCGGGCTTGATCTTGTACAAGCTATCCCTAATCGGATCAGTCTCGAAAGTTCAGTTTTATTGTACATCCCATCTAGTCTGTAATCTGCCAATTCTTCCAAACTTCTTTCCCTTTCTTCAAATGCATGAACTTTTTCAACCAACAGCACCTCAGGCCTTGTAAAGTCTACTGCCTTCTGACCTGTCACCACCTCAAGTAACACTACCCCAAAGCTATACACATCTGCCATTGGAGTTGCTTCACCTGATATCATGTACTCCGTGACATGCAACCGAATATCCCACTAACCGATCTCTGTTTGTTTACTACAACATGCGTTCCGCCTTCTTTACGTGTCAGGAATTCCGCCAGAGCAAAAGAACCAAGCCTAGGATTCATGTCTGGATCTACAGTAACAGCTGAAGCTGTTATATTCCTGTGGATAACCTGTTCATCCCACTCGCCATGGAGATACCGTATAGCACAAGCAAGAGACTTGATGATGTTGTATCTATATCTCCATTGCAATACGCGTTTCTTGTTGTGAAACAGGAGATTACTTAATAGCCTGTTTGGTAAGTAATCATACACCACAAGCATTTCACCTTGTTCAGTACACCATCCTCTAAGCTGTATTAAGTTCCTGTGTCGTAGCCTGCCGAGATTTTGGAGTTCATTCGAGAACCTCATGCGTAATGCCGGACACGTCTTCATCCCGAGTCTCTTCACTAAAATGTTATGTTTATTCTCAAGTAAGCCATGATAAGCTGTCCCAAAGTCAAGTTCTGCTACTCTTCTTGAATCGGAGAAATCGTCCGTGGCTGCAACGATATCCTTATAGCTTATCACCCTCGGAGTTTCGATGATAGGAAAAGTATTATTCAAATTGTTGCAAGTCGCACGAGACGAACTCACATTGCTCCTACTACTACCTTCATCCTTCTCTGCTGTTACATACACTGTTTCTCCAATGGCCGTAACATAATTAGACGTGTCTAATCCCGGTTTTGAGCTCGTGTTAACGGACTTTGTTATGAACATGTAGCTACTACTACTACCACCACTTGTATCACTCCCTGATGAGGACAAGGAAATGTACAAAGGATGAGACTTGAATGAAGGAAGATTAGGTAACTTTCCAATTATGTTACCTGAGAGGACATCCACTGTCCATTTCATATTAGGCCTTAACTTAGGATCATACAATGTACATAACAACCCCAAATGAAACATTTTTTCCATGTCGGAAAGACTATACGATCCGTCAACGAGACGATTATCCCCTGCTCTTAAGACCATCCCTTCATCAGACAACCTTCGAATCCAATCAAGAAGAATTATCTGATCATCCGGGCACGTAAGATCAACAGCGCGTCTACCCGAAACAACCTCCAAGATAACAACACCAAAGCTAAAAACATCAGATTTAGCAGTAGCTAAACTTCTTTTCTGGAAGCTTTCAGGAGGCAAGTAACCTATAGTTCCGCCTATTCTCGCTGCCTCGGCTAACTGGAATTGAAGATTCTTGATTGAATCAGTAGGTGGTGGTGGTTGATTATATTGAAGATCATGTTCTTGCCACCTAGCCAATCCGAAATCACCAAGCCTAGCATTCATATGGCTATCTAGCATCACATTACTGGCTTTTACGTCGCGGTGAATGATCTGCTTCTCTAATTGTTCATGTAAATAACATAATGCTGCTGCTAATCCATCTATGATCTTCTTCCTTGCATCCCAATTAAGAGAAATTTTTTCAAAAGCTGCTGCCTTTTTGGGAAAAAGTAGTTTGTCAAGACTACCATATGGCATGTAATCATATACAAGTAACAATTCATTATCATGAACACACCATCCTCTAAGTTTGACAAGATTCCGGTGGCGGAGATGAGCCACCGCCACCAATTCAGCCATGAAAGTCTTCTCAAACTGCTCTCCTCTCTGCCAAGCACTTAACAGCAACGATTGTTCCATCACTCGGCAAAACGGCTCGATATACTCGACCAAATCCTCCGCTTCCAAGCACTTGTTTGTTGCTGAATCCATTTGAGCCTATGTAAAGCTCCGAGTAGCTGAAAATTCTTGGGTTTTCACCGCCGCCCACTTCCTCCTCCGTCAGCTTCACGCCTTCTGTGTCGTGGAAAAAGCCTTTTCTTCTCGATGGTGGCGAAATTTTGACCATCTAGAATGAACCAACTTGTTCAGCTTCCTGTGTATGAATTTTCCTACATGGGCCCCACATCCCTGATCACGCGTTGGGCGCCCTTTTCCTCCTCCTTCAAACTTGAGAGATTTTTCTTCATCTTTTGATCCAACATCATCTATGGCTGCTGGAAAAATGAAACAAAGGCGTTTCATATGCATTTTGTTCTTCAAATTAATTTAAAACGGCCCACAAGGCTAGCAGCTGGTAGAATTCAACACCGATTGCAACAATTTTTTTTTTTTTTTTTTTTTTTTTTTTTTTTTTTTTTTGATAGAAAGATTCAAACGATGTCCCTTTAAAGGATTAGGTGGTAAGAAATGATAAATTCTGTCAAACAAATTTTTTCTCGTAGTCGGTAGCAACTAGCAAGAGGGGCATATGTATATAGGGAAATGGAGAAGAGGAAGCTTTATTCATTCATTATTGTGATAAAAAAAAGAAAAAAGATGAAGAATTGAGAAAGGAGTTAATGGAAGTAAACTATTTATTGGGAATTTTGTAGTTTAGTAATGCGCATTAATTTCAAAGTTGGTTTGGTTGCATGGTTTGAAAATATTTATGTGGGTAGGAATTTCAACCGCCAAACAATCACCTACTCGCCGTTTGATGATGTCATTTTTAGTTTCTTTTTTTCTGGAAGGGCAAAGATTTTACCGTTAATATTTTTATAGATAATGCCTAAAGAAAATTAATAAAAAGAAAAAACGACCAAAAAAAAAAGTATTGCCTAAGAAAAGTATTGAATTCTCAAAATATTAAAAAAAAAAAGCAAATATTTATTGGCTTTTTTCCAACCGAAACCTCTTTCTTATCCTTTAAATCATGGATGGATCATTTCAGGAAGAGTTTGGATATTTCCTAGTAGCAGGGGTCACGTGACCCATTAGAATCCGAAATATTTTTAGTATTAAAACAATACATTTTATGTTTCTTTTAATTGTCAAATTTCAGAATTTTTTATTTATTTATCTGTCATTTTATATTTTCAATACATCATTTATTATTTTTTACATCTTTTATCAATAAAGTATTTACTCCAATAAAAAAATACATTTCCAATGCTAAAAACTCTTTTATCAACAAAATATTTACATCTCTAATAAAAAAAAATACATTTTCAATACTATATTTTAGACATATTAATTACTTTTTTTAATTTGTGATTTTTCTCTTAGCGACAGATAAAAAAATGGAGGAAGTATAATTTAGTTGTTAAAAAATATAGTTTTAAATTCCGGTGACCCTGTTAGAACACATTATTAGATCTACCATTGTTCTCTACTGCTCCCAGCATTTGATGACACTAGTTGAAAATCCAATGTATTTGCAGTTTTTGATGGTGTATCCACCATATCCGTTAGAAATTTTCCTGAAACGTACATTCAACATTGTCGATTTGGCTCTACAACTGAGTGGAATATCTCCAAAGTCCAAAGTCTTCATCAAAACCCTCATACATATATCAATCATCAGTGCCCGCATTGTCATTATCATAATCCACTTGTTTTGCCTTGTCTAAAGAAGGTATATTAATACTAGACCTCATTCTATCAAAAGACAATGTGCGTGGAATAGAGGGTCGGTTCAAAGCATCCAAATAAACCTCTGGAACAAATTTAATATCATTAGTAGGACTTCATCCGTATATTGCTCCGTACTTCTTCTTGATGCTTGTTTTCTCATATCTCCATAGGCATCAAAGTTCGCTCCTGGTCATTTTCCATGACAAATTCTTCCTCTCTCAATTTCTTCCGCCATACATTGATAGTCCCACACCTCTTCATCGAGAGCAAAGTCATCCTCTATTGTGTCATTGATTTCAATATTTAGATCCCTCACAAACTCCTGTTGAATTGAGTCCTCACCTTAAGCTAAAGTTGGAGCCACAACATGTTGCCCATCCTCTAAGTTAACTCGATAAATAGATTCTTTTTCAGTTTGGTTGCTTTTCACATTCTTTCTTTGATATTGCAACCTATAGTGATCCTCCCTCAAATTCACCTTTAAATTCGAGTTTTTTTAGAACAATAAACATCAAATTAAGTGCCAATACGCCTGCAAAATTTACAGTATTCAGGCCAAGATTCTTATATTATTATTATCCAGTAACTTGATTCTTCATCCCTAATCCACATTCAATCCTCTCACTGATTTAAGAAAATTACCTTTACCATAACCCGTGTTGCTGAGGGCCGTTTAAGATCAATAATGGTTAAGTCAATTTGAAGAGGCCTACTGATATGATGCTACTCAATATAGATATTCCTTGTTAAACAGAGGAAATGTCAGTTCAGGAAACCCAGTCCACATTGGAGCCATAGACTCCTTTTGATTTATATGAAAATCTATTGTCCATTTGAATAGAATCATCAAAAAATTTCCATTAGACCGAAATCTTCGATAAAAAAAGTCTATTGTATTCCTCTTGAGATGATGAATGAATAAAAAATGTTTGTTGTCCAATGAGGCAATTGAACAATCAGTTTTGAGCCCTAACCTCAACATACCGTTTCGCAAATTGACAAGCTTCATGCTATAATCTAGGAACCTGGCTACCAAACTGTTCTGATAAGGCTTATTTTGAAAGCAGACTTACCTTTATAGAGAGACCACTGTCCTAACCCCATCGGAATTTCACTGCCCTGCACCGCTGTCATGAAGGATTTACCGGAAGGAGCACCACCACCATGAAGAGGAGACGCGACCTCATTTATGGTGCCCCAAAGAAAGTGAACCCTGATTCAAAGTCATCTACCAGTAGAGCAGGAATTAGGAAAAACTTACAAGGAGAATGTGATATTGGTGGTGAAGCCACCGGGAGCCATCGGAAGACCACCGATCGAGTGAAAAACCCCTTACTTCTCTGTGACGCCCCTTTCCGGATATCGAGTCCTTATGCGGAAAATAACGACCGTCACGCATATATTTTATTTAAAAGAATATATATGTAAGCCTTACGTCATCATCCATCAGAGTTCAAAGCAGAAGAATAAAATACTGACTCGGGACATGCATTATGATCGAACCGATTCCAATCAAACTAAGACAAACAAACCATAAACAAATATCGAGATAAACTGATGTTTTACAACCACATCGAATCTGGAAGTACTTAAGGGAAAGTATCTTAATCGTAAAATAAAACAAAGTCTAAGAAGATCTCAACATTACAAATCAACAAGATTATTTAAGCTAGCAAAGCATTTAAAATAATAGCATCTCTTTGCATTCCAAGCTCAAATGTTTGCATCATCAAAACCATCATCATATACCTGCCAATCTTGTCGGAAAAGTTTCATAAATATTAAGGGATAAGTACAATTGTACTAAGCAATGGGTAAAAGAATCGAATTAACATAACATAACAATCATATATATACACACACTTGCTACCACATATGTTATAAAGTGTTCACTCCCCCTCTACTAGCTCTTCTAGCTAGTGAAACCTCGACCAATTAGGGATTTGTTACATTATGATTTAAGGACACTTTGCTGGCTTTCTGGAGGTTCCTTTTCCGTGGCTGTCGTGGCAAGCATCCCAGCATCAAGTGAAAGAAAGAATACCACCGCTCGACACCCAGCGTCCCCCAATGATGGCCCTCATCTCTCGATCTTTGTTCAAGCCAGAGCCTCGTGAAACTTGAGATTAGCTGGTCTCGAGATTCAGATTTACCTCATGTATTTTCTTTAAAGTTGTTTGTCAGAGTTTGTTGATTAATAAAATATCCGGTTTCGACCAAAAAAAAGGACACTTTGCTGGGTGATGTTATGCACCGAGACATATTTTATACCCATATGACACAGACTGTTCCGTGTGAACTATTCCATACTGTGAATTAAAACGTGTCTCACAAAAAATCACAACATTTTAATTTTTAGACACTTCAAGTATGAGAGCTTCTATTTATTTTAATTTTTTTACACAAATAAAAAATATATATGTTGCAGGTAGGCTTTATGTAATTTTTTTTTTCTAACTTTATCATTTTCCCTTTTTAATTCTATTGTTTGAGTGCCAATGAAGTTTTTACCCGATTTAGTCTACGATTGAGGTTTTCGTTCCTTATTAACCAATGAAGTTATGAAAAACATGTTCATTTTTATCGGATTTTGTTTAATTTTCAAAGCAGTATTCTTTTCTCCACCGTTCTTTTATTTATTACTTTCTCGCTTTAAAATAATGATGCAAATAGTAAAAATTTCGTTTTAAAATATCTGAGATAATACATATTTCAAATGGAATATTTAACGTATTATTTCCATTTTACCATTTTTTTTTAATTTTTTCTTCCACTGCATTCAATGCACATTATTAACACACTTCCTATTTACTAAGGGATTCCAAATGTTTTTTTTTTTTTTGAAAGAGAAAAACAAAAAAATTCCAAAGGTTATTTCGGAAGGGAGAGAGTACTAGATGAGTGTTTAAAAAGAATGCTACATTATTTATATCGAAAGACTTTTTGGTTTCATTGTTAAAGTCAAATCATTAAATCGCTTACTTTATGTGTGTGATTTTGACTAATCTCTCAATTTTATAGGAAGTAATTAGAAGCTTCTTACCCCTTCCCTTTTTTTTTTGGGAAAATTTGTATAAAGGGCATGTGACATTTACTATTCATTAAAAAGGGTGTTAATATTTTGAAATTAGTAAAAAGGGTGCAGAAGTTTAAGAATTGTTATAAAGGGCATAACTCCCTTCATAATTATTTTTTAACTCCCTTACGCCCTTTTTAGAAATATTGAAATATTTTACAAATGGAAAAATACATTCAAAATACATGTTATTATAATAAATAAAAAAATTCTAAAAAATAATAAAATAAAAAGACCTTAAACTTTGAAAACACACATAATAAAATTCAAAAAAAACAGCGCTCACATCACCGCCCCCGCCACTCTTGATTATTTTTTCTCCTGTGAAATTTTTGTTTTTCTCCACTCACCCACTCCATCCGCTAACATTTTTCCCGCCCTACCCCTACCCCTGAATAATTATTTGACGTGTAAATCATTTCCTTAAGTGTTTTTTTTTCGCGTTCGACACAATGCCATATGTAATTTTGCCTCTAGGAAAATTCTCGAGAAAGGGTGTGAGATTATTTTTTTTAAAAATATACTGTTAAGGGCACAATACCATTAACGATTGCAAAAAGCTCAGGAAAATGATTTACGACAAAATTATTTTTTGTGGGGTTGGGTAGGGTGTGGAAAATTTTAACGGATGAAGTGGGTGGAGGTGTTGTTTTCTTGGAAAAAACCCTTTTTTTAGAGCAGAAAAAATATCGAGGAGCCGAGATGGGCTGTGACGTGGGCGAGGGTTGTTTTTGTATTTGTATTTTTTTTTATGCTATATTTTTTGAATAATAATGTATTTTTTATTTTTATTTTATGTATATCTTAATCATAATAGTTTTATTTTGAATATTTACTTTATCTTCTATTTACATATATTTTAAAATTTGTAAAAAGTGTGTAAGGAAGTCTAAAAATTATTATAAAGGATGTTGTGCCCTTTATAATAATTTTAAACCTCCTTGCACCCTTTTTATAAATTATAGAATATTTATACCCTTTTTAATAAATAGTCAATGTCCCATACCCTTTATACAAATTTTCTCCTTTTTTTTTGAGCAAAAAGAGCTTTTATTTCAACATATCCAAAGCACAAGCGTCCAAAACAACTAATGAGGGAAAGATCCCCGTTCTACTAGGGTCGGGGAGGGGGACCTTAGAGAAGCTAGCAAATGCGCTTGACAAAAGAGAAAGCAACATGAACGAATAAAGGGACAAGGGAGATACAGGCAGAAATAAAATTCCTTACAACCGATAAGTCTTCTTCCGCTTTAATAAGTTTCTGCACAATATTTAAGCAGTCCCCTTCAACGATAATGTTGTGGTAACCGTAACCCAAAGCAAAAGCAATACCATGGTAAAAAGCATAAGCCTCACTAGAAATAGCTTCCAAAGCCGAGTCAATAAAAAAGGAATAAGAGTGAAGGACTTGACCGTGGGAGTCACGAATAATGACACCAACGGAGCATGAGTTGTTCAATCGAATCGATGCGTCCACATTTATTTTAAAACAACCGGACTGGGGTGGCGTCCACACTTGGATCCATTCAGGTGGTTTATGACACATTTGGGGAGAAAAGGCTCCATATTTCCAAAAAATCATCAGCCATAGTGAAAGCATGCATGTGAAATGAGATAGGCAATGTTTACTCTTTTACCGTCAAAAATCCAATCGCATCGGGCTTTCCAAATTATCCAGAAGAGGCAGCAAATCCGAGAACATACCTGTTCATCCACCAAGCTTATAAGGTAATCAAGAATGTCGTGGAAACTTTGAAGCTTGAGGTCAGCCCAAGCTTTGCTCTCGGCGACTCTACTCCAAGTTGAGTTGGGAATGTCACAATGGAATAAGCAATGTGTGAGGTCCACTCGGGCATTTCCACATAAAGAACAAAGGCTGGGACATGCCTTACGGATTGCCTTTCAGCCACGGGGAGACAATTTTGCGCACAACGCCAAAAGGAAATGAATCAGCTGGTTCCAAAAGTTGTTCGGTTTTGAGCTAGAAGGTTCGGAAGATAAAGAGTTCCCATTATGTTTATGGAAACATATCCTCTGGTAGCCCGATTTAACAGTGTATAAGCCTTAGGGGTGTGCGGCCAGAATAATTTATCTTCAATGGCATGTGGTGGCAACGGCAGTGAAAGAATCGCGGCTGCTTCATGTGGAAGAAAAGAAGACAAAATTAACAGTGCATTCCATTCCATATTCTCCGGTATAAAAATATTACCCCTTCCCTTATAAAGTGAAACAATTATTATTAAAGATATTTATTTGTTTTTATAGGATTTTGGTGTCATTTCTAAAACATCTTTTATTGTATTTTCCCCAATTCACTCTTATTTATACGAGGATCTTTATTTGCACCCCACACAATCCGCCACTACATTCCATTACAATGAAAAAAAGATGACAACTATTTATTGCACCATACTTATTATTTCAGGATTACTAAATCTACCTATACACAAAATCCCTCATTTTCTTCATCATCTTAATATTCTTATCTTCTTCACTTTCACCTTCATCTTCGTCTTTGATAATGTTCGGAATATCACAAACGGGTTTTGAATGATTTGTAAGGTGGATAACTGGCTGAAGTGTTTGATTTTTCCGGTGGTGCACGGCGGTGCTCAAGAATGTTTGAAGGGGGACTGAAAGCAAGAAGAAGGCGAGCTCACCGTCGACAAATTGGCAGAGTATATATACTTTGTGTATTTCAGAATGTCCATATATTTCGTGATACATGTGCCGCTATTTATAGGCGCGGATTGCTAATGATGGTAATTAAGATACAATTAGACATAATTAAGTATGACAAGACATAATTAATCCTCAAAGCTGTCAAGGCGACCTCTGAGAGGGCGAGTATGATACTTAGTCATTACTGATGTCCTCATCTTCCAACCGTCGTGTATGAACCCTGTTCACCTGGTCAAGCGGGCTTGGTCTGATCTGGCGGACTGACCGGCCCACAATGCTTCGTATTGCGCCGTAAGTAGCGAGTTGAAGGCTTTTCTGATCAATGTCCATTGCCTGGATAACGATGGAAATCATAGAGGCTTGAGGCAGGTTGGATTATACCCGGCCCAGTCCGGCTTATGTTTGTGTGAACCGGTTGAGCCGAGGACCCTATTCGTTATTGGGCCTACATTTAGGCCCAATCTGAATTCGCGGGCTTGGCGTATCAGTCTTCATATTCATTATTCATCTTCATCTTCTTTATCTTCATCTTCATCTTAATCATATCACCAAACTTATTTTCTATTTTTTCATATATATTCAAAATTCAATTTTGAAAATTCAAATAGACTTTTGAACAACATTATATCGAAAATTTTGGATTGGAGAAAAAAAAATCACGATTTTATATCGCCCATATTAATTCGACTACTTTAAAGTTGAGTGATTTACAATCGACATCCCTAAGGTCGATTGTAAAAATTCGATTATCGAGCCACAGTCAACAATTTTAAGGTTGAAAGCTTGACAATCGACTCCCAGGAAGTCGATTGCTTAAGAATCGACCTCCATAGGGTGGGATCTATGACATTCGACTCTGGTTGGGTCAATTTGATCTGTGCAAAATAATAAACTTGAACTTTTGCAACATTCAATCACCAAACATAAATGTGTAATACACTAATTTCGTGTATATTAAAGCATATTTACATTTCTATTACAATAAAACAATACACAAAAGAAAAAAAAATGATGAAGATGGTGAGAGAGTTTGAAGATGATGTAGGGTTTAAAGGTTTAAGACAATGAAGATGAAGAGTTTTGTGATGATGAAGTGTGATGAATATAATGATTTAGGATGAAGAATTTATGAAGATGAAGGGTTTTTTTAATTAGATTTATGAAGAAGAAGATATTTGTTGGAGGAAAAATATGGAGTGTGTAGGTAGAGGGATGTAAAGTATATAATATTAAGGGATTAATTAGTAATATATATAAAAATGGTGTGAAAATAGTATTAATATGTGGTGTAATTAAAAGTAGAAAATGTGGTGTAACTAAAGATTGAAAAATGTTGGAAATTCAGTGTGTGCAAAGCTAGATTTGAGTTTTAGGTGGGTGTGGTATATAGAGTGGTGTAGTGATAGACTGTGTGAGACGTGAATAAAGACCCGTATTTATATTCCCTATGCTCCTTATTAATTAACTAAAGCAAATGTAAACAAAAATACTTGTTCATTTTTATCTGATGCAATGTCATTTTCAAAGTATCATTTATTGTCATTTTACCCTTTTGTATTACTATGTGAGATATCTAATATAATATTGAATCAATAACATTCAAGGATTTTTATCATTTTATTGTTAAAGTCAAAACATTGACTCACCTTATTAATATGTACAATTTTGACAACATATATAGTTTTAGGTGAGATAATTGAAGTAAGTCTGCATTAGTTGTATCCAATGATTTCTTTTAGCCATTTCAATGTTATATTTAAAGCATTAACTTATATCTTTAATTTGTGTTTTTTTTACAAATATTCCAGTTAAATAGTAGATACGGATGCATTACTCTTCTTGTTTCCAAGGTATAAATTGTTTGAAAAATTGTTTATATCTTATAATTTCAGCCTTTTTGGAATAACAATAAGACATATCACACATTTATTCAAATCAGTTCTAATTTATTGGAAAAGATGTGATGGCAATTATTGAAAAATACTACTCCCACGGTTTCTAATTATTTGAGCGTGATAGTTAATGACATGATGTTATAACAATAAAATGCGGCTTATTGGCTTTCAAAATAAATAAAATAAACAAACATAAAAAAATGCGGCTTTTTGTAATCAGTTCAAAGTTGAAGACACGCATTGCCAACGGGCATTAACGGAGTCACACAATTCACATTTCACACTTTCGCTCGAAAATAAGTTTGGTCATTATTCTTCTAGAAAGCCGCGTGAGCGCTTTCGATAGATTATTTGTTTGGGTAATATACGCCCCTCCTAAATTAGGGGAAATTTGTTAGAATACCACTACTTTGAATCTTTAATCGTGAGAATATCAATTTGATTTGGTCCAAAGGATTTTCGTCATTTTTTTTTAAATAATCATCAAAAATGGTATTTGAGCAATTTACATACCTCAAAATGGTATTTAGGGAATGATGCCAGTAGTTGAGGAATTTACATACCTCAAAAGTGGTATTTAGGGAAATCTTAGTGTCTCTCGTGCTCCTATTTAACTGGTTAATAACTGAAAATTTATTTTTATCTCACGTGTCGTAGTTAGGATCAGAATGAGTTGGATTCTTTGACATTATGAAATTACTTTCACACTTTCATTTCAAGAGAGATCGACTCGATTCGTTTTTTCCGAGTTCGAGCTCGAGTCGAGCTACTCGAACAATTAACCGAGTCGATCTCGAGTTTTAAAATATATTAATCGAGTAGCTCGCGAGCTTAATCGAGCTTGATTAAATAATTATTTAATTAATTAAATTTATAAATTTATATTAAAAATTATTTTTCATCATTAAAAAAATATTATTCGAGTCGAATATTAGACGAGCCGAGCTCGATCTTGCCACATTTCATAAAAATTAAATGAGTTCTAGGAAAATAATCGAGCTTACGAGCCGAGTCGAGCTATATCGAGTACTTAGCGAGTCGAGTTCGATCATGCTTTTTTAAGGCTCGATTGAGCTCGAGCCGAGTTTCGAGCCCGGACTTTTTAGTCGAGTCGAGTCGAGCCCTAAAGAGTATCGACTCGACTCGGCTCGATTACACCCCTAGCCGTAGTTACATCTTTAAAGTATAATTTATTGTATTATACTAAATCTACACTAATTTATTAAATGGGTGAGAGATTGAAAACAACATTATATTAATTATAGGCGGGTTCTATCGACATCACGTTTTTTCTATCGGCACCCTTTTTATTACTACATCCGTCTCAAAATATAAGTCATTCTACCTTTTGATTTGTCTCACAATATAAACCATTCTAAATTACCAATGCAACATTTATTACTCATTTCTCCATCTTACCCCTAATTTATTATCTCCAAAATTTTTCATTACTTAACAACAACTACGCTTGTAACGCCTCAATTTTTCGGCATAGAACGGGAAGGGTATAGTTGTCAACAATAATAATAATTTTTGGTTTGAAAGGATAATAATAAGAATAATACTAATATTTACTTGGGAATGAGGAGAGAACACAAAAATATTTCATCAATTAAGTAGAAGACGATCTTTTGAAACTTTTGCGATAAAGACAAAACTATTTATCCACTATCGAAATTCACTTGTGTTCGAATTCAATTGCTTAAATTCACCAAAAATTCACCATCGAAAATTCACTAATTTTCAAAATTCATTGTCGGGATTCACCGATTTTCTGGATTCATCATCAAAATTCACTATCGAAATTCACCGATTTCGGGATTCACTAGTGAGATTCACCGATTTTCTGGATTATTTGTTTGTCATTCTTATCGCTATAAAATTATGCATTGTTCCTTCTCCCTATAAAAATATGTAGTTGTCATGCTCTTTTAATAATATTTCGATTATGTCGCTTTATCCCTAATTTTCCATATTTACTTTAATTTATATTTTGACCGTATGCAATTTTACAATTTTAACAACTAGATAGATAATATAAGATTTACAAATTATTTTAATTCTTTTCTTGACTTAATATTAGTAGACAATAAGTGTGCATTAGTTATTTAAATTAAAGATAATAAATATGAGTATCATTAAACTTCTATCTATACGTTGCAAAATGTTAATAATAATTATAAGCATTATAGGACTGAAAGGCATTTGTAACCGTAGGATTCATTAATGGGTATCTTCATTCCTAAGGTTACCTTTTGGGGTTTTTATTTATAACAGTACTCTTTTTGGGAGTCTAACTAGGGGTATATATACATACATATATCCTACATATCTCTGCCTATTCAAATAAAACACACACACCAACTACTCCACTTTGAGTCTTCAAAATTTTCTTTTCACTGATCAAGCGGTGCCTTTCATCATTCATCATAGTCAATCGGATATCACCGGCAGGAAACCACAATTCCTAAACCCGAAAATAATCTTTCTGCTATAGAAAAATGCCCTCGAACATCCAATGTCATCCGCATCGTCAGTTTAGCCATCAATAATATTGCCTTTAACTACATTACCTTGGCCACTCAACGTCTTATTCCTTAGAGTACGTCAAATTTCATATCATCACAGCCACCCCAAGCGATCATTTCCGGCGTCCGAAGCCACCTGATGATTCAACCGCTCAACCTTTTAAAAGTGATGTCAGTATCCATTGGTAGAGGTAGACCATTGTTAAGTTGTGCTACACATTTCTAGAAAAATAAAATAAATTTCTAGAATAGAAGCTTCTAGTTGTATGTAAGAGACTAGAAAATATTACTACACTCTACTAGAATGGAAGCTACTAGAAATATTGGTACACTCTACTAGAATGGAAGCTACTAGATACATGTAGCACTAGTAGTGATTGTTAAAAATTAAGACATATCTAGAAAACTCCATAAGGATCTTGAACTATCCAATGGGGGCTATAAATAGCACCACCACCATGTACTTAAGCAATCAAGAAATCAATACAATCAATTTCCTTTCTCCAATCTCTCCAACTTATCAATCCTTTTCCATCTCACACTCATCAATCCTAGCCTTTCCATTCAACCTTCTACAAAAATTCTAACAAGTGGTATCGTAGCTCGGTTTCGACACAACTACAATCAAGAAATCAACATCATGGCGAGATTACACACTCCGCTCATCCATTCCGGTTCCAATTTTCCGAGGTGAAAATTTCGACTATTGGTTCATTAAAATGAGAACCTACTTTTGTGCTCAAGATTTATGGGATATCGTAAGTAAGGATTTAGCATCCCGATTTACATCTCAAATTTATCTACCGCATAAAAGAAAGAACTCAAGGAGAATCAACAGAAAGATGCTCAAGCATTATTAGCCCTTCAGCTAAGCTTGGATCAAGAATTGTTTCAAGAATCATGAGTGTCAAGACGGCTAAAGCGAGCGATGGAAAAGTTGCGGGAGGAGGAGTTTCAAGGCAATGAAAGGTACGAGTCTCAAAACTCCATTCATTGAGGAGAAATTTCGAGAATTTAAAAATGAAAGAGTCAGAGAATGCTAAAGACTACTACACAAGAGTAGATTCATTAGCAAATCAATTGCGGGCGAATGGAGAAGATGTCCCAGAGAAGAAAATTGTGGAAAAAATATTAATTACATGTACGTAAAAATATGATCCAATCATTACAATTTATATATATTGAGCAATCAAAAGATTTGGAAAAATTATCCGCCTTGAAATTGATGGGGTCTTTAGAAGCTCATGAACATAGATCGGAAAGGCGTCACGAAGGCACAAATCAAAATGCTTTTCAATCTAAGTTCAAAACGTCGTAACAAAAATCAAAATAAAATGATCGGAGATCAAATGAAGGTTCTAAAATACAGAGCTTCCAAACAAAACATTTTCTCTTGCGGTATATGCAAGAGGAAAAGCCATTTGGAGAAAGATCTGTTGGTTTAAAGGAAAACCACAATGCAAAAATTGCAAGAAATTTGGTCACGTGGAAGGTATGTCGATCAAAAGGAATCATCAAGCTAACTTTTATGAAGAAAAGGACGTCGAAGACAATCTCTTCAGGCTCACAAGTAGCAACAGAGGAAAAGAAAGATACATGGTATCTTGACAAAGGTTGCAAAAATCACACGACAAAAGATGAATCCATATTTTCCGCCTTGAAAATTCAAGACAAATATTAAGATAGAAACGGCGACTTTATGGAGGCTACTTTGGAAAAGGCACTATTGTCATTAACACAAAGAAGGGCAAGAGATACATAAATGAGGTGCTCTTGGTCCCGAGTATAGATCAAAATCTATTGAGTGTCGGGCAAATGATGGAGAAAGGATACTCGTTGCATTTTGAAGGAGATTCTTGTACAATATATGATAAGAAAGATAAATCCTTCAAATTGCAAAAATAAAAATGAAGGAAAAACGATGCTTTCCGATCCAATGGAGTTATGCAAGTGATGTCGCAATGAAGGCACAAGTTGACGACTCGTGGTTATGGCACAGAAGGCTTGGTCACTTCAATTACAATGGATTAAAAATACTACATCGTAAGAACATGATGAAAGATCTCCCGACTATAAAGGCACTGATCGTGTTTGCGAAGGATGCATGCTCGAAATAACACCGACAACCATTTCCTATCGGAAAAGCTTGGAGAGCGAAGAGCCATTAAATTGGTGCACACGGACGCTTGTGGCCCAATGCGCACTCCTTCACATGAACAAAATAGGTACTTCATTCTCTTCATTGATGATTATACCGTAATGACATGGGTTTATTTTATGCGTGAAAGATCGCAAGTATATGAAATATTTAAAAATATAAGGCCTATGTCGAAAACAAAGTGGTCACTACATGAAGACCATAAGAAGTGATCGAGGCAAAGAATACACATCTAAAGAATTCAACAAGTTCTGTGTGAAGATGAAGGAGTGGAGCATCAATTGATGCTTGGATACGCCCAGAACAAAATGGTGTGTCGAAACGTAAAATAGAACAGCTTATGGAGACAAAGAAGAGCTATGCTAATGGAGAAAGGTCTTCCGAAAACATTTTGGGCAGAGGCGGGCATACTGCAAGATACTTGCTAAATAGATGTCCAACCAAAGCCGTTCAGACAAAACACCATTCAAGCTCCTGAGTGGGCGAAAGCCATCGGCAAAGCATCTTAGAGTCTTCGCTCCATCTGCATATGTTCACATTCCAAAAGAGAAAAGGAGCAAACTGGATGAAAAGACAGAGAAATGTATTTTCTTAGGCTATAGTACACAATCAAAAGGTTACCGTGTCTATAGCATAAGAACAAGAAAGCTTATTGTCAGTCGAGACGTTGAATTTGACGAGGAAGCAAGCTTCAATTGGGAAACAGAGGAAGTTGAAAGGAAAACTATTAATATGGCACCGCTTCTACGAACCAACGAAGAAGACAACCGTCAAACAGAATCACCAGCTCGCGCTATCATTGAAGAAACATCAGAAGATGAAGGTTCTTCTCCAGAGACACCACCAAGGAAGACAAAATCTTTGAGTGAGATATATGAGAGATGCAATCTCACCTTGATAGAACCAGGAAGTTATGAAGAAGCTTCCAAAGAAGAAGTTTGGAGAAAAGCAATGGAAGAAGAAATTAAGATGATAAACAAGAATGAAACGTGGGAGCTTGTAAGTCCATCTCCGCACAAAGAGGTCATCGGTGTTAAGTGGGTCTATAAAACAAAGCTTAATCTCGATGGCTCAATCCAAAACACAAAGCAAGGCTTGTAGCCAAAGGCTACTCTCAACAAGCTTTGGAGTGGATTACAACGAGACATTTGCTCTGTTGCACGATTGATACGATACGTGCATTAATTGCCCTCTCTGCACAAAAAGGATGGAAAATCCATCAGCTGGATGTTAAATCAGCATTTCTCAATGGATACCTTGAGGAAGAAATTTACGTGGAGCAGCCTCAAGGATTTATCGTGAAAGGAGAAGAAGACAAAGTACTAAAGTTAAAGAAAGCTTTATACGGGCTCAAGCAAGCCCCACGGGCTTGGTATAGCAGAATTGATAACTACTTCATCACGCAAGGTTTCAGGAGGAGCAAAAGCGAGCCTACACTTTACATTAAGACACGAGATACAAATGACAGACTTATTGTTTCCTTATACGTTGATGACCTCATCTTTACAGGAAACAATGAGGACATGATCAAGAGTTTTAGACAAGACATGATGAAGACGTTCGAAATGACAGACTTGGGATTAATGCACTACTTCCTTGAATCGAGGTAAACCAAAAGAAAATGGGATTTTCATTTCCCAAAAGAAATATACGAGATAGTCTTCTTGAAAATTCAAGATGAAAGGGTGCAAGAGTGTTGCAACTCCACTTGAAAGCAAAGCACTCAAGAGCGAAGATGGCACGCCAAGAGCAGATTGTACGGTCTATCGGCGCCTCATTGGAAGCTTACTCTATCTAACAACTACAAGACTCGACATTATGTTTGCAACAAGTTATCTCTCCAGTTCATGCAATGCCCAAGTCAAGTTCACTTCGAGTCGCTAAAAGAGTGCTAAGGTATCTCGCAAGGCACAAAGGATTATGGCATCTGGTATGGATCGAGTCCCGACTCAAAATTGATTGGGTACACCGATAGCGATTAGGCGGGATCATCGATGATAAAAAGCACATCCGCTATGCATTCACTTTGGGCTCGTGGAATATTCTCTTGGGCAACAAAAAGCAAGACACAATTGCACTATCAACGTGAAGAGAATATGTAGCAGCGGCAAGATTGACAACATGCCAAGCTATATGGCTCAAACGCATATTTGAGGACATGGGGAGCCTCAAGAAGAAGCAACAATGATCTACCGTGACAAAGAATTGGCAATTTCAATGGCGAAAAACCCAGATTTCACAACAAGACTAAGCACATAAGAATCAAGTACCACTTCATCGTGAGAAGTCAGGCCAATAAAGAAATAAAGTCATGCATTGCAGGAGTGAAGAACAATTAGCCGACATATTCACAAAAGCACTACCAAGAGACAAGTTCGAGCTATTACGAGAAAGATTGGTGTCACCGAAATGTGTACCAAGGAGGAGTGTTAAGTTGTGCTACACATTTCTAGAAAAATAAAATAAATTTCTAGAATAGAAGCTTCTAGTTGTATGTAAGAGACTAGAAAATATTACTACACTCTACTAGAATGGAAGCTACTAGAAATATTGGTGCACTCTACTAGAATGGAAGCTACTAGATACATGTAGCACTAGTAGTGATTGTTAAAAATTAAGACATATCTAAAAACTCCATAAGGATCTTGAACTATCCAATGGGGCTATAAATAGCACCACCACCATGTACTTAAGCAATCAAGAAATCAATACAATCAATTTCCTTTCTCCAATCTCTCCAACTTATCAATCCTTTTCCATCTCACACTCATCAATCCTAGCCTTTTCCATTCAACCTTCTACAAAAATTCTAACAACCATATTATTCCATGTGAGAGGCGATGTGCAATTGGGTTAGCTTTTTAGTGAGATAAAATGCATGGAAAAAGAAGGTTGGAAAATTTAGTGGTGAGGAAATGAGGAACATTATGAAACTTGGAATTTCGCATGTTAGTGACGGAACAATAAATTTAATGGCGGGATGTCAAAAGAGCTTCAGCATGAGGTTTTCTTAGCTGTTGGAGGAAGAATTATTAAAGGATAAATTGATCAATAAAAACAAATGTCAATCAGAAAGGCTTTGGTGGCATTCTTGTCTATGATTTTACAAAGGGTGCCTTTATTCACACCACAGCAAACCTACCACTGCACCACACAAAGATACAAAAACATTTAATCTACTTTTTACATCACATCTATTATTTGCACCACAATTTAATATCAAAATTTTAAAAAAATCAATATTGTCAGTCACTTTTTACTACTACCAATCTATTATATTGTCATATTTCCCCTAAATACTTAAAATCTACAAAACTATCTCTTATTAACACACAAAAATCACAAATCCCCCATTATATCATCATCTTCATCTTTCTTCATTTTTTTCGTTTTCATCAAAAGTCAAAACCATATTCTCCGGTGATATTCCGGCTAAATCCCAGATTAGGTCTTCTTCATCAAAAGTCAAAACCATATCTGTGAACAAAGCTATGCATTACAAGCTGGGGATAGTTCTGAATGGATTTTGCTGCTTCTTTCTTTATTTTGAACTTTTTTATTGTGGCAGTGACAAGATTTTGGAGTTTTTTGATTTGACTGAAATGAATTTCTCTTTGGATTTGGTTTTTCATTAAATCTTTTCTAAAAGAAAAAAAACGTAGAACTTTGTTTATTTTAGTTTGCCTTCAATCTTGGCCGGAAATTAGCAGAAAGAAGAAGGAAGAAGAATTATTGGAGCCGAGAATCAGGGGGCGATTTCAGATCGGGGAGGGGGTGGATTTCAGATCATGAAAGGGGAGCAGGTTTCAGATCGGGGTTTGGGGGGGGGGGGGGGGGGGAGGGGGGATGGAAGAGGGAGATGAAATGTTTAAAGTGTTGGATGGTTTAGATGGTGGAAATGGTGGAAATGGGTGGTGGTTGGAGGAGAATAAGAGATGGAGGAAATAATGGGGTGTGTAGGTAGGGGTGTGGGATATAAAGTAGATTAAAATTGAGGGACTAATTTATAATTTAAGAAATTGGTGTGGAAATAGTTTAAAAGTGTGGTGTGAAGGTAGATAATGTGGTGTAAATAAATATTTTTTTTTTATGAAAATCAATGTGGTGCAAAGGTAGATTTTAATTTTTAGGTGTGGTGTAAAGTATAAAGTGGTGCAACGGTAGGTTCGCTGTGGTGCGAATAAAGACCCCCTTTACAAATAAATGAGGAATTATCGTCAACCTAATGGAACACCGACTTAATTATCGTAGACTTGGTGGGTATTTTATTTTGATATAAAGCCAAAAGTGTGTTTTTAATTATTTTCAAGTATTTTACTTATATTAAAATGATGTTTTAAACTCGGAAGTCGTTTCGAATGATTTCTTTAAAATTAACAATTAACCGTTTTGAGCTAGTGCACACTTTTATAACAATAAATAAACTGATACTTGGAATTGACGGATAATACTTGCTCGCTCGCTCGTGACACGAAAGTGTCAAAGCTCAGTGGCTAGGAGATTAGAGTTCTTCGCTTTCAGGAGAACGGCTAGTCACCGGTCTCGGGCCTCTTGACTCAAGTCTTTCTCGACAATGAGCTAGAGTGCTCGCTCGTAAGAGTTGGGGCGGTACCTTTTCCCGAAGATTCATGCTACAATTTGGGAAAGCAAGGGCCGACGGTTGGTGCGTGGGTCTGTGGCATGGATAGGGTTGGCTGGAGCCGTGTAGGAGGTTTGCACGGTGAAGGTTGATTCTTTTCCCTGGCAATCGGCCGGAGTTGTCAGGCATGTCTAGTTCTCGTGGAGTGCGGTTGAAATCCATATGGTAAAATGGTGTTAGGGCGTTACTTGACTCATCGGCTCGGCCAAAGCTGGTGCTTGTAAATGAACCCGACATGCTTTTCTTAATACTCGTGCACTTCAATATTAAAATTTGTACTTTCCATTTGTTCTATCAGCTAATAAAAGACTTCATTGTTATTTCTAAAAGTGATCAAGATATTTTATTTTTATATATTTTATATATATATATATATATATATATATATATATATATATAATATAACACTTGCACACGCATTTCATACTACTACCTTTCTTGACGCCTCGCTTTCCTTTGTTTCTCTTTTGTTTTGTTTTGTTTCTCTTTCTAAAATTATAAATACAGGTTAATGATCGAGGGGAATGACGAGTATAAGCGTTGACATTGATCGATTCCGAGGAAAAAGAAATTAAATGTTTTGGATGGTACTTCATTTAATTTTTAGAGCTATTGTAATTTTATGGTTTGTAATATGGTAATGGAATTAATTTTTGAATTGATGTAAAATTAATTTGTGGATTTATTATGTTAAATTATGGATTAATGGAATTCATTATTGAAGTATTGTCCAAATCATTTGTGGAGTTAGTCAATTATTTTTAGGATTTCTAGTATTGTTATTGAAGTCGCGGCGAGAGCTTCGCAATCCCTCCTAAAATGACCCCAGTGGACCTAGGGGTCGGGAGTAGGGTATTACAACGTTAATGATAGTCAATGAGCATTTTAGACATTTAACTTTTAAATTTATGACATTCAATAACTTTGTTAATCTGTGTGAAAATACCCAAAATGACTTATATTTTGGGACGTAGGTAGCATAATTTTTTATTTACTTCAATATACCACGAAATCACTAGGCGCCACATATATATTATTAAAACATTCTAACATTTACATTCTAGTCCCTTATTTTAACATACTTTATAAATAAACCTTTAAAAACAACATAATTATAACCTAAAATCCTTCAAGATTCACTCTTTTACTTGTATGTTTCATTTTTATCCCCATTAAATCGATGGGTTATTGAAAGATTGAAGTATTGCTTCGTTTGGGTCTCAAATCAATGGTTTTTGTGTGTAGTTATTCGATTCCGCATTTTTCCGACTGGCTGGAGGTTGAAGACGACGGTATATGCAGGAACGTCGGTGTTGTAGACATCAATGTATGTAATAAATGTCAATTGCCCTGACGTTATCTGTCAGATTGTCAACTTCTTATTCCTCAGGATAACGTTGGTCTCACTGACGTTGTTGTGCTATGGGAACGTTGGCTTCCCTGACGTTTCAAGGTTTTTTTCTATTGTTTTGAATAATCTGGTTACATTTTTACTCATGGCCTTAAAATCTATTTTTGGTAATGTAAGTGTGTTAGTTAAAATACATAGGTGTGTTTTGCCCATTATGTGTGTTGTGTGGACCCGATAATATAAAACTATGAGATCTCTTTGGTTTAACATATTGGGATCTCTTACAAAGCCTTGGGATCTTTTTGTTGATTTTTTAGAGATCCCAATATGTTAAACCAAAGAGATCTCATAGTTTTATATTATCGGGTCCACACAACACACATAATGGGCAAAACACACCTATGTATTTTAACTAACACACTTACATTACCAAAAATAGATTTTAAGGCCATGAGTAAAAATGTAACCAGATTATTAATAGACACTACCTCCAGCAAACGTTAATAGTTTGAATGACACGCTGCGGAACCTAAATATGGTTGATCTCAAAAGCCGAATAGGGACATGGGAAGTGAGGGTTGGAGCGACCGAAAATGGACTTTTTCGTTTCTTTAGGGACGGTTGTGAGGAATATATGGCCGCTCATGATTTGAAAGAGCAGGAGTTCATAGTGTTTGAACACAGAGGGAATTCACTTTCAATACTGTTGTGTTGGATCACACTTTCTGTGAGAAGACTTTTTCTGCTTCCGAGAGTGAAGATGATGATGCATGAGGAGAGAACAATGGTAACCAAACGTTGGATCGTATATGCGCAATAATATATTATAGAGGGGGTGAATAGGATATATACCCTTTTAAAATTTTACTTTATCACTTTTCAAACTTTATTAAGGGCTTTAATTAATTACAGAGGTTCAACTACTTAGGAAGCGGTTAGACCAAATTAGGCGGAAGAACTAACCGGTTAACGTGTTGTTCCTAAGGTACTAGGTGATCGAGTTATATGTCACTTTTAATTACCTTTGATCAATTCAGAAGAGTATTTCCAATTTGAACACAAACTTCAGATTTTGCAAACAAAAATAGATTCTTGTTCAAACAGGCTGATTGTTATAGAGGACTCAAAGACATTATAATACTTTCTAACAGTTCAGATGCGGATTTCAGTTCACAGAATATATATTGGTTTATTATTAATTTAGACTAAGGAGTTAGTCAATTAGTTGACACTCAAGAATACCACTTAAAATGACTGCAATAAAGATGTGCTGACAAGACCAGGTAAACACCTTAATCACTAGAAGTAAAATACAATAGGTTTTATCAAGAATATCAATATTTATAAATGTGCAGCAATGTTATATCAATATTCCAAATATGCAGTCAGAGCAAGTATCAATTTGTTAAGTGATTAGAATGAAATAGTTCAGTGAGTTGTCAACCTAATTAATTCAGCATTGATAGAATTTATCAGTTGATTAAGTGATGTTTCTAATCCAGTTTCAAGAATAGATAAATCAAATTTTATGTTGATTACCTAGATCATACAATCCTAGGTGTATATCACATAAATCACCACACAGAGATAATTACACTATTCATTTAGTTTGTTACAATTACAATGATTTCAGAAATCAAAACTAAAATGATAATACAACAGGGATTGTTCAGACTTTTTTTCTTTCTTTTTCTGAAAAACTTGTTAGTGTTGAATTTTAATAAATTAATAATGAAGATTATACTTCAAGATTCAAACACACTTTAGTTCAGAAAATAAAAACACAACTGAAGATGTACAACTAATTATTCAAATCACTCAAGAATGTTACCAATGCAATGAATACTTATAACAAAAAGATAGAAGATCACACTGATTTGCTAATTACCAGTAAAGGTTAAAACAAGACACACTTGAAGGCAACCAGAACTGAAATTAAAGTAATCAGAGAACTTGCAATATTGGAAAACGAATTTCCACTTCACAAACGAACCAGTGGCTACTAGACGCGAACCACCTCTCGGCTTTCTACAACTTCTTACGAATCACTAGACACAGAGTTGAAGACTTGTAGAGTAAGCACTAATTTAAGGTTTAAATGTGAACACCACTGTAACAAAATGTTACAGGGGAACAATCAACCCACACTTACGACTCAAAATAATTCTCAATAACATAAACGGAGAAAACGAATTTCTAATGTAAAGAGAATAAAACTCACAAGAATGAAAATGTTTGATCAACAATTGATCAATTTAGTGTCTTTGAGATTATATAGACATGTAGTGGAGAATACAGTGGTTGTATATTAAATGACATGACTTGAAATACTAAATGGCATTCATAAAAAAGTTGTGATGCATTTAAACATAAAGACTCTTGGCATGGAATAAAGACTCGGCAGACACTTTCTTAGAGAAGGACTTTTCAAATTTCAAAAGTGTTAAATGGTAATTCAGTCTCCAAAAATACAGCTAACCTTTTTCGAGGTCTATTTATTTACAGAAAATAGCATTAATTAAATTTATGTTAAAAATGATTCAGTTTCCAACTAAGCAACTAAATAATTTTTGATGGTTCATTTATTGCAAAGCATAGCACTGTCAAATTAATTTACGAAAATTAGTCTTATAACATTGATTAACAATTTTCCGGCCAGATCTGAAAGCTCCGGCGGCCTGAAACCGCCACCTTTTTTCATTTTCCGGTCAATCCCTGATCAAGATCTTCACCCAGATTTCAAAAATCTTCATCCAAATCTCCAATATGCCCCATTGAGGTGCATGAACCAGCTCCCCCGTATCTTTCATTAAAGGAAAAGCAATAAAGAGCTCAAACTACTCATCCATTCATCCATTACTCGAACCTCAAACTCCCAAATCACTAAATCAAGAGAAGAGAATGAGAGTAGTGCTCTGCTCAGCGCTGCTGGCTGTTTTGCTTCGGACGCCGACATCATTCGGTGCTGCTTCTGTGTTGCCGCTGCCGCTGCCGGAGCAAGGATTGGAGGAGGGAGCCAACGACGAAAGAGGAGGGCAGCACCGAAGCCACCAAAATCTGAGTTCTCATCCACTAGATAGATGAAAGAACTGACCGAGAAAAGAGCCGGAGTATCCGTTGACATCTTTGCCGGAGCCTGAGAACCAAGGATTTACCTTCCTCTTTTGCTGCGGCTGCTATTTTGGAGGCTTTGGGGGTGGAGTCAGATTTAATTTAGTGTATCACAGAGAGAATCCCTCAATATGATATGGTATGCACTCCTTTTACTTGATACAGGCATTTTTCATCAATATGTTCCATGAATTTGCAGAGGAGCGTTGCTGCCACCATGGATAAGTTTCTAGTGTCATAATTGATAGATTGTACCCAAAAAAAAAAAAAAAAAAGAGAATATATATATAGGTGGTGCTGGTAGTGTCCATATTGCCGGGAACCGAATGGTGCAATTAATATGGTTGCCGAGCACCGCCATGATTTATACGAGCTCTCCAGAAATAATTGTACCGGGTAATTTTAGCTCGGCCAGCTCTAAGCCCGACCTCGGTCGGCCAGCTCTAAGTCCGACTCATCGGCCAGCTCTAAGCCCGACACCCAGTCGGCTAGCTCTAAGTCCGACTCATCGGCCAGCTCTAAGCCCGACCTCGGTCGGCCAGCTCTAAATCCGACCTATCGGCCAGCTCTAAACCCGACCTCGGTCGGCTAGCTCTAAGTCCGACTCATCGGCCAGCTCTAAGCCCGACACCCGGTCGGCTAGCTCTAAGTCCGACTCATCGGCCGACTCTAGCCCGACCTCGGTCGGTTAGCTCTAAGTCCGACTCATCGGCGACTCTAAGCCCGACACCCCGTCGGCTAGCTCTAAGTCCGACTCATCGGCCAACTCTAAGTCCGACCTATCGGCCAACTCTAAGCCCGACACCCAGTCCGGCTAGCTCTAAGTCCGACTCATCGGCCACTTCTAAGCCCGACCTCGGTCGGCCACTCTAAGTCCGACCTATCGGCCAGCTCTAAGCCCGACCTCGGTCGGCAAGCTCTAAGTCCAATTAAAGCTCGACCTCAACATTTGTTTCAGACAAGTTACTCGCAATCTCAATCTTGTCCCAAACAAGGGGGCCGCAGGGAGAAATTTTAAAACAGACGGGAATGACCTGAATTATACATTTATTTTAACCAAGCCCGCAACGACCTTGATTAAAACAAGGGGGCCACACATTGGAATTTTTTGATTCAGTTATCAAGTTCAAGTCAGACTTTATTATCGATTATTTTTAGCGAGCTCGATATTTAGCGCCTCGACCTCACCAAAAACAAGGGGCCATATATCGGATTTTTCGATCAAGTCAAAAAGCGCAACAAAACAGTCCGATTCGAGACAAGTATTATTATTCGCCCCAAGTATTTTCGGCGAGCTCGGTTTTTAATACTCAATCTCACCGAAAACAAGTGGGTCAGACATCGATTTTTCGATTCATCATCAAGCTCAACGAAAACAAGTAAGGCTTTCAATTCAATTATTTTTAGCAAGTTCGACGCTTTAACATCCTCGACCTCGCTTAAAACAAGGGGCCTATATATATATATACATACGGACATGTCGGACCCAAACAAATGAACTCGAAAAAGATGGAATATTTCGAGCAAAAATAAAGTAAACATTTTATTACATGCTCCATGTCAGCGAGCTCATCGACATGGATTTCTCTACAACGAAAAGCCCGACAGAGCGTTGTTGGCGACTAAGCCCGACAGAGCGTTGTCGGCGACTAAGCCCGATAGAGCGTAATCGGCGAAAAAGCCTGTCTGCTACATGCACAGCATACAACTGGTGGTTTCCATCAACACTAGTTCAAGCCCGACAGAGCGTTGTCGGCGACTAAGCCCGACAGAGCGTTGTCGGCGACTAAGTCCGATAGAGCGTAATCGGCGAAAAAGCCTGTCCGCTACATGCACAGCATACAACTGGTGGTTTCCATCAACACTAGTTCAAGCCCGACAGAGCGTTGTCGGCGACTAAGCCCGACAGAGCGTTGTCGGCGATCAAGCCCGACGCCAGGTCGGCATCATATTTTGGAGTTCGCCCACGAGCGAACCTTCTTATAAGCCCGACGCCAGGTCGGCATCATATTTGGAGTTCGCCCTCGAGCGAACATTTATAAGCCCGACCTCAGCTCGGCATCATATTTGGCACTTCGCCTCGGCGAACCTTCTTATAAGCCTCACTTTCACCGGCATCATATTTTGGAGTTCGCCTCCGGCGAACATTTATAAGCCTGGACGCCAGTCGGCATCATATTTGGAGTTCGCCCTCGAGCGAACCTTCTTATAAGCCCGACGCCAGGTCGGCATCATATTTAGAGTTCGCCGTCGAGCGAACATTTATAAGCCCGACTCTAGCTCGGCATCATATTTTGGAGTTCGCTCGCGGCGAGCACTTTATAAGCCCGACCTCAGGTCGGCATTATATTGGAACTCACCCTCGAGCGAACCTTCTTATAAGCCCGACCTCAGCTCGGCATCATATTTTGGAGTTCGCCACGGCGAACCTTCTTATAAGCCCGACGTCAGGTCGGCATCATATTTGGAGTTCGCCCTCGAGCGAACATTTATAAGCCCGACCTCAGCTCGGCATCATATTTGGCACTCGCCCTCGAGCGAACCTTCTTATAATCCCGACCTCAGCTCGGCATCATATTTTGGAGTTCGCCCTCGAGCGAACATTTATAAGCCCGACGCCAGTCGTATCATATTGGAGTTCGCCTCGGCGAACCTTCTTATAAGCCCGACGCCAGGTCGGCATCATATTTAGAGTTCGCCCTCGAGCGAACATTTATAAGCCCGACTCTAGCTCGGCATCATATTTTGGAGTTCGCCCTTGAGCGAGCACTTTATAAGCCCGACCTGCAGTCGGCATTATATTGGAACTCGCCACGAGCGAACCTTTCTGTAAGACCGACTGTATAGGTCGGCATCATATTTTGGAGCTCGCCTCTTGGCGAGCCCTCTGCAAGACTAAAAGCTCTCAAGCCACCAAAGACAAGATCAATTCATGGCACAAGCCACAAGAAGCGAAATTCATCAACTACATACAAGCAACGAGAAAATCTACTCGAGTGCGGAACTTAGGCAAAGCTAACGGGCGATCCGCCACAACAGCGAGCCATCACAGTATTTCAAGGCAATGGATCCACAAACAGACTATTACTCCCCGCCTAACATTTTGAGAAAATGATTAAGGCACGGAGTAGGGGGCCATTGATGTGCCTAAATCGTACTTCGGTCCGCGGATCCTCATTCGGGTCTGACCAACCACCGACATTAGTGGATGAGGCCATCAGCCATTACTGTCCGCGAGCTCTCAAGTCAAATCAGTACCACGAGCCTTCGGACCCATTCCAAGCCCTCAACCCTATGCGACGACAAAAGAGGATTAGGGGGCCGGCACGCGATCTCATTTGATAAACGGGTCCGCCAGCGACCTCGATCCTGTGTGGACGCCGCCGAGATATTCGATCCACTTACCATCTAGATATTTTAGTTTACTTAGCTACTAAGTTTGCTCCTCCTATAAATAGGGGAGCCATGTAACTCATTTAAGTCTCGGGCAAAATGATATAAAACACAAGGCAAAGCCGAATTGCCCCCGTCTTCGTCTCTTACATTGCACCACCGCCGGAATCCATGGCCGCCACCAAGCGCTAGCCTTTACGTCGCCGTATCAAAATAAAGCAAACGGAAGCTAAAAAGACTCGGGTAAAAACATAAATATATGCATATGCAGCTAGGTGATATGAATGCTCTATAGAATCCCAAAGTGATAGTAATATAGATTGTAGCATGTTATGAACATATAGGTTGAGTCATAACACACTTTTCGAAGGCACATGCATCCGATTTAGGTCTCCAATCTGTTAGCTTATTTTTTAGTCAGAATAGCATACTAGCGGGGTGTTCCGTGCTTTGCACGGTGTTTGCCCTTTCATCTAGTGTTCATGGCTATTTTACGTGGTAGTTTGAAAGTAGTGTACGTTATCTTAGTTTTCATTTGGTAGGTGTAGAGTTGTTTAAGTATTTTTTACCAATTGGATACAACGGAAAATATGCTTCAGAATTTAAGAGAATAGGGATGATGAAACTAAAAAGTTATTTGGATATACACATTGTAGATAGTACATATGAAACATAGGGCGGTAGCTATTGTGTAGTTGTTACGTTGTTGTTCCTCAGATAATGTATGTTTTTGTATGTTGTTCCTAAGACTTCAAAAGTATCCCTGTGACAAATCCAAAAATTAATTCATATAATCTCCCTGAATGAAATAAAATAGGGAAAAAAAAGGGAAGGAAAAAGGAATGAACGATGCGAAGAACGAGTTAGTTTTGATAGTGATTGAAACAACAAATACACATCTAACGTGCTGATTAAAGTCAATATATACTGTGACCAGAAAAAAAGAAGCTGTCTTGAGTCAATCCAAATAGATTTCCATATATTAAAAAGAGGTGAATACTGAATTAAACATTAACATCATACAATTTACTCACCAAAACCATGGCTTCCCATCACTCTGCCTCCCCCAATGCCACGTCCAAAGCCTTGCTCAGGACCACCACCATTAGCAGATTGACTAAACTTAAGAAAATAATTCACCCAAAAGCTTCTATCATGACAAAAGTGTGAATTTCCACACTTTTAACTCCATAGTAAAGAAATTCTATGAATAACCAAACTGCATTCCTTGAAGTAGAAAAGATTGCAGAGATAACTTACCTCGGAAGCAGTGAATTTGTTGGTACTTCCAGGACCTCCATGGGAGGAAAGATGTTGAATATTCAGGATTAGTTTCATAAGGGAACATCAAACTCCAAATGTTTGGCGATTTTTGCAGCCATTTCTCATCACAAGATAATCTGTTCATAATATTCATGATGAGTACGATGAGCTACGAATATGTCCTTCGAAACCAAATTGGTGGAAGTTTCATTATAGTCCTTATAGAAATGCAAGAAAATGTTACACGCAATAAATGTTCACTTCAGTGGGGAAATAAACTGCTCTGAAACGACAGCCAAACTTACCAGGATGAAAGCCTTAATGTTCTCCCTTGTCAATCTGATTTCAGAGCTTTCTTCTTCTGACATCTCAGGCAATATATCGAGCAAATCCTTTACTTTTTCACTCTTTCTTCAAGCCACTTGATGATGTTCTTCACTGATCTCCACCATCATCTTGTCGAATCTCTGGCGGACATTCCGAAGCCTCTTATGGAATTCCTGCAAATCCATGTTCTTAAAGAACCAAATATAATTAGGAAAATTGAATTTTCTAGTTAGCGTTGTTGTTTCTCTGATCAACATCCCCTGCCTCCTCTTTAAGAACATGAATATGTGGTTCGGTTAAAGTAGTTTACTATAGTAAAGAGTATAAGAAGTTGTTCTCAAGTCATTCATCTCTAATTAACAGCAAAGAATGGATCCTCCAAGTTGTACTGCATAAATTAAAGTTTTTCAAGAGGACAGAAAATGGGAAGACTAATGATGGTGTCTCAAAAGGGTAAAAGAATATACAGACAAAGAGAAAAATTAAAAACCAAAAATAACAATAAGAAAGAGAAGAGTATATCTTCTACACCTTCATTACTGAGAATTCAAAGATACCAAACAAAGTGGGACAATCCCCACCACATCCCTCTCACTCACTCCAACCATCCTATCTCCACCATTTATCCATTAGAAACACCAATCATAAAATGTAAACAACCTTGGCAGTATCATCAAATTTGTCAGGAGAACTTATTTAGTAAATAAAAAAAGTAGAAGGAACAAAAAAGGAAAAAAAAAAAAAAAACATTTTACCTCTAAATGCCAAAAAGAAACTTTATAGATTTTTATAGAATTACAAAATTAAGAATTTCAAAGCGAATATCCTGAAAATACAGATAAAGTCAGAAAACATTTACCTCGATTATAGCTTCCGTGATCAAATTCAGCGGTTATGGCTTCCGATTATGTGCGCTTGGTGTTAACCGGCGGATGAGTTTGTTCGATTGTTAAATTGCAAACAACAAAAGGTATACTGAAAAGGCACCCGGAAGAGAAGCAAATAGAATCAAGTAATCCAGAAAATCAAGAATTATATTGAAATCATCAAACCAACAAGAGTAAGAAGCAGACTTTTTTTACCACATTAATAACCAGAAATAATTCCAATAGCAACAATTATGATTAGCAAACAAAGCAAGAGCAATAAGGGATTGAATAGAATGCATGAGTAGGAGCAAACCTAAATGTTGGATCTCGATGAATGAAAAGTATATCACGAGAATTCAAGGTTCGAAGTATATGAAAGAAGGATCGTTTCATCTGTCACCGTCATCACACTCACCGTTCTCGGGCATACGCCACGAGGAGAGCGATTGGATCGAAGAGATGACGGAGGGGCTTCAACAGACCACGTAGCTGCCGCACGGGCAAGTGGACAAGCTATTGCAATCATTCACAACAGCCACGTACCAACCCTATATGTGCTGATGTGGTGTGGGCACTTAACGGCGCCGGTTATGAGCATTACGGCGTCGTTTCCCAGTCCCGAAAGCAGTCAACGCCGGAAGCACAGAGGAGAAGAAGAAGGAGCTGGAAAGTGGGAGGACATGGATTGGGGGGTGAGTCTAAAATTTAACAGAGAAGAAGGGGGTAAACCAAAAAAATGGGAAAGGCAAGGAGAGAAAAATAATTAAAAAGAGGAAATAGCAGTACGGAAATGACAAATAAGTTGGAGGACGAAACATCAACAAATAAAACTAAACTACTACTATACTGATAACAGATCGACATTTTGTAGAGTATATCATTTTAAATAGATCAATACCCTAGATTTGAGTCATAAATCAAATTTGATTGATTCATTAACCAATTATATCACTGATTTCATTAAATTAATAAGTCATTTTCGTCATATTTGTTAATGTTATCAAACATTAAAAAAATATGAAAATAACAAATAATTTAAATCATAAAGAAAGGAAAAATTGATTTCATTAAAACAAATTTAATGTAATGAATAAGTGAATCATTAATTGATTTTTAATGGATTTCGATTTTAACAATTATTCAGACAGATTGGGGATTGGGAATGAAAGAGAAAAGGGTCAAGGCCATTATACTAGAACATGGTCGGGTCAAGTGGTCAGAGGTCGGGTTCAGTAGGAAAGCACACCAATCGAAGTATTAAAGCATCGGTTGAAACAGCAGCAACGAACTCGACATGCCAAAGGTTTCACTTTTAAGAGATTATCCTCGATTTAGTCATATTGGCTAAGAGAATCGAGTTATCTTCACCACCGGAGCATCAAACGGGTTTGACTATCAAAGCTTCGAGCTTTTCGATTCAGAGACTCGTTGGTATCATCGGTTAGAATCAGTCAAACGGTCAAGCTGTTATCTTCTTAAATCGAGCATCGATCTAACACACAAATTGACCAAAAAGGTCAAATCTTTTTCAAATTAGTCGACTGAAGAAGAACGGTTTCAACATCGGGAAGGTTTCAAGATGTCATTGGTGAGTCAAGGAGAATGGTTTAGTGTTTGAGAAGGTGGAGGTTTCAAAGAGGAGATGAAAAGAAAAAACGGGGGAGAAGGAATAATGGAGGAGAGATGGTTCGTTTGGGAATGAAAGTTTCATGAGGAAATGGAACGGCCGGAGGTGGGATGATGCACCCGAGTAGTTTTAGGGTTATTAGAGCATCTCCAATGCTTAACCCCGAATTTTACCTTAAAGTATCAAATTCTATCCCAAATATCTTACACTATCTCCAACCATCGGAAAATTGATAAATCAGGCCATTGTATGACATTTTTTTTCAGGTCAAACATTTTCTGACATTTTTTTTCATATTTCCCGTCCAACTTTAGACGATTTCGTCCAAATACAGTCAAAACCGTCCAAATTTGGATTTCTTTTTGTCCAAATCCATTCACTGACCAAAAAATGGACGGAATCCGTCCATAATTCGGACGCAATATCCGAATTGTGACGAATTCAGTTCAAATTTGGACGTTTCATCCCAAATTTGGACGATTCCAAACAAATTCCCATTAATCTTCGTACTTTCTTCTCAAATCCAAATTTCTGAAACCAAAATTACTTGCATACCTTTCCCGGATCTTCAACACCATTATTCTTTATTTGAATATCCAAAATAATTGTCGAATACATTTATGATAGGTTAGACTTTTCTTTTCATTATTGCACAAATAAAATTTAGTCTATGTTTTTTATCAATAAAAACATTTTTTTTACATGTTAGTTTTTTTTAAACACAACATACATGTTATTTCCCTTCGATGTTTATTTTTAAATTTAACGTTTTCCGTGTATCGCACATGTTTTTCCACTAGTATATATATATGTGTGTGTATTAATTAAGGAATTCATGGAATTTTGGTATTAAATGGTGTGGGAAGTAATTTTTGGGAAAAATAACTCCCCATTAAGAAATGAGTGTTTGTCAGAGGTTGGAATTCAATATTGAATATTCAGTTTTCTCTCAATTGGAAATTAAAGGCAAACGCTAGTTCTTCAAATTCTAAGTTGAATTCTTGACGGATTTCATATTTGAGTAGAGCAGGAGCATCATGAGAAGACAATTATCGTTTTGTTATCAAGATTTCCAAAATTCATCAAGGTACGAATTTCACCCTTTTTGAGGATCATTGGATATGATCAAGTTCATAGTTCTACTTGTGTGAATTCATAGAATTTTCGTTATAGTGATCATGTCGAATTCAAGTTTAGGAATGATCAATGCAGGATTTCTTCAAGTTTTGGGTGTTGGAGTTGCTTGCTAAAAGGTAAGAGATCTTCCAGTTGTGTTAATTCAAGTTTATATAAAGTTTGAAAGTGTGTTGAAGTTGTTTTGATGCAAAATGTCTTGTGTAATAGTGATTAAAGAATTGTGTTATGTTAAGGTATGTTTAAGTTGGGTTTCTACTGTTGTTTTGCTATCAAAATTGACGTTGATCATGTTGGAAAGAGTTTGGAATCGTAAAAGTGCAAAAAATGATGGTAGGGATTTTTGGGGTCCAATGCACGCGCACTACGAGTAATGCGTGTGCATTGCGGGATCTGAGAGTTAGAAACTGATATTGGGAGCTTTGTGCGTGCACATTGTGTGTGCATGCGTGCGCATTGAGGCTCCAGAAATTAAAATAGAGATTCAGAGAGCTTTGTGCGCACACATTGAGCAGGCATGCGTGCTCATTGTCTGAACAGAAGCATCCTGAATGTTTCAGGTAGGTCAATGCGTGCGCATTGTTGGGTATGTGTGCGCATTGAGCCCTAGTTTGGGTTTTAATGATTTTTAAGCCCTGAGTCCAGTTTTAAATGTTATTTCTTGATCTAATAATACTAAGTGAACTTGAACAAGCATCGATTAAGCTTCTGATGCGTTTAGTTCCGGCACCGGATGAATTCTTCACAAGAGATGAAGTTCGGGACCGTCGGAAGAGTATGAATGGCTAGAGTTTTGGTGAATTAGCATTCACCAATGTCTGTGTATGTGATAGGGCGTTGTGTCTAGAGGTCTAAGTGAGGAAGTAGAGCTTCTTAAGATGAGGTTTTCCTTGAAAACATATAGGTGGTTAGCTAATGAATAATAAATACATATTTCTGTAGTAAAAGTTTAATTACCTTGTCATTCTTGGTTAGGCACAAGACTATACCACGATGTGTGGGCGGTCAGTAAAAGTGAACTACTCTGCTGACCTATAAACGGCTGAATGGTAGAGGTACTTCGCCGAACGCGTACACTATCGGGTTAAATCTGTGGCTATCAGTGTAATCCACTATTAGGTTGCAAACGATATCTCGTGGTGGATATACACCAAGCGTAGTGCTTTTGAATGTGGGTATAACAAAGATAAGTTAAGATAGAAACGTCTAGTCACGACATGTTGATGGGCATGAATCGGTGTAGACGTCAAAATTGTCAAAGATCTCTAGAACTACCAAAACCGGTGCTGATGTCAACCTCTCATTCAGAGTTTGAAAGGCTTTTTCACACTCACCAGTCCATTCGAATTTTGAATTCTTTTGTGTGAGTCGGGTGAGTGGCATAGCTATCTTAGAAAAGTCTTGCACAAACTTCCGGTACTAACCCGCTAAACCTAGAAAACTTCTCACTTCTGAAACCGTGGTAGGTCTTGGCAATTTCTCAAGTGCTTCAGTCTTCGCCGGATCAACTTGGATGTCATCCCCAGAAATCACGTGACCAAGAAAACTAACTTGATTCAACCAAAACTCACATATAGAAAACTTAGCATATAACTGCTTCTCTTTCAACGTTTTCAACACGATTCTTAAGTGTTCTTCATTCTCTTTTTCATCCTTTGAGTAGATAAGGATGTCATCAATGAATACTATCACAAATTTATCCAAATAAGGCATGAAAACACGTTGCATAAGGTCCATAAATGCTGATAGAGCGTTTGTGAGTCCAAATGGCATAACCAAGAACTCATAATGTCCATATCTTGTATTAAAGGTTGTTTTCGGTATATCTGCTACTTTGATCTTCAACTGATGATAACTCGATCAATCTTGGAGAACACTCGCTTTCCTTGAAACTGATTAAACAGATCATCAATCCTCGGTAGGGGATACTTATTCTTGATGGTAAGGTTGTTGAAAGACCTGTAGTCTATACACATTCTCATGCTGTCATCTTTCTTTTTGACGAATGAAACAGAGGCTCCCCACGGTGAAGTACTTGGCTAAATTATATTCCTTTCGAACATATCTTTGAGTTGAGCCTTCAACTCTTTTAACTCAACCGGAGCCATCCTATAGGGTGCCTTAGTAACTGGTGCCGCTCCCAGTACAAGCTTGATCTCAAACTCTATTAGTCTATGCAGCGGAATTTAAAAAATTGATTTTCGATCCCAAGATCGACTTCGTTTAATACATTAGACACGTTAAGTAGTTGACGGTGATTACCTTGGTTGATCTAATAGATCGACGCTTTGACCATCAAGGAGAGTAGTAGTGTGCGCGAGCCGTCCACGTGTCCGGCTTCTATAGATATCCACACGAACCCCTCGCCGGAATCCTCCTTGGATGCTACTAGAAAAATCCGGTTGCTAGACCGGCTTTTTTCTCTCTCTTAAACTCTCTATAAGAAACTCTCTATTTTTCACAAGAATAATTAGCTTTTGGAATTGTGATGTACAAAAGGGCTAGCCAACCTCTTTCTTTTATAGATGAAAGTGGCGCCCCATTGTGGTCCTAATCTGATTAAGAGAAGCTTCCTAGTAGATTAATGAGAGAGAGAAACATTTTCCTAATAAAATAAGCAAAATCACTTTGATTGATTTATCTCTTTTATTTTAATATCTTATATTAAATAAATCTAAGATATTGTCAATATCTAATATTGAATATCTTTATCTTATAACCATAAATCTATTTTTCCAAAATCAATTGATATCCAATATTACTATATGGTAATCTTATTAATTGAATTGTACAATCCAATGTATCATATACACTCAAAAGTGGCGCCCCAATACCATTAAATTGGCATCCGGATTATTCTTTAATTAATCAATATAATTAATATCTTGTATTTAATTTATTCATAATAAATAAGTACCGTCATATTAATTTAATCACTATAACACTTTATAGTCGAGATAAACTTTCTTTATTTGGTTATCACTATAACCGCATTTTAATCCGGCTAGATGTTCTTATGTGTATGACCCAATAGGCTTCCGAATATGTTGGCCGTAGACACAAAGTGCAAATTACGAAAATGTCCTTCATACCTAACGATCACGGGATAGCGTCTAGCAACACACTGTGACCCCCAATTATCGGAAGAGTCAAAAGCAATGACTACTACCTTTCATGTGAAACAGTTACCGTGTAAATAGAATCCTACCGCTGTAATAATATCCATACGATCGTATCTCGAGTGTCAGTACATCAACGATCGTATCTTATAATCTGTATATCATGCTCTCTCGGAATAACTCATTTACTCCCACTTTGCAAAGATTCACGAGAGCTAGACATTCCTTATAAGAAGGTCATTTCGGATATTCCCTCTTAATCATAGGATACGCGATTCCCGGACGAACAAACATGTATCCTACGCTTGCTTCAATATCACACCCGAGCACTACCACATGATCACCCCATGGCTAGGGGAAACCTCAATAGTGTCAAAGTATGACAATCCACACCGTGATGCCATGAAGACTCCGGTCTCAGGATAATTACACAACTGCCACATACTGCGACACTTAATGTAAGTGGGCCAGTCTAATGTACGCATTCTCTAATACACGTCCACGTACAGTCCAAGTGTCTCTACACTTCAATAGACGAGATCTATCCCTACCTACAATAAGATAGAAGACATCTAATACATGCTAGTCTAATCATATATACCATCAGTGTCCCGTTCGGCAGTACATACGACTAGAGACATTTAAGTACCAAACTTATCAAGGTGAATAGAGATCTCATCAACCATAATCAGTATCATGGTTTCTCTATCACAGTTTAATACTAAGGACATTACTATATATAGATATTCAATAACATGAAGATAAACAAGATATATAATAACAAAAGTTCTTTTATTAATCATAATAAAGTATTACATGAACTAAAATAAATTGTAAACTACCCGACCCGGTCGGATCCGGTCCAACCCGATTGGGTTTTGGACACCATTTCAACAATCTCCCACTTGGCCTAAAGCCAATCACCCATATGCCTAAGCCCATGCATGTGAACATGTTTCTCATGCTGTGCTTGTGACAATGACTTGGTTAACGGATCTGCTATGTTTTCATCCGTGTGGACTTTCTCTATCTTTACATCTCATCTATCAACTATCTCTCTAATCAAGTGATATCGCCGTAGCACATGTTTGGACTTCTGATGAGACCTTGGTTCCTTTGACTGAGCAATTGCTCCATTGTTATCATAGTACAGTGGGACTGGACCTTCAATGGAGTGAACCACACCAAGTTCTGTAATGAACTTCTTCATCCAAACCACTTCCTTTTCTGCCTCCGAGGCTGCGATATACTCGGCTTCCATTGTAGAATCTGCAGTAGTCTCCGGCTTGGAACTCTTCCAGCTCACTGCTCCACCATTAAGCGTGAAAACAAATCCAGACTGTGACTTTAAGTCATCCTTGTCACTTTGAAAACTGGAATCTGTGTAACCTCGTAATACCAATTCATGTTCCCGAAAACCAGGAACATATCCCTAGTACGTCTCATGTACTTGAGAATATTCTTGACTGCAATCCAGTGACCATCACCTGGATTTGACTGGTACCTACTAGTCATACTTAGAGGGTACGAGACATCCAGTCTTGTGCACAACATAGCGTACATGATGGACCCGATAGCCGAAGCATAGGGAATCCTACTCATATGCGACCTTTCCTCCTCTGTCTTAGGACACATTTCCTTTGACAGGTAGACCCCATGTGACATGGGCAACAATCCTCTCTTCGACTACTCCATGCTGAATCTCTTCAGCATCTTGTCTATGTAGGTGGACTGTGACAGACCAAGAAACCTCTTAGATCTATCTCTATAGATCTTGATTCCTAGAATGCGGGCTGCTTCACCCAAGTCCTTCATGGAGAAGTTCCCGGATAACTAAACATTAACCGATTGTAACAAAGGAATATCATTCCCTATGAGCAATATGTCATCTACATAAAGCACTAAGAAAACGACAGCACTCCCACTAACTTTCTTGTAATCACACGGATCATCTTCGTTCTTGATGAAATCAAACTGTTTCATGTCTCATCAAAGCGAAGATTCCAACTCCGAGAAGCTTGCTTCAATCCATAAATAGATCTTTGCAACTTGCACACCATCCTAGCCTCATCGTTTGTGAAACCCTCAGGTTGTGTCATGTACACTTCCTCAGACAGATTCTCGTTAAGGAAAGCTGTTTTCTCATCCATCTGTCTGATTTCATAATCATGGTATGCTGCAATAGCAAGCAGAATTCTAATGGACTTCAACATGGCCACTGGAGAAAAGGTTTCATCATAGTCAACTCCTTGTCTTTGCTTATAACTTTTTGCCACTAACCTTGACTTGTAGGTAGTCACATTACTATCCATGTCGGACTTTCTCTTAAAGACCCATTTACACCCTAAAGGAACTATTCCTTTAGGTGGATCAACTAAGTTCCAAACTTGGTTGTCTTTCATGGATTCCATTTCAGAATTCATGGCTTCTAGCCATTTATCTTTGTCATGCCTCATCAACACCTCCTCATAAGTTTTAGGGTCCTCATCTTCCATGAGATATACGACAGTGTACCTTTCGGGTTCATGACGTTCCTTAGTGGGTTGATGGGAGTCAACTTTACTGTATTTTGGTGTGTAGTTTAAACCCCGTTTATCACTTTATTGGCATGTTTTGGGTAGATTTAGGCCTTTTCAAGAGTAATATTGAGAGTTATACGCACGGGGAGTTAAACTGTCACATCGATAGTAAACTCCGCCTTTTTAGCGATATTTACCTCATTTCCGAGCACTTTTGTCTTGCAGAATTATGCGTGGTGTTTTGTTAGTGTGTTTAGTGCAGGACTTAGGTGACTCGAGGCCCGGAAGGCGATATTTTAAAGTGAAAGAGTTTATGAAGGCACAAGTGTAGCATGAAAGTGGAGGAAAATCGAGTTTGGAGTGAAATCAAGGCAAATTGGCGTTTGCCCAACCCCAAACTGGCGTTTGCCTCTGCCCAACCTCAAACTGGAGTTTGGCCAATGCAAACTAGCGTTCACAGAAGTATCTGTTGGTACTTAAAGTTAGAGTTTTGGCCAACCGCGCGTTCACATTACCCCTAAACTGGCGTTTGGAGGGGTTCAGCCCGATTCAAAAAGCTCATATAACTCAAACAGCGTTCGAGGCATTCAAGCGGTCGTTCGTCTCCTCAAGGCATGATCTCTCGAACGAGCGTTCAAGGCAAGGTAAACGCTAGTTCGCAAAAGATGAAACCCTAATATCATCCAGTTTTCCAGTCAAACTAGCGTTTGCCAAGATCCAAACTCATGTTTGTGACCGACATAAGCGATTTTAGACCTACACTATATATACGCAGCCTGACTCATTCATTTTATTCATCTTTGGCCGACTTTAGACTTTTCTGGCGATTTAGGTGCGATTTTAGTGTAGTTTGATCACCTTCACCCCTTTGATTCCATAGATTACTCCTTTGATTCTACACACTTGTTATAGCTTATATTTACCTTTCAAGTTCAAAAGATTCGAATTTTGGTGCAATTATTTATTCATATTTTCTGGATCAGATTTTCTGCAAGTTATATGGTAATGACTTCTCTTCTATTTATTGTCTTGAGTTTGATTCCAATTCTTATTTCGTTTATTTGCATAATCATGAGTAGCCAATTGCATGTGTAGTCGAATTATGTGAAAGCGAGCGAAAACCCAAAGGGGGATGAGATTGGGAGTTGTGTAGTGCGTAATTGAATGTTTAAACGATTAATCCACGTCCTAAAACTTATTTTAACATCTTTGAATTAGATTGATCACCTAGTTCACTGTCACACACATCAAACTTATAGATGCATTTTGCAGTGAGATGTGATAAGGGGTTTTAGGATCGTTGCATAGATTCGACCTAGTTGTTAGGTCCGTTTCCAATACAGAGGTTTGTCATTGTTGTTCAAGCAACTCTAGAACTTAATCATGTTAGGATATTCAGTTTTCTAAAGGGAGAGTCGGGTAGCTTCACATAGGGTGGTTAGATCGATTTGTTCAGTCTAATCGCTAGAATTAGGAGTTGGCACCCGTGGGTGTCGTTAAACTACATTGGATAGGTAGGTCGGTTAAGACACGCTCCCTGTTAAGTCTTTTCTTAGGGGTAAAAAAATAGCTCGTAGTTCGGCTATACCTTTTAATAACTAGAAGTAAACACCGGTAGTATAATCTTTATTTCTGCACTAGTATAAGACCTTTCAACCTTTGATTGACCTGAACTAAGTTATACGTCAGCTTTGGTACTTAGACATTACTCCCTGTGGATTCGACCTTGTGACCACTATACTCCCGTTGACCCGATACTCTGTTGGTAAAAGTTGGCGGTTAAGTATTTTGCTATCAAGAATTTTGGCGCCTTTGCCGGGGAGTAACGTTTGATATCTTGTAAGTTGACCGAAAGCTTGGGCTTAGGTCGTTTTTATTTTGTTTTTTTTGTTGTTTCTTGTTTGTCAGTGAATGACCCGAAGCTCTAAAGAACCTCTCATCGAGCCAATTCAAAGAGATTGAAGCTTACGCCGCGTCATAAAAAGATCGATCGCGAGGAGAGATCCTGATCGCTTGTCCGAATCCCCTATTTGAGGAAGAAAGGGTAGTGGAAAGCTCACTTTCAGAATCCTCAAAAGAAATGGAGGATTCACCAAATCATAGAGATGGCAAAGAGCCCCTAATCAAACATAATGTACAAGGGCAAACCTCAGACATTACTGGTGGTAACGCAACACTACAATTGCATACTCCACCAAGGACCCTCGTCATGAACCATTAAGAGAGGACAACACGTTGTTACGTCGATTGGTAACTCCACGATTTAATCGGAGGGCGAGGGATTGGGCGAGCGAGGGGAGGACAAAATGATCGAATACTCGAAACTTCGGACCCGAATTAGACCAAGAGATCAGAATCGAGTACTGCAGATGCTAGAGAATCAAGGAAATCAACAGGGGTTCCAAAACCCATATAATCAGCAACCACCTATGCAGCAGTATTATCAACAGCAACAACAGCAGAATTATCAACCACAGAGGGCTCAATAGGTGCAAGGACCGAGAATCTGCCGAGATTATGTGACTAACCCACAGGAAGTCACGGGGCACAATCCAATTCGAGTACCTCCTATTAATGCCAACAACATGGATATAAAGCATAATATTTTGAACATGTTGGGGGAACACGCCTTGTTCCACGGGAAGTCAACTGAGAACCTGAACAGCTTTCTGGATCACTTTCTCTAAATTTGTGGGACGATGAGATATAATAGGGTTAGCGACGAGGCAATAAAGCTAATAGTCTTCCCGTTTGCACTGAGAGGAGCTGCTAAGGATTGGTACGATTCATTACCTAATGATTCGTTACATACAGTGGCGGATGTAGTGAAAGTGTTTTTGAGGAAGTATTTTCCTCCGGTGAAGATTTTAGATCTGAAAGATGAAATCTCTTCATTTGATGGTCTCGAGGGAGAGACACTAAAAGAGACATATGAGAGGTTTAGGGGTTTACTGAAGAGATGCCCTCCACACGGTTTTTCTACTGTTGAGCAAGTCACTATACTATTCAGGGCCTTAGAGCCAGTGGACCAAAACAAGCTGAACGCTGCCAGTGGCGGAGATATCATGAATATGCCGCCAGAACAAGCTATGAGACAGATTGACAATGCGGCAGATGGAGAAGGACAATGGGGGTCCAGTAGAAAGAAGAAGAAAGCCCCGATGGAAAGTGTAAAGTCGCTGAAAGAATAACTCGATAGAGAATCTGCCATGCATGACAAGATGCAAGAAATGGTGCTAAAGATGGACCAAATAGAGTTGGAAAGAAAGAAGGCACAGCAATGCCAACTTTGTGGAGGTGGACATTCTGCCATGGAATGCACATCATCGAAAAAGCCCACTTATCCACAACAGTTGCCATCTACTCCAGCACAACAACAATTTGGAACCCAGAATGATCAACAGAGAATGAATGTATATGCGATGGGGCAGATGAGTATGAATCAGCAAGAGTTTGGCCAGCAGCAGTGGAATCAGAATTTCGACAATCAGCAAGGGCCGCAAATAGAGTATGGTATTGGCGATGATTCACAGCAATACGATGTGAGCTATGTTGGACAAGGGAATCAAGGGCATTGGAATCAGAATCAATAGAATCAAGGTTGGAATCAGGGGCAGAATCAAAACTGGAATCGCAACAATAATCAAAACCAAGGTTTCAGACAAAACCAAAGCTCATACAACCAACCTTAGAACCAAAACCCCTAAAATCAGAATTCCTACCATAATCAGAACTAAAGCAACTACCAGAATAACCAAGGCAATTATCCGCAATCTCAACCACAAGGCCAACAGCAGCAACAAGGTCAGAATTGGGGCCAGAATCAAGGTTGGAATCAAAATCAGGGCTAGCAGAACAATCAGAATCAGCAAGCAAGCCAGCCGCCAAGAAACAGTAATTCCGGCACCTACCAGCATCCCAATGCTCATCTCCACCAGAGCAATCAAAATAATCAGCAATCGAATAACTCTGGTGTTCAGAAGACGTCCGCTGAGATACTCCTGGAAAGGCTGGATAGGACTGTATTTGAGCTGAACAAAAATGATGTGGAACAAAAAGTGGCCACTCATTCTGCTATCCGGAACTTAGAGACCCAAGTGGGTCAAATCATGAATACATTGAAGAAAAATTTGAGTGGTGGCTTCCCAAGCAATACTGAACAGAATCTGAGGGAAGTGAATGCAGTATTTACTAGAAGTAGCAGAAATCTGGGGCTTGATTGGACAACGAAATATAAAGTGACCGAAGCAGAGAATTATCTCAATGAAGAAGATGAGGCTGAGGATTTGGAAAGAGGCAGGGTCGAATCTGAGTTAAAAACAATGAGAAGAGAGTTGGCGGCAGTCAAGAGAGATCTAGCAATTGCAAAGAAAGAGAGAGAGATGGAAATGGAAAAAGAGCTAGAGGCTCAGAGAAAGAAGGAAGAGTCAGCAAAGAAGTAGGATTTCATAGTGGTAGACATTAAAGAGGAAGGGTCGAGCACTCCCGCCAGGAAAGAGGCTATAGTTGTACCGTCGTGGCCAAAAGCTCGAGGTAAGAATGATTTTATGCCCCCTCCCCTCCTGATTTTGATGAGAGTATGCTGCCTTATCCACCTAAGGGTCCTAGGAAGAACTTTCTCACTGATAGTCAAAATAAGTTCCTAGACATTCTTAGGAAGGTAGAGATAAACGTTCCTTTGCTAGAGGCGGTCGCAAGTGTACCGGCGTATTATAAGTGCTTGAAAGGGGCGTTATCGAGTCGAGAGAAAATGAATCAAGTAGTAAAGCTGAGGGAGGAGTGTTCGGCGGTGTATAATAGTAAGATACCCCCGAAAATGAGAGATCGTGGCAGTTTTACCATCCCAATCACCATAGGCAATACTGTGATCGAGAATGTCTTATGCGATCTAGGAGCTTCTGTGAGCCCGATGCCTAGAGCCTTATATGAGAAGTTGGGATTGGGTGAGTTAGAACTCTGAGGATGACCCTACAGATGGCGATAGAGTCTCATAGGACACCGATGGGAGTAGTGAAGATGTCTTTGGTGCAAGTAGGTAAGTTTGTTTTCCCCGTAGATTTTGTGGTCCTCGACATGGAAATGGATTCTAGGACATCTGTCCTGCTTGGTCGGCCTTTTTTGACCACGAGCGATGCTCACATTAGGGTGAAGGAAGGAGATATTTCATTTGGCATGGGAGGCGAGAGAGAAACTGAATGTCTACAAAGACAGAGGTCGTAGAGTTACACATGATGAGTGCTTGTATGCCGAATCTATATTTCTTGTGTTGTGGTTCGTACTAACATGCAGGACAGCAAGATCCCATTGAAATGGAAGGCGGTGAGTTCACATGCTGTCATCGATGAGAGAAAGATCGAGACAGGGAATGAATCAGGATCACCCATCTTACCGTTGATCCCAATGCTGGGAAAAGTGCATGTTGATGAGAAAGATGTTGCGGGATGGCCCGAGGCAGCATCATGAGCAAAACGAGGTATGCCGTTCATTAGCTCTACTATGTGGATGTTTATACTTGGTATATCTATGAGCATGCTTAAACTGATGAGTACGGAATTTGGCTGAGTTGTACGTGCTTAAGCGCTAGGTGATGCTTGTTTGTTAGGGTTGTTTGAGTTTATTTTGATTGGAGTCTGCTAAGCGTCACCCGGTCGAGCCAACGACGTAAAACAAAGGCGCTTGGGGGGAGGCAACCCCGCCATAATAAGACTTTATTGGAAGAAAATGTGATCTAGGAGTTTTTGAGTATGCGCTACTTGTACTTGCTGCTGATGATGCACCGGCCAGACTTGATTTTATTTGTTATTTATGATGTTCCTTTTGAAGTATGTGTCAGGTGTTAGGGTTGTTTAGGAGCTGTCTAGCCCACCTGCTATATTTGTACTTCATTTGATGCTACTTTCATTTTTGAGATGCTACTTTTTTGTTTATGGTTGGCTTTGTAAGCCTTAAGGCACAATTCTTATTCGTGTCTTGGATTTTATTTGTACGCACTATGGATGTTGTTTTTCTATTATGTGCCTCTGTGGCCTTTCTAGCATGCTTAGATGTTCTGTACTTTACCCGTAGGGGTTATTTTTCCATCTATAACAATCCATTGCTGTGCGTTATACATTGCTTATCGAGTTTTCTGACGTAACAGGACCTTACAATTATTCTATCCCCATATCCCTTTTCGATATTTTGGCACGCGGACCATGTCCCGTGCGTGCTTTGCTTTGGTTGTATCTATTTTGGTATAGGGGTTCGGGTGGCGCTTACATGAGGCTGTTACGGGAGAGCGCCTTTCTGCCGGGTTTTCAAGCTAAGTCTTCTTTTCTATCTCATTCACACACTGAGGACAGTGTTTCATTCGAAGTAGGGGGTGGATACGACTTAGCCTTATTGTTTCGATTGATAAATATGCCGGAAATTGTGATATGCTTAGTTAATGTCCGTTTTCGAGTCAGTTCGTGGCTTAAACTTTTAAAACGATTCACGGTTTGACACCGCGTTATATGCATGTTTTTCAAGATGGATGTGGTAGATGTCTTAGTAGTCGAGTAATGTGTGCAGGGCGATTTTATTTTGTCATGATACGAACCCTTTTTAATGCACGTAGACCTTGGTTATACTTAGTTTGGTTGCTATACACACTTATACCACTAGCTTCGAGGCGAAATAGAGAGGTTTACCTAGGCCGGATACGAGATGAGAGTCATGGCGCTTCTTTGACCCGCCAGAGCCAAGTAAGCCAAAATCCCAACTTATGTAAACGAGCCGAACCCTACCGAACCCTGGTAGGGTTCGAGCTCGCTCAATTTTTCAACCTAAGGTTCGGCTCGGCTCGAATTGATCGAACCTTAATTTAGCAAGGTTCGCTCGGGTTCGAATGGAATATTAGGAAACATGTTCGGTCGGTTCGCTCGAACATGCTCGAACTCGTTCGAACATGTTTGGCTCGAACCGTTCGAACATGTTGAACCGTTCGAACATGTTCGAACCGTTCGAGCATGTTGAACCGTTCGAACATGTTCGAACATGCTTGATTTTGATTTCTATTTTAATTTAATAATATATATATATATATATATATATATATATATATATATATATATATATATATATATAGTTTTTTTAAATATAAAATAGTTCGAGCGAACGTGTTCGATCTGATTCGGCTCGATAGACGAATATCAAATACCTAACGTTCGCTCGACGTTCGAAGGTTCGAATCGAACTCGAATCGAGCTTTTTTCGAGCCGAATACGGCGAATCGAATCGAATACTGACGTTCATTTACAGCCCTACTCGTAACCCCTCTAAGCCTTGATAGGATGGTCTGACCACCGTCCGAAAATGAGCCGTTTTGGTTACTTAGCATGTATTACCCTAACCCTGAGCTTTATTTTTGGTCACGTTTCTTTTGATCACCCGACGAGAGGACTTAGTTGTTACTTTAGACACACTTGCTGAAGCACGTGTGGGATGGGAGATGATGCGTGTTTCGAGAGGAGTTGGTGAGTACAAGCTAGTATAATAAAGGGTAGGAGCTCGAGAGATCTATTGTGAGGCGTGTTGGTTCGAGAAAAATTTGGAAAAAAATTGAAAAGAAAGAAAAGAAAAAAAGAAATATTGAAAGTTTGAATAAAGTTGAGAAAAAGGTGTCAAAGAAGGAATGTTTGAAATGAATAAAAATATGATGTTAAGGTTGGAGTTGTTTGTTAATGCTTGTAGAAAAATCAAAGGAGTTTGGTGTGGTTTGGTATGTTTTCAAAGAAAGAGTACGTGAAATGACTAGGTTCACTTGTGTTTTCTCTTTCTCCTGTCCCAAATTTTCCTTTCGATTAACCCCGTCCCGAGCTTAACATTATAACCCTTCAAGTGCTACTTGACCGTATTTAGCCTCGGTTGCCTCGATTAGTGGAGATTCTAGCCCGGTATGAGTTGTGTGTAGTCATTTGGCCGGTATTCCAAGCCGGTAATCATTTTGAGTGTAGCCCTTGGTTTATATCACACACACTTCGTTTTCGTGATAAGTTAGAGTCGAGTTGTGTACATTCAGTGTCTACTTTAATTTTGCCTTGATGTCATGAGTGTTGTGTATGTTTCGTAAAGTTGATCCCTTGGTCTGTTTTAAAGCGCCTAATTTACTCGAGGACGAGCAAAGGCTAAGTGTGGGGTGGTTGATGAGAGTCAACTTTACTGTACTTTGGTGTGCAGTTTAACCCCTGTTTATCACTTTATTGGCATGTTTTGGGTAGATTTAGGCCTTTTCAAGAGTAATATCGAGAGTTATACGCATGGGGAGTTAAACTGTCACATCGATAGTAAACTCCGCCTTTTTAGCGATATTTACCTCATTTCCGAGCACTTTTGTCTTGCGGAATTATGCGTGGTGTTTTGTTAGTGTGTTTATTGCAGGACTTAGGTGACTCGAGGCCCGGAATGCGATATTTTAAAGTGAAAGAGTTTATCAAGGCACAAGTATAGCATGAAAGTGGAGGAAAATCAAGTTTGGAGTGAAATCAAGGCAAACTGGCGTTTGCCCAACCCCAAACTGGCGTTTGCCTCTGCCCAACCTCAAATTGGCGTTTGGCCAATGCAAACTAGCGTTCACAGAAGTAGATGTTGGTACTGAAAGTTAGAGTTTTGGCCAACCGTGCGTTCAAATTACCCCCAAACTGGTGTTTGAGGGGTTCAGCCCGATTCAAAAAGCTCATATAACTCAAACGGTCGTTCAGGCATTCAAACGGGCGTTCGTCTCCTCAAGGCATGATCTCTGAACGAGCGTTCAAGGCAAGGTAAACGCTAGTTCACAGAAGATGAAACCCTAATATCATCCAGTTTTCCAGTCAAACTAGCATTTGCCAAGATCCAAATCGGCGTTTGTGACCGACGAAGCGATTTTCGACCTACACACTATAAATACGCAGCTCATTCATTTCTATTCATCTTTGGCCGACTTTAGACTTTTCTTAGGCGATTTAGGTGCGATTTTAGTGTAGTTTGATCACCCTTCACCCCTTTGATTCCATAGATTACTCCCTTTGATTCTACACACTTGTTATAGCTTAGATTTACCTTTCAAGTTCAAAAGATTCGAATTTTGGTGCAATTATTTATCCATATTTTACGGATCGATTTTACGCAAGTTATATGGTAATGACTTCTCTTCTATTTATTGTCTTGAGTTTGATTCCAATTCTTATTTCGTTTATTTGCATAATCATGAGTAGCTAATTGCATGTGTAGTCGAATTATGTGAAAACGAGTGAAAACCCAAAGGGGGATGAGATTGGGAGTTGTGTAGTGCGTAATTGAATGTTTAAACGATTAATCCACGTCCTAAAACTTATTTTAACATCTTTGAATTAGATTGATCACCTAGTTCACTGTCACACACATCAAACTTATAGATGCATTTTGCGGTGAGATGTGGGATAAGGGGTTTTAGGATCGTTGCGTAGATTCGGCCTAGTTGTTAGGTCCGTTTCCAATACAGAGGTTTGTCATCGTTGTTCGAGCAACTCTAGAACTTAATCATGTTAGGATATTCGGTTTTCTAAAGGAAGAGTCGGGTAGCTTCACATAGGGTGGTTAGATCGAGTTGTTTAGTCTAATCGCTAGAATTAGGAATTGGCACCCGTGGATGTCGTTAAACTACATTGGATAGGTAGGTCGGTTAAGACACGCTCCCTGTTAAGTCTTTCTTTATGGGTAAAAGTAGCTCGTGGGATCATAGTTCGGCTATACCTTTTAATAACTAGAAGTAAACACCGGTAGTATAATCTTTATTTCTGCACTAGTATAAGACCTTTCAACCTTTGATTGACCTGAACTAAGTTATACGTCATCTTTGGTACTTAGACATTACTCCCTGTGGATTCGACCTTGTGACCACTATACTCCCGTTGACCCGATACTCTGTCAGTAAAAGTTAGCGGTTAAGTATTTTGCTATCATGGATCTTTGAGGTGTATGTGTTTCTAGAGCATCTGTTTGCACCTCATATGTATGTGGTGTCTGCTTTACTTCCATCAACTGACTGTTGGCTGTAAGTGGTTCTTGAATTTCTTCAAGATCAATCTTACTCCCACTGACCTTATCCAGAATAAACTCCTTTTCCAGTAAGTGGCCAGTCCTGGAGACAAACACCTTTTGCTCTCTTGGATGGTAAAATTGGTATCCTCTAGTTTCTCTAGGATAACCCATGTATAGACATTTGTCAGATCTGGCTTCTAATTTATCGGGCATCATCCGCTTCACATAAGTCAGACAACCCCAAGGTTTAAGATATCCCAGACTCGGCTTCCTCTTATGCCATACCTCGTATAGAGTAGAGTCAACCATCTTTGATGGAACTCGGTTAAGTGTATATGATGTTATTTCTAGAGTATACTCCCAAAACGATTTTGGCCAGGTCCCGACAATCGGGATACCCGAATGTTCTGGTTACAGGCTCGGGAAAGGCTCGGGAAGAAAAATGGAATCCCGAAGGGATGGGTTTCGGGTAGGAGGTTTACGGGTCGGGTCCTGACCCGATGCCACCTCTATATGTATCGTTATTACGTATATGTAGATTCTATTGATATCCGATAATTATTTATGACATCAAATTTGTATGTGATTTTTGTGTCGGGAATAATTATCGGATGTCAATAGAAACCCCATAGGCTCGAGTTGGACTTGGAAGCCATGCTAATAGGTTTAGGCATTTTTTTTAGATGGGCTGTCAGTGAATCATTCAAAGATATCCATTCGAAAAAAGGTAATATATACATGTTCTTTGGGGGAAATACTTGTGTGGAGAGGGATTTTAAGGTGAAATGACGAGTGAAACGATCAAAACCACACAGTTTAAAGACAGAATGAAACTGTGTGGTGTGTGTGTCGTCACACCGTGTGGAGACACCACACAAGAACCACCCGTTCTTTGGCCCGTTTAAACCGATCCCAACATTAGGGGAAAACTAAGGTTATGTTTGGCCAACGATTTGATTCGTTTCAAACCACTCCACTATTTTTTCTAATTTATTTTATTTATTTCAATAATTCTTTACTATTTATCATACTAATCATTTCTTCATCTACAAATAAAAAATATTAAACCTTCTCTTATCGCTCCACTTTATTCACTCCACTACTTTTTTTACCATTATTATATTCATTATTTTACTTTATTGCAATTTTTCTCATTAATCATTTCTTTATCTACATAAATTTAAAAAAACTTTTCAACTTTATAATCATTACTTTACTTTATTTTATTATATTTTATGCATCTGATTCGTTTTAAATCGAAATAATTCATGTTCAAACAAACTATAAGAATGAAGATTAATTCTCGTTAATCACTTCGTAATTTTTCAAAAAAAATGAAGATTATTACATCATAAAGCTTATAAATTACAACATAAAGCTTATAAGCTTATAAATTCCAAATAGACCATAAGAATGAAGATTAATTCTCGTTAATCACTTCGTAATTTTTCAAAAAAAAATGAAGATTATTAGAACATAAAGCTTATAAATTACATTTTTTTTTCTTCTGAGTTTTCATTCATTTTTGAATAATTGAAACATCAATTGTAATGTTATTAAACAATTATTTTTCAATGAAGCATACTATACAACTAAAAATATTTTCAATGGGGACACACGTTTCTTCACCAAACTTAAAATTACTTATGCAAATACTATGTACCTACTATAAATTGGAAATAAAAAAAATAAAACCAACTTGAACCTTGTTCATCAAACATAGAATAGAGCTGCAGCTTCATACATCTGTGATGATGTCTGAAGTCTCACTCGGCACTCTAGTGAGAGAGTGCAGGTTCGATCCCCACTCCCTTCTTTCGTTTCCGAAAAAAAAAAAACATAGAATACTTTTAAACGGTAACTATTATTACTTATACTTATCAGTTCGATCACGACTTTAGCAATCCACCCCCGAAGAGACAAAAGAAAGTAAGGTACGTTTTTTTTTGGACATTCCTCAGCTTCCCAAACCAAAATCGTACTCAAGGATGATCCTAATTTTCTGTTCGAACCCTTTAATTTCCCTTGTATATTCCATGTATCTGTAGAAGATCTAGAAAAAGGGAGGTTCTTTGGGGATTCTCTAATAAAGAATGAATATTTATTCTTTAGTTGGAGCTTGATTGAATTTGTATGTGGAAATGGCATGCCAACATGTGAATATATGGAGTTTTAGTGGTTTAGTGGCTGCTTTTCTTGATCTCTGCGTAGCTTTCTTCTTACTGTGTGCATCAGCAGCAACTTTCATTGCATCAAAATTTCTGGGTGTGTTGGGTTTATCTTTGCCATGTCCTTGTGATGGGGTTTTCGGTATTCACTTGAACAAGAATTTGTGCTTCCAAAAGCTATTTATAGAATACCCACTTGAGAAAATTTCCAGTGTTCAGCTCTCAGTAAGGTCCAGGTTTCCTTTTAATGATATTGTGTGGATCAGGCACCAGAATTGTGATTTGAATTTAAGATTGATAGGAGATGAAGAAAGGGAGGTTATTGAGCTTGGTGATCATGGGGCTTCTTGTAGCGAAGTGTCGATTACAAGAAATTCAAGCAACAAGTTTAGCTTTAATGGAGAATTGGATGCAAAAAATGAGGTTGCACAAGGGTTAGCGAAAACGTCAGATACAAAAGAAGGGAGGTTTGATATGAAGGGAAAGGGTATATTGCATCACAGGCAACCTAATACTGGCTTTAGACGCCGTAGAAAATCAAGCTTTGATCATGCAAAATACTCGTCTGGTGGATCATATGATTCTGCACTTGGTAGTGTGCACGATTATTCTAAGTTTCCTTCTAGTATCCATGGCGAGAGAGACAATTTTGCTGGTGGTGGCTTTGTGAAATTTGGTGATGAAATTAGTAAGCTTTTTACTTATGTTTCAATAGCAATGATAGTTATATCGATGTTTGTACGTTTTGCTCTCTTGCAATCGGTTTTCTGTTGAATTTCTTTGATTTCTCTTGGCATAATTGGTGTTTTAACTAGTAAAGATTGCTCTTTAAGTATTAGCCTTACTCCCACTCCCTTTCTGTGCTCCAAGTTGAATTTTAGCATGATCCCTTTGAGGCTAAAAACAATTTTAGCATGTAATTTAGGCTTGTAAAATTGGTTTTCTGAATGCATTTTACTGTCACCTGTATGTTGAATGTTGATTGTTCATTCTCATTAAACTTTCACTTTTATGCGAGTTTAGATAACAAAGACGCTCCGCCAGTCATGAAACTGGGGCAGGCAGTTTCAAGCAGTATGGAATTGGTTGAAGTTCTTAAAAATGATGAGTGCACTGATAAGGATGTAACATCAGCTCGAGTTTTGATAGACAACGCTCAGGGTAGGTTTGTATATGAAAATGGTGATAAAAACACTATAAAAATGTTGGAGCATGCCCTTGAAGAACAGCATGCTGCTTATCGTGCTCTTTATCTTGAGCTTGAGAAGGAAAGAAGTGCCTCTGCAAGTGCTGCCGAAGAGACTATGGCTATGATTCAGCGCCTACAGGAGGAAAAGGCTTTCATTGAAATCGAGGCTCGACAGTACCAAAGGATACTGGAGGAAAAGTCTGCTTATGATGCTGAAGAAATGAGCATTCTTGAAGAAATCGTTATCCACAGAGAGAGGGAGAAGCATTTTTTGGAAAAGGAAGTTGAGGCATATCGAGAGATTATGGGCGTGTCTATAGTGCAATCGGGCCCACAACATTTTGACTTTTCGCTTGATTCAAATGATGATCCAGTTCCTATGCTTTACCAGCTAAGTGCATCCATGGAGAAGAAGGCTATGGTTGGTTGCAGAAATTCAGAAGACGTTTGCTCTACAAGCAATCAAGGAGACCCTGTTTTGGAAAAGCACCAAATTCAAGGACGGGATGAAGACAGTGTCCTTCCAAATAAAGACGAGTTCTTGCAATCTTTTGTACGTGGTAGTGATGAACGTCAAGAGCTTCAGGATAAGATAGTGACCATGGATAAAACCTCATTTCCTGGGGATACAGCTATCCAGTCATGTGAACCAAGTTGTTCTGATGGAAGTTTCTTGCAGGAAGACATTAATAACACCACGGGAAGTGAAAAAGAGCGCGGTAATGTCACAGAGCCACACGGTGATGTAGATCTGTCACTTAGTGAAGAGCCTTATAGTCATGACGTTCATGTTATTGCTCGGAAATCCAACTCCGTTGATAAAGTTAGTACAAGAACTAATGTTTCATCCAAGGCTTCTGTTTCTCAGCAGTTTAATATCGTTAGTAATCAAGAGAATATCAGCCATTTTGATTCTGAAGTGGATGTTAAGAGATGTAGTTCAGATGTGAGCTGCAGGCTCCCACCAAGAAACATTAAGGGTAAATCTCTGAACAGGGATTCAATGTCCATAATAGAGGATGAAAGACAGAGAATTGATAATGAAATTGGATGGCTTATAGAAAAGTTGAAGATTGTAAAAGAGGGAAGAGAAAAAATGCATCTTTCCATAGAGCTTGGGGAGACGGGATGGAGAAAGTTGAATCTTTTGGAGGATATAGCACATGAGCTTCAAGAAATCAGGCAACTCACTGAACGTGGAAAGGCTGCTGCACGACAGGCTTCTTTGCCTCTTCCGTCATCCAAGGTTTTGGATTCGATTCCTTTCTAATTTTCCTTTCATATGGATTAAAACCTTAGCCTATTAGAATCTCAGATTTCCAAGTTTAAAACACACTTACAATGCATCTATTACGTCGTCTTTTATCTCCTCATAAAGACGAGGTAGTGTATTGAGGGACGGAGGTAGTATATGTCCATAAATTTCAACTCATAAAGTTTAAAAGACCCTTTAAATATCATTGACGTGATTACAGTAAAGTTCAGGAAGTTGTTGGATGGATAAAATGTAGGGGTCAAGATGAGGAGAAAAGCTAAAAAAATTCTCTCTTTGTATTCTGAAATGACAAATAACATCAATTTAAGTTAACCATATGTGAGACTCACTTCACCCTTGTATTTTTCTTGGTAATGCATGTAAATATGCTTCATCTACTTTCTTAGTACCGTTCCTGAAATTCTAGCAAACACTGCAAATAGAGTAAAACTTAGGCATCCTGCAAATGTCATTTTCTTCATTTTTGTGTTGAAGATGTTGCCTTTCCTTCCTTCTTAGGGGGTTTTGAAAAGTATATTTGCCGTCTTTTTCCAAGTTTATTAGTGCCGTCTTTTAGTACTGAGATCTTCATTATCTTTACTTAGTTTTTGTGGTTAATAATGCAAACTAAGTCCTTTTACAGGTGATTTCAAAGAAAAGGCGGTGTCGTAGTGTTTCTTCAGGACAAAATATGAGCTCGTAAGGTCGCCTTCTCTCAGGTGGGAGTACTGGAGATGTTCTCTATTTATGCAACAATCTTTTATGTTAGATTACTAGATTACTGTTAGCTTAGCACCCTCCTACTGTAAACCAAACTTGTCATCTAAAGACACCCTTTTGATGATTCCAATACATATAGTCTTACAATTCTTACAGGTCAATGTGAATATACACTGTACTGTATTCCATGGAGTCTCCATTAATGCAGACCGTTAGATGTGTGTGTCACACATTTTAACGGTGACAGGTGCATTTAATGAAAACCCTTTGTATGGAAACATGCCCACCAATGTGAGGTTGTTGTAAGGGAAAATTCTGATGTAGAGATTACGTATTAGAGCAGACTGACGATCGAATGACAATGGCGTGTATACAAAAGAATGTTTTGTCTCACTGAACAAGTGGCAGTAATCCGACGGTCCGTTCTAATAAGGAGTATCTGCATCAGAATTATCATGTGGTAATTAAGGAATAGGATAGGCTTGTACATGTGGACTTTTGAAATCATGTATTTTACCGGGATTCACGTCTAATGTAAAGAAGTGCTTGTGTGGATAATTTTTTAGTTTCATCCCTATTTGTGGCTCGTGTGGGTAAAAAATACACATCCAAAATGTGTTCAATCTGATGATTATATATATACTAGTGGATGCACCCGTGCGATGCACGGGGCCCACTGATTTTTATTATGATTTTAATAAGTGCAGGGACGCTTGGAATATTTAAAAAAGAAGATTCAAATTGAAATGTGAATAGATCATTATAGAAGTTACGTTATGAGAACTAAATAGTGACTTGATAGAAAGATTACCATAACAAAGCCATGACATATTCCATATGAAATAGATACAAAAATTATTGACCGAAGAGTTAGAAGTACATATGATAACAACACAACTCAAATTGGCCAACGTATTCATACACCAGAATTTAAAAATCCAATACATGGCACGAATTAGGCAAAAAAGTCATGGCTTTGTAGCATCAGCGCTTGAAGTTTAGAAAGTATGCAGCCTGCGTTGGTGATGGCATGTGGTGATTTTTTGCTGCTACTGGGGTAGGTTGATGTTGCATCCCTATTCAGCCCTCTCGCAATCTTCTTTTTATTCCTCTTCATTTCATGTTATTAATCACTCTTCTTTTCATGTTATTAATCAGCAATATGCAGTCCTAGGCAACATCTAAATTCATCTTTCATCAGATCAAAATGGAAAAAAGTAAGGTGGGGGGGAGGAGAATCTTACATTTGTGTTGCTCTTTTGACATAAGCTAATTCGATTCCCGAGGCAAATGGAGAAAATCGCACAAGAGAGCACACAACTACACAAGCCAAAAAACAAAAACATACCCAATTACTTGAAGTTAAGAATATACACGAAATCTCAGGGGTAAGAACACCATCACCAATAACCAAACAAGCACCAGTTAAAGCCAATACAAGCAAACATCTCTGCAAAACTTTCTGATTCTCAAGGGTTGATTTTACCTTAGCTCCAAATGAGCTTGGTGCATGATGATTAATTATATCTTTCTTATAACTTGATAAATGTTCATCAGCTAATTGACGATTAGGCAATGCATTCACCCTAGCATGTCTACATAAAAGCAAATATAATGGAAATGTGCCTCCTTCACCATTATCATCAGCTTTGAGTACAATAAAGACATATTTCAATAAAAGACAACCCCAAAAATCTCTTCATTTGTCTCTGAATGACTAATATCTTCAGCAAAAATACTCTTGTATACATACAATGGTGATGTACTTAAATCCCCATAAATAACACCTAAGCTTTAGTACGCTAATGTCAATGTTGTTCTCTGTGATTCTTTCTGCAAATCCCACAAAAATTAAAGATCAATTCTCAAAAGAGCATATATCTACAAAACACCAAAAAGATCGTAAATTTTTTTTTCATAATAAAGAAACTTACTTTAGCTAGTTTATGGTACATTCTAGTTTGAGATTCATTTGAAATTGAGCGAAAACCACAAGGATGCAAAAAAATTACATTGAGAAGAAAGAGGAAGAATGAAGATTTCTCTTATCGTCTCTCCATATGGAACACATAGATTTCTCTGCTGTCTCTCCATATGGAACACATAGATTGCACAAACGGTTCCATTGACACCTACAACCCAAATAAAAAAACAGATCATAATAATTAGTGGTAAAACTCCTCACGAATTCGTTAAGACACAAAAGACAGATAAACACATTCTTGAAAATTCACAATAACTCGATATCAAATCCAACCTACAAAATAACGTAGAAGATGAATTTACTCTTACCAAAATGAAGATTCAAGCCGCACACACATAAAGCACACTACGTTCCCTAGCGACCATTGACCGGTTGTTCTATGATGGAGTACTATTATTAGTTTGATATTAAGAACTGCTTTTCTTCTCCACTATCTTACGAAGATGGCCTACTCTGTTTGTTTTTCTCGGTGACCGCGCATATAACAAACACAAACACAATCATAGACAAAAGAAAATAGATCATGGAAAAAATAAAAGAGGTAGTAAATGCACCTACACAATATGATCTAACCACTATTAAATAGCACTTTTTCGTCCAAGAAATAAAAGACCATTTCTTTCTACTTGCAAGATTGTTCCAAGCTCACAACACCCTTTGCAACAGATTGATGATCAATCAATACATTTATGTTAACTATCTCAAAACTGGAAAATAAAAATATATATAATTAAAGAAACATATGAGCGATAGTACCAACACAAAAACATTATTAATGTAAAATGAAAATGTGATAAAAAGAAGCATATATAGCTCCAAGTAGTTCTATCCTTGGAAGTACTTTGCTTCAAGTGCTTGACCAACCAATTAAACATGTTTTCTTTCCTACAAGAAAGAAGTTCAACAAACAATAATAACCAGATGTTGAATTTTTTTAGGGGTAGGGGAGGAGGTGTGGGTAATGTTCAGTTCTACCGAATAACAAGGCTTATAACAATTGGATGAATGGAACTTAATTAATCACACACTGCAAATATCAAAATCCTAATAGCACACTACATAAGCATTCAGCATCACAGCAACACACAAGTCAAGAAGCATACAAACCATCTGGGTGGTCGCCTCACCAAGTTACGGGTTGGATATTCTCAATTGCCGGAAACCATCAGCTCAAAAACAAAAACAAAATCAAAATCAAATATCATCACAGCCTCTGTAGACTACCAATTCCACAACCCACCACCACCACTGCATCCATGGCAACCAAAATCCGTAGAAGAAAAAAGAAAATAAATAAATAATGAATGAATGCATGAACACGGCTATGAAGAATAGAAACACCAAGGATCAAAACAATCTCCTGGGGTACTATTATATCATTGCCATATTTTATTCCACCTCAAAGGGTTGTTAGTTTTCAGAAAAAATAAATCATCGGCAAAGAGAGACATGCAACAACCCTTCAAACAATTCCCAGTTGTTAAGGGCTAATTTATATGAAATTTTATGATAACTTTCCTATAAATTTCCCCACATTATTAATATTTTGCATTGAATTTGGGCTTTATAATTAATTTAATGAGTAAAGTTGCTTTCGAATTAATCAAGTGCAAAAATGGGCTTTAATTTGGGCTTTATTATAAATTTTATATCATTTTGGGCCATATTATGTTTTTGCATTTTATTAATTGTGATGTAGATGAAGATAATATCAAATGATGAGGTGGAAATGTAGATAAGAGCAAAGTTGTTAGAGGAGAGATGAAATGTGTATCAACAAGTGGATAAAACGGTTACATCTCAACAAATTCAGTTGCAGGAAGACAGAACGGACGTTACGTGGAAAACGGGCGTTCAAGTGCAACAGAGAGTCCGAAAGTCGAGAAAATGAGATCGAACAGGCGTCCCATGAATGAAATCATGCGTTCCAACCGTAGAGTTGCTGGTTTTCTATAAATAGTCGCTCACTTGTAATCTCGTATATATACATTATTAGATTTCATCTTTTTCCCGGATCGAAAATCTGAGATATCTCGAGCTCAAATAATCCCAAAAATAGATTCAATTCACTTTTTAGTCTAGATTTTATGGATTTCTCTTCAAGCATTGTAATCAATCACTCCATGGATAGCTAAACAGCTTTTGGCAAACGTGGGGATGCAATTGTAATCAACAATCCTGGTTTTCTTATAATTAATCTTGTGTTCTTCAACAAAGGTTAGATCATTTAGCTTGCTTTACTTGTTTCAATTCGTTTACATCGAAAGATAACGATTTTATGATGCTTCATGAATGAAAGTTTATGAAATTAGATCATCTTGCTAAATTGATTGAGCGATTAGTTTCTAGCCCATGACGAAAGTTGCTAACTTAATTGTTCGGGTCGTTAATCGAGAGATTGCACACCTAGATCGTTAATTGATACAAACGTTGTTAAGAAATTAATCGTTTTGCATTTGATAAGGTGAACCCACCTTTGTTGAAAAACACTTTTGGTTGATTGTAATTGAGCTTTTATTGTTGATTAAATTGCTGAACCAATGTTTGCCTCTCTTCTCCCAAATTACTCGTTTTTGATTACATAAGCTGTAGCTTTTACTTTCCAAATTCGCCATTTAATTTAGTTAATTTAAACATCGTTAACTTTCAGTCAAACAATCCTTCCGTAGCTTTGAATCAACTTTGATTCTCTGTCTATGCTCGTTTACATTGAATCTAAACCATAAAACATCATCAAAAACCATCTCCCTGTGGATCGATACTGCACTCATCCTACTATACTATCAACTACCCGATATTCGGTTCGGTTAGGAGGTAGTTTGCATACTAAGTATTGGTTTTATATAAATTGTTTTTGTTTTGAATGATTGATGCAAAAATTACTCCAAACAAGATGGCGCCGTTGCCGGTTTGCTTTATTTTGATGTGTTCTTATTGTTTTAGGTAATCATAAAAGCTTTAGTCTAAATCTCATGTTTTAAAAAAAAAAAAAAAAAAAAAAAAAATCGTTTTCCCCCGCTCTGCTCTGCGATTTTTGCTCTGTTCGAGCAAAACGCCCGCTACGGGCGTAAGCCGCCCGCTTCGCGTTGAATCAAGTTAAAACGTAACGCCCGTTACGTCTGTCTGCTTTCATTCTCGCTTCATTTTTTCCTCGTTACGGGGTTCTCTCTCGTTTGACTCGGGTTTATGTTAATCGGAGCAAACAAGGCACTCTTATCTTTGATCCTGAGCTCGAACGATCTATAGTTCGTCCCGATCGCCGTAGAATCCGTTCTCGCATCCAAATTGTCGAAGAAAACTTGGAAGAGAAATTCGGAAAGAAATTGAAGAGTTTGTCTTGAGATGGCCGACGATACTAGGACCTAGGCGATTATGCCGGACCAGCGAGGGTTAGAGTCAATCTGGAGTTATCATACCCGGCCATTGCGGCTCCAACGTTTGAGCTTAAACTCGCTTCTCGATTCAAATGATGCAACATGCATCTATTTTCATGGGTACCAATCTGAAAATCCTCACTCCCATATTCGTACATTCCTTGAAATCTGTAGTACTACAAAGTTACAAGGTGTTGGTGAGGATGTCATTAAACTCAAATTGTTCCCTTTCTCTTTGAAAGGTGAAGCCAAGGAATGGTATGACTCTTTGCCCATTGAGTCTATCACAACATGGGAGGAATTGGAGAGGGAATTTTTGAGTCAATATTTTCCTCCATCTAAGACTGCTCAATGTCTTAGTGATATTTATACTTTCACTCAGCAGCCAAATGAATCTTTCTTTGAAGCCTTTAAGAGGTTTAAATCTTTGCTCAGAAAATGCCCCCATAACGGATTAGACTTGCAAAGGCAAGCTAATACATTCTACAGTGGTTTAACTGAGATGACCAAGGGTATGGTCAATAGCTCAAGTGGTGGGACATTTCTGAAGAAGACCCCACAAGAAGGATGGGCGTTGTTCGAGGATATAGCAAAGTATAATTATGCTCCATCCTACCAAGCTATCCAAGCACCTGCACCGAAGATTGAAGAAGTAAATATGCAGAATCAGTTGATCTCATTGCTTCAACAACAGTAGCTAGTATTTCCAAAAATTCAAATTCAAATCCTCGATCACCAATCGCCAACAGAGTTACATTACTGTTTTGTGATAATTGTAACCAAGTTGGCCATATGTTTGGTCAATGCCGCTTCCACCTAACTATCAAGTCAATGCGCCCAACATACGAGGCAAGTATACTCCGGTAGTTTGTCGGACTTGTCTTTGTTGAGGACACACATCTCCTGCGTGCCTATGAATGGACAAAACCCGAGGTAAACGCTTTTATGGTCAATCGAGTCGAGGTTTCCAAACCAATACTCCGGTCAAAATAATCGAAATCGAGGATACAACCACAGTTATCAAAATTACAACCGAAATCCGAGTAATCATCGAACCAATCTTCAAATTCCCTGTCTCTGCTCAAAAATTTAATCGAATTGGCCTAACAATCCCGCTACGCCTCTGCTTTCAACAATAGGCCAAATCAATCTTTGAGTCAAAACCCTCAAAATCCCCTGGATTTTCTCTCCCAAATAAGATTGTTACGAGGTTAGGCGAGCAAAATAAGACGATTAAAAATCTCGAGAGGCAATTGGGGCAATTGGTCGAACATTTTGCTTCCGCACCACCTGGACAATTGCCAAGTTTCACCGCGAGAAAATCCTCGTGGAAGTGGTCGAGTAAATCAAGCTAATCTAAGTCAATGTCTTTGCTCTTGTTCCATCTCCTCCCTACAGTCAAGAAGATACTAATGCCATCGGCTTGAGATCCGGCACTCAACTCTGCGGTCCACGTAACCGGGAAACCACTAGCCCTCTCCTGCGGTGGAAGTGCGGGGAGGGGAGTAGAAAGATAAGGCCAATACCCCAACTTTATAAAGATCACTCAAGAAACTGATCTTAAGAAGGATGAGATAGAAGGAACTTGAGAAGATGAACCTGATAATGGGGAGAAGCATATTGAGGCAGATAAGCCTGTCCGGAAGAGAATTGAAAAGTCCATGAGATGGAAAGACCTCGAAGACCACGCTGTGAGTTCCTCGCATAAGAAAGTCTTTTACAAGAAGAATTAAAGAAGCTTCCGTTCCCTCCTCGGAAGACTAACATCCCCTTATGTGAGGATAAGAAGTATGAGAAGGTACTCAACCTCCTTAAAAACACTCAAGTTAATTTGCCTTTATCTGATGTGTTGGTTGAGATGCCCAAATACACCAAATTCATAAAGGATGTGGTCTCATCTAAAAAGAAGCTAGAGGGTATGGAAAAGGTAACCAGTGAGGACTGTTCAATGATGAGTTATGACGAGTTACCAATTAAGAAAGATGATCCTGGGCGATTCGTCCTCACTTTTACAAATCGGAGGTCTTGTTTTCCCAAACTCTCTATGTGATTTAGGAGCTTCGATTAGTCGATGCCGTTATATGTTTGTCAACAACTCCAGTTAGACCATCTTCTAGAACCTACCACTATGAATATTCAATTCGCCGATAGATCATCCAAGAAAGCAACAGGATCTTAAAAGATTTGTTGGTTCAAGTCGATCGATTTACCTTTCCCGTGGATTGGTATGTCTTAGACATCCAACAGCCCAATACACCCCTGATTCTTGGACGACCTTTTCTGTCCACTGCTCGAGCCCTCATCGATTGTGATGATGGTGCTAAAGTGACTTTGCGTGTTGGAAATGAAGAAGTGAGCTATAGTGTATCTAAAGCTATCAAAAGACCTTCTGAATATCCAACCGGCTACTCTATAGAGGAATCAGTTGATGATTTCACCGATTTTCTAGAAGAGCAAGTCCTTGCGGTAGATTATGAATACGAGCGATTGATTGATAAGCTAAATCAACAAGGTAGGATAGATTTGAACGAACTTGGAGTTGGGACTGACGATGAGATTGTGGAAAATAAGAACCTGTCACCTTCAGAAGAAGTAGATTTGCTAGAAGCTATGTTACTCTCTTCTGACAATTTGCAAAGTAAAGTTTTAAAGTCCAGCTTAGAGGAGCCTCCTGAAGATTTAGTCTTGAAACCATTACCCAAACATTTAAAGTATGTTTACCTGAGAGAGGGTGATCGGCTTCCTTTAATTATTTCTGCTAAACTGACAACCGAAGAAGAAGCAAAGTTGTTAGCCGTATTGAGAAGAAATGAGAAAGCTTTTGGCTGGCAGGTAGGAGATATCAGAGGTATATCCCCTGATGTCTGTATGCATAAGATAAAAACCGAAGAAGGAGCCAAGCAAATTAGACAACCTCAAAGACGGTTGAACCCGCACATGCAGGAGGTGGTAAAGAAAGAAATCATCAAATTGCTAGATATGGGGATCATATATGCGATAGTGAGCGATGATTGGGTGTCCCCACGCAGGTGGTTCCTAAGAAAGGTGGTATCACTGTTGAAAAGAATGACAAGGGAGAAGAAGTCGCTTTGAGATTAGTCACCGGTTACCGTGTGTGTATTGACTACAGGAAGCTGAATGAAGTAACCATGAAGGACCACTTCCCTCTCCCTTTCATTGACCAAATGCTCGAACGTTTGGCGGGACATTCCTTTTCTTGCTTCTGGGACGGATACTCCGGTACTTCCAGATCCCTATAGATCCGGTTGATCGGGAAAGACGACCTTCACCTGCCCATATGGTACTTTCGCTTATAGGCGAATGCCGTTCGGCTTGTGTAATGCCCCGGCCACTTTTCAAAGATGCATGTTAGCAATTTTTGATGGGCTAGTTGAGAAGTGCATGGAGATCTTTATGGATGACTTCTCGGTGTTTGGTCAATCGTTCGATGAATGTCTTGCTAATCTGGACAAGGTGCTTAACAGATGTGTGGAGAAGAACCTAATCCTCAATTGGGAAAAATGCCACCTTATGGTGGATGAAGGGATCGTTCTCGCCATAAAATTTCAGCTAAGGGCATAGAAGTTGATAGGGCCAAAATAGAGGCCATAGAAAGATGAATTACCCTAAGAACGTGAAAGAAGTGAGGAGTTTTCTTGGTCACGCCGGCTTCCTACAGAGATTCATTCAAGATTTCTCTAAAATCTCAAAGCCCCTATCAACTTTACTTAAAGATAACGTCATTTTCGACTTCGACAATGATTGCAAGTGTGCCTTCAAAGAGCTTAAACATCGCCTAATCTCCGCTCCAATTCTTATCTCTCCAGTTGGAATTTACCATTCGAATTAATGTGTGATCGTCCAACTACGCCGTGAGAGTGCGGTTTTGGGGCAACGACTTAATGGTAAATTCCAACCTATCTACTACGCCACCCATACCTTGAATCCGGCACAAGCAAACTACACTACCACCGAAAAAGAACTCTTAGTTTGTTGTTTTCTCTATGGACAAGTTCGAGGAAGTTATTTGCTCGGTGCCAAGGTGATCGTCTGGACCGATCACGCTGCTCTCTGCGCTATTTGATGAATAAGAAGGACACGAAACCGCTTCTTCTGCGTTGGATTCTTACCTTCAAGAGTTTGATGTTCATATCAAAGATATCAAGGGTAGTGAAAACACAGTAGCCGACCATATATCAAGGGTGCTACCAATAGAAGACGATCCGCAAGACATTGATTTATACTGTCCCTTTGAGAGTGTTATGTCTGTGAATAATTGCACGTCTGGTTCTCCGTGGTATTCCTCAATCGTTAACTACCTCCATTCCCAGATGCTCAATCCCGAGTTCTCGTATCAAGAAAAGAAGAAATTTCTCTCTCGATCTCAAGTATTATGTCCGGGAAGAGCCTTATCTTTTAAAATCAGAAAGATGGGTTGCTTCGCGGTGTGTCCTCGAATCCGAGCAACGGGACATAATGGAACAATGTCATAGTGGTCCCACTGGTGGCCATTTTGGTCCCTGGAAGACCGTTGCGAAGATATTCCAATCTGGTTTCTTTTGGCCCTCAGTTTTTAAGGATACTGAAGCTTTTTGTAAAGGTTGCGATAGGTGCCAAAGAACCGGTGCTGTAACAAGGAGATATGACATGCCATTAACACCCATTCTGGAGTGTGAGGTGTTCGATGTCTGGGGATTGACTTTATGGGTCCCTTTCCATCCTCATGCGGGAATAGATACATCCTAGTGCAGTGTAGACTATGTGTCTAAATGGGTGGAGGCTATCGCCACTCCTCACACAATGACCATAAAGCGGTCATGAAATTCTTAAAGAAAAATATTTTCGTAAGGTTTGGCTGCCCAAGAGCCTTAATCAGTGACGAGGGGACACACTTTTGTAATCGACCTCTGGACAAAGTATTAGAGAAATATGGTGTTCGGCATAAAACCGGTACACCATACCATCCTATGACCAAAGGGTCGTGGAGCCAAGTAACCAAAGTCTCAAGAAGATCTTAGAAAAGACGGTTAACAGCCATCGGAAGGATCTGAGTCCAAATTGGATGATGTATTGTGGGCTTACGGGACAAACAGACAAGACACCTATGGGTACATCTCCTTACCAAATGGTTTATGGAAAGCCATGTCATCTGCCGGTTGAACTTGAGCATAAAGCTTATCACGGCGAAGTTCTGAATTTTGATTCCACGACTTGTGGTGAGCACAGAACTTGGCGAGCTTGCATGAGCTAGATGAGTTCGGACTTGAGCCTCACGAGAGCTCTAGGATAAGCAAGGATAGAATGAAGGTCCTTCACGATGCAAAGATAAAAAGAGAGAATTTCATGTGGGAGAGTCGGTTCTATTATATAACTCGCTCATCATCTCTTCCTGAGAAATTACGGACACGATGGTCCGACCTTTCAAAATTCTCAACATCCTTCCTGGAGGTGTTCTAGAGCTTAACGGCTACGGCGATCAACCCTTCAAAGTTAATGGTCAAAGATGTAAACAATACATCGGTCAACCGAAAAGAAGCACCGTTGATTGTCAAATTCCTCGATATTTTCGGATGTTGTAGTCCGTAAGTTCAAGACTTTGAGAATTTTACGCTGAATTATTCTCCGAGGGAAATAGTCCTGAGACCATGGAGGAGGTCCTTGCCGGCAGTTGGGATATGGAGGAGTTGCGTCGCGAAATGATATCAAAGAAGAGACGAAAGAAGAAGGAGTTTACCTCGAGGACATTTCAAAGATCTTTTGCGCTTCTTCCGTAAACTCACTCTCTGGTATGCATTATGTCCACCGTTGCCACGACAATCACGCTTTGCATAATGTGGCAAATGGAAAAGTAAAATGGCCCGATCCGGGTTGAGTTTCAACGGCGCCATCTTGTTTGGAGTAATTTTTTGCATCAATCATTCAAAACAAAAACAATTTATATAAAACCAATACTTAGTATGCAAACTACCTCCTAACCGACCGAATATCGGGTAGTTGATAGTATAGTAGGATGAGTACAGGTATCGATCCACAGGGAGATGGTTTTTGATGATGTTTTATGGTTTAGATTCAGCGGTAAAACGAGCATAGACAGAGAATCAAAGTTGATTCAAAGCTACGGAAGGATTGTTTGGACTGAAAGTTAACGATGTTTAAATTAACTAAATTAAATGGCGGCTGGAAAGTAAAAGCTACAGCTTATGTAATCAAAAACGAGTAATTTGGGAGAAGAGAGGCAAACATTGGTTCAGCAATTTAATCAACAATAAAAGCTAGAGGAAGGCCCTGGCGGTTTGAGGGTTCTAGATGCAGATATCGACATCCTCACCCGCATCCGCACTTTCACCTTTGTGGTCGCTCTTGCCTCCTTTTCTGCAGCGGAGATGATGGGAGTGGACCATCGAGGAGATCGAGGATGACCTTGATAGGCCCTTCACAATCCTCAACGACCCTTTCCTCGCTGATCTCGTCTTAGTGTTTATGGAGGAGCATGCCCATGGGATTGAGCGAGCTGGAGAAGATTGGAACCTTCAGTATGATTTTGATCTACGCCTGCCCGTTGACACCTTCGCTGCCTCATTAAATCTGATCGATTGGTCCTCGCTCTATGATTAGTTTTTAGTTAGTGTCTGTTTCTAGTTTTAATCGTCGAGCTATCGACGTTAAACACAAAGCGCTTGGTGGGAGGCAACCCACCGTTTCTATGTATTTTTGTTCTTTTTCTTATATGTAGTACAATATTTTACGTTTAAATTATATTACCGTTAGTTGGATTTGTGTTTTTTGTTTCTGTTGTTTTTACACTGCTACAGGTAGAACGGCCGTTCTATATATAGAACGCCCGTTCCACCTGGCTCTGAACTCTCTGTATCTGTTTTTCAGTGTAGAACGCCCGTCCTATACTAGAACGCCCGTTCGGGCTGCTTATAAAAGAAAAACTTGCGGTTTCCATCGCCATTTCTTCGCCTCCTCTCCTTTTACAAACGGTCTCTCTCCCCTCCTTTACCCTAATTTCTTCAAAACTTCACCAATTTGAGCGATTTTTGGCTCCAAAGCACGCCTCAATCTCCTCTCTTCCAATCTACAAGCCCTTTCCCGTTCTCGCAACTAATTCTCACCAATCGGGCTACCAAGTTCCGTCTTTTTGGTAAAAAGTCGCATTTTTTTGAACACTTCCGTGGGTCTCAACCTTGCGTTTCATCACCCCCTACACCAATTTGGTAAGCGTTTATTGTTTTTATTTTCACTCCATCGCAATTTGTGGTCCCAAATCACATCACCCATTTCTCCACGCACTAATTTTGTTTTTATTTTTCTGCTTTTGTTTTTGGTTGTTTTTGGTGGTTCGTTTGGCATGGTTGCGGTTGGATGGGGTGTTGTGTTTTTATTTGGTGGCGGGTTGATTCGGTTGAATCATTATCCTTTGGTTTGTAGCGAAAATGTCTCGACGACGTGATGGTAAGCAACCATGGTGAACCCATGACGAAAAAAACGTAAGCAAGATGATTACGCCCCCTCGTCGATCCAATTTGGTGGAATTAGGATTGGTAGCCCTAGGGCCCCACTCGAGAGGCCGTGCCTTTACCGTTTGCCAGCGTTTCATCGGCCAAAGCCATGAACTTATATACCAGAGAATATGTCGCCCGTAAAATGTTGATTGAACGCGCATTGGTAGAAGACAAGGTCGATCCTGAGTTTGTCAAGTCGCTCAAGGATAAGAATTGGGAAGCTTTAATGGTTATTCCAAACACACTCGTCAATGATACCTTGGTCAGAGAGTTCTACGCCAACCTTGATGCCAAACATCTCGAGGCCGGGTTCGTGATGGTTCGGAAAATCCAGGTTCCCTTTACTCCGAAGGTCATCAATGAGAAATATAAGTTTGAGGCTGATCTAGAAGGTGTCGATCATAGGGATGACATCAAGGAGTTAGTAGATGGTGATTGTGACCCCTTAGAGGATCTGCGAGTGTTGATTGACAAGGATATCCCGTGGACTTATAAGTCAGGGAGGCGGGATGAGCGGAAAAACATCACCACTACACACTGGCCTGAGGATTGGCGGGTGAAGTGCAAATTCATTCAGAACAGACTCCGTCCAACAGACAATATCACTCATTTTGGTCTTGAAGACCTCGGTCTATTGTATGCTATGGAGTGGGGTATAGAGGTGAATGTCGGAGCGGTCATTTATGCCGAAGTCTACAAGCATCTGAAGAATCCAAACCGTTGCATAATTTGCCCTCATCTTATCCATGGCCTATGCTTAGACGCCAAGGTGCCTGAATACAAATCCGATCACAGGCCTAAGAATCCAAGGGGCATTCAGAGAGAAGCGAAGAGGCCTACCCCAAAATCCTCCGCTCGTGCTGCCACTCCTACTCCTCCTGGGTCGTCTTCCGCACCGCTTTCTACTCTTTCTCCTTCTGACAGACTCCAGCTAAGCATTGCGCACAGTCTGCGTAAATGGATGCGTATTCTTTGTTGCAAACAGAATGACATTCTCGCGAATCAGTTGGAAATGAACCGGGGCCATCCAATTACTCAGGAATCAAGGTTTGCTCCAAACACAACCGAGTTCCTGTTTGAAGATGAGGTGGAGAGCACTATTGCTCGTATCATACCAGGGGCGTCTGAGACAGCTAGAGATGATGAGGGTGAGGCCAGTGATGCTGCTGCTGATACAAGTGCAGATGAGCCGGAGTCTGATGATTAGTGCTATTTTTGTTTCTCTGTTTCCGACTTTGAAGTTGTAATAGACTTGTCTACGTTTTCTTTTCTGCTTTCTATTGCTTGTTGTTTTTCCTTTGACCGTTAAAACTTGTGTTGACTCGCTCTCGAATGGTTTTCTTTAATTAAATCACGGATTATGTTTGATGTTTGTGGTGATAATCAATGCTCTGCTTATTATTTTTCTCTTCCTCGCCGCATTTTCCGGTTGGAGCGCGACGTTTCTATGATCGAGCAGGCGTTACGCCTACTCTGTTACATAATTTGAGTGTCTGTTCTTCTAAATGCTGTTTGAACGCGCGTTCTGCGTGTAAAACGGGCGTTCCATCCTGCACAAACTGCAATTTACCTTCTCCGTTTCTCCTTTCAATTAATGGCCTGGGATCAGTGTCTATGCATGTTTCATGATTCTTTGTTCAGTCATTTTCCCTATGCACCTCTCTGAATTCGATGTGTTTATCCCCCGATTTCCCCTAGTTTTTTTCGTATGGTGTCTCTCACTTGCTACAGGTGCCCTACGTCCTCTCTTTTAATGGACATCGTTGGTATGCTCTTCATGTCTTTCTTTGCACCACCGATTCCCACTCTCGCTAAAACCAAAAAAACGCTAAGTACTCTTCTACATTTTCTTTTGGACAACTTGAGGACACGTTGTCAAATTAAGTGTGGGGGAGGGGACTATTCAATTTTAATCTATATTATCTTTACTCATAATTTCTTAATTCCATGCAAAATGAGTTAATTTTGAAACTTTTTGTGTTGTCTCGAATAAGCGAATGCATATCTTGTCTCGAGTCTATATCATTGAAGCATTATCTTACATATTTAGTTTATTTAGATGATTCACCCCTATTTATCACGTGTCATAGTAGATGATGAGCTATACTTTTAAGCTATGCCCAATTTGATTAGAAATGTTTGATGATTATCATATGTTCCTTGCTAGCATACAATTTTGAAATTTTTAATGGTTTGTATTTGAAATTAAGAGTACGTCATACTGTGAATATCCGTAAGTTTGAATGTGATAAGTGAATGGTAACTAATGTCCTTACGTAATAATTAAATCATTGATTGGGGTGTTATGCTCGGTGAGGTTTAAATTGCTTCTAGCATGTTAACCACTTTGCCCGACCAAAAATCTCGAACAATGAAAAATTTGTTGTGTGTGTGTCGGGAGCGGTTTATGATTTGAGTGTGATAGGGTATACCACGTATGTCCTACTCCACTATGACGACCAAGAGCTTACGACAGTCAGAAAAGCTGCCTTATGATTGGAGTAAGGTAGGGGATTATCTCGAAATGTCCTATTCTACTATGACGGGCAAAAGCTTATTCTGATGTGGTTTTCTTCAAAAAAAAAAAAAAAAAAAAAAAAAAAAAAAAAAAAAAAAAATTATGAATAAGTCAAGGACTTAGTCACCATATACTTGATCCCCAAAGAGAAACCGAAAGATATGTTGTAGGGATTATCCTCTAAATATGTCGGAAATAAGTTTAAATACTTCCTGTTAATATTTCCGAATATGTATGCTTCGTGAAGCGCTTGTGATAATCGTTTTGATTTCTAATTGAAAAGGGATGTTAGCTAGTTTTGCTCGGATTGTTTTCGAGTGTGGATTTAGTAGAAATTTATTATGGCGATGCACACATACACTTGGGTGAATCTCAAACTCATCAATATGTTTTATATATTTGCTAAGATGCGTATTTATCTCGGGCAATGATTATGTAGTGTTTTGTTGGGACGAACAAAAAGCTAAGTGTGGGGGGAGTTGTTAAGGGCTAATTTATATGAAATTTTATGATAACTTTCCTATAAATTTCCCACATTATTAATATTTTGCATTGAATTTGGGCTTTATAATTAATTTAATGAGTAAAGTTGCTTTGAATTAATCAAGTGCAAAAATGGGCTTTAATTTGGGCTTTATTATAAATTTTATATCATTTTGGGCCATATTATGTTTTTGCATTTTATTAATTGTGATGTAGATGAAGATAATATCAAATGATGAGGTGGAAATGTAGATAAGAGCAAAGTTGTTAGAGGAGAGATGAAATGTGTATCAACAAGTGGATAAAACGGTTACATCTCAACAAATTCAGTTGCAGGAAGACAGAACGGACGTTCTGTGGAGAGAACGGGCGTTCAAGTGCAACAGAGAGTCTGAAAGCTGAGAAAATGAGATCGAACGGGCGTCCCATGAATGAAACTGGCGTTCCAACTGTAGAGTTGCTGGTTTTCTATAAATAGTCGTCACTTGTAATCTCAGATATATACATTATTAGATTTCATCTTTTTCCCAGATCGAAAATCTGAGATATCTCAGAGCTCAAACAGTCCCAAAAATAGATTCAATTCACTTTTTAGTCTAGATTTTATGGATTTCTCTTCAAGCATTGTAATCAATCACTCCATGGATAGCTAAACAGCTTTTGGCAAACGTGGGGATGCAATTGTAATCAACAATCCTGGTTTTCTTATAATTAATCTTGTGTTCTTCAACAAAGGTTAGATCATTTAGCTTGCTTTACTTGTTTCAATTCGTTTACATCGAAAGATAACGATTTTATGATGCTTCATGAATGAAAGTTTATGAAATTAGATCATCTTGCTAAATTGATTGAGCAGTTAGTTTCTAGCCCATGACGAAAGTTGCTAACTTAATTGTTCGGGTCGTTAATCGAGAGATTGCACACCTAGATCGTTAATTGATACAAGCGTTGTTAAGAAATTAATCGTTTTGCATTTGATAAGGTGAACCCACCTTTGTTGAAAAACACTTTTGGTTGATTGTAATTGAGCTTTTATTGTTGATTAAATTGTTTGAACCAATGTTTGCCTCTCTTCTCCCAAATTACTCGCTTTTGATTACATAAGTTTGTAGCTTTTACTTTCCAAATTACCATTTAATTTAGTTAATTTAAACATCGTTAACTTTCACCAAACAATCCTTCCGTAGCTTTGAATCAACTTTGATTCTCTGTCTATGCTCGTTTACCACGCTGAATCTAAACCATAAAACATCATCAAAACCATCTCCTGTGGATCGATACACTGCACTCATCCTACTATACTATCAACTACCCGATATTCGGTCGGTTAGAGGTAGTTTGCATACTAAGTATTGGTTTTATATAAATTGTTTTGTTTTGAATGATTGATGCAAAAATTACTCCAAACACCGCTTTTCTCTTCACCGCCTCAATATTGTTTACGAAATTGCTTCAAGAGTTAAAATTTAACTGGGATCAGAAACTCGCTTGAAACAGAGATAAAGCACATAAAATCAGAGGAAGGTCGCAAATCGGAAAATGAATCGGTGAAAAGTGACCGATATTAGCCAATTTTGACCGATTTCGACATACGAATCCGATTCATGTCCATAACGAGATGAGTTTGTAACTCTATACCGGTGCTTACCAAGTGTTCTTTATTGGAGAAGCCTCCACCTCCATCGTCTTTGCTAAACCTGCAATTCAAAGGGTATACATCGACGTAAATCGGATGAAGATGAGACAATATTTAACTCTCTCTCCGCTTTGTTTCCGGCGACTAAATACAAAACATAGTAGAACTATTTATTCAGACCTACCAATGATCCGATTAGATGATGAAGAACACTCAACCTCAAGATCCACATGAACCCGACTCACCACCGTCAACATCTCTGGTTAATACCAACGTCTTCCACTTTTTCTTCGCCGCGCCATAAGAATTTGATGTAGAATGAGTGCAATGGCCGGAGGAAAGATTATGAGAGGAAGATGGAAATATGATTGAGGCGGTAGGAGAAGGGCGGCGTTGAGGCAATGAATAAGTCTCAGGAATGTATAGAACGGCTGGAAAGGTGTAGAATGATCCAGATATGACAACATAATTCAACAAAACCATGGGCAGTAGGAATGCTGCTGGTTTTTTTTGGAAACAGAATTAAGAGTACGACGTCGTTTCTGGGAAATAGGGGAAAAGAAAAAGAGAAGGACGACGAATTTCTGGACGACGAAAAAAGTTGGCTCTTTATAATACTTCTATACTAATCTAATATATATATATATATATACTAGTCTAAAACCCGTTCGATGCACGGGGATAAAATAAAAATATAAAAATAAAATATTAGAAAATAATTATTTGGAAAATGATAATATTAAGTTAGAAAAAGCAATGTTATATTCTATAGAACTTAGATAATCTATCTACACATTACGCTGGTTATCTTAAGAAAAAATATATTATTTGAATAATTCATGAAAAAGATTAGTTTTGATTTCAAATAAAAAAACTCGCGTACGAAACACGCCTCCACTTGTTTTAAATTATTTACATAAGAAAACATAAATCAGCCGCAACCCATACCTTAATCTACCAAAACGTCACGCAACATTTATCTCCATTACTGCCACCAACTTATTCCATGTGTCAAAAGAAACCACACCCGAAAAAACCTAAAACAACTCGAAAATGTTTTCTTGAAAAAAGCATGAATAACTGGAACGCCGCCCTTTCAAATTTTCCCCCAACCCCACGCATAAAAAGGAAAAAAGACTTCGCCTTACAACCCTTTAGACTAAATACACTTATTTTAGATTTTACACAGGTTTTCAACATTTATTAAAGGAGCAATATCAAAATCCATTATTGACAATGGTTAAGAAGATTTCATTTATGCTTGAATTACACTTATGACTCAATATAATATAACATTTGAAAACTCAATAAGTCACAACCCATTATACTCTTCAACCTTTCACAATCAAGTCTACGGTTCTTTTTTTTTTTATAAAAAAATTTGGTAACTATATCATTGAACATTTTCACGTTAAACTGTGTCAAAAGTATGCTTCCTCCAAATTTAAACAACTCCATTCAACCATTTGATAGTAAATAAAATTTTCCAACAACATAACATTAGTACACCAAAAGGGGAGAAATGTTTTTTTTCAGAAGAAGCTTTAAGTGTACGTAAATTTATGGCTGTCAATGACCACCAAATTCAATCTTTATTTGGATTGTTGCGAATTGATCTACATACACACAATCACTCATGTGACGCCATGTGTCCATTGAGTTCGGTACAAAATTGAAATAAAGAATAAGCGAAATGAATCTTGCTTGGAATTTAGACCTTTCCCGGTACAAAATCATTACATGAAAAAGAAAAAAATATAAAGTAACACATATGACTATGATGGACCAAAAAGAGAAATTTATTTCGAAAATACACAGAACAAAGGTAACAAACACTCAAATGAGACCAAAAAATAAATAAATAAATAAATAAATCTAATGTCTTCATACAAATATTAGCAACGTTTCCCGGGTGTTCATCATCTTTATGTTGCAATTGTCACTTCAATGGCTGCCTTGTGACAATTCCTACACATAAAATAAGTCTGGTAGTAAACAATTTCATAATCTTCTAACACTAAAAATGAAACGACTAAAAAATGCATGAAAGTGGTAGAAAAATAAAAGAAAAACAAAAATGAAGCTCTTGACAATATTGGTAGGGGTGCACATGGTCCGGTTTTCCGGTTTTTAACCACTTTTAAAACCAAACCATTTCTTACGGTTTCAAAATTTACAAACCAAAACCGAACCATAGCTAGGTAAAACCAATTTATCCGGTCCGGTTTGGATCAACTTGGTTACGGTTTTTTTCCGGTTTTTAGTCCTCTCTTTTTTCATAGATAATTCACTGAAAGAGCATTATCACGGTTCAACGAATTCATGTCTTCATTCATACGACAATAATACAATATTCTCATTCTCCATTTACCATACATCATAACTCGAATGTCACTATGTGTGTGTACACACAACATTATATTATCATATTTTTCAATTAAGATGATCATATAAAATCATGTAAACTATTTTATTTCATCTTGTCATAGGTCCTATTAGGAGGGACATCAAACTACGTGTGTGAGGTAGTTGATTAAAGTATTAATAGATAATAGACAGAGATATTAGTTATTTACATTAGTGATAATTGAGGGTGACCGACGAAAAGTCAGTTCACTGTGATGATCAGTTCTCACAATGTACTGACGAAAAGTCGGTTTCACTGTGGTGCACAGATAGAGTGGTACACGAGTGGATTGGTGTGGTGCAAATAAAGGTTCTCTTAATTTATAGTGTCGATATTCACACACACACACACACACACACACACACATATATATATATATATATATATATATATATATATATATATATATATATATATATATATATATATATATCCGGTTCTGGTTTGGTCCGGTTTTTATCTTAGAAAACCAAAACCAAATTGTTTTTTACGGTTTGGTTTTTTACAATACAAAAACCAACCAAAAAACCATGGTTTATGCATTTTCGGTTTGGACCGGTTTGGTTCGGCCGGTTGGTTTGGTTTCTGGTTTTTTTGTTCACCCCTAAATATTGGTACCTTGACAATTTCTCGCTCTTGGTTGTCAGCTTCATCACCGTTGATGGATAAAATTCATCTTTAAAAGAAGTGGTAAAAAAATATTAGTCAAACAAAAATGAAGCTACCAAGAAGAATTACCCTTAACACGATGTTTCTTCATATATGAGGTGGTAACAAAATAAAAGAAAAACAAAAATGAAGCTTTTGGTAGCGATACCTTATCCAACAAAGGCCTAATCTGCGCTTCTTCATCCGAGATAAAAACTCTCCCACTTTGAAATAATCTGTCTCAGAGATTATAATTTTCTGCAAAAGTAAAATTGTGAAGATTGAATATCATCATCATAAAGCACTCTCTTTTTGAAATAATTTATCTCGTAGATTAAAATTTTCACGCAAAATGCAGATTGTGAAGATTGAAAAGCATCATCATAAAAGATAAGACACATATGACGTAATCCTAAAATTGTCCAGCAAGACAAAGAACATCAACTCCCTACTCCTAAAATGGTTCACTAACGAAAGCGGAATGGGAGGAAAAAAATATTACATGCATCAATTTAGTCGCTTAAAATATCGTCATCCTGGGAGAAGTATGTATGAAATAAAGATCCAAGAAACAATATATATAAGGAAAATCAAGGAAATAGAAAAACAACATCGCTTCTTCGCTTTAACCTCCATTCAAACTCACCCTAAAAATATTGCTTTGATCAATCGCTTCTAGATGATACACAATATCTCTCGAGATGCATATATATACACTTGGCGGACCTATCACGAGTATTATAGATGATACACAATTACTACATAATATACACAATTACTACACAATAAATACGGTGTGAACCGAAAATATATTTACACAAATATAGTGCACGTGTCTATATAGCTAATAGCATAATATTTAATTTTTTTTAGATATTTAAAAGTGTGTTGTTGTTTGTTTGTTTTTTTTAGGGGGTTTGGGTCGGATAGTTTTTTTTTTTTTTTTTTTTTTTTTTTTTTTTTTGAAGACTCGGATAGACTATTTAAAAGTTTTTTTAACATATAAATTCAAAAAAAATTGAACAAATATAAACATCCAATTACTACATAATATACAGAACTACTACACAATAAATAAAGCGTGAACCAAAAATATATTTATGTAAATATAGTGCACGTGTCTATATAGCTAATAGCATATATAATATTAAAAAAATAGATATTTAAGAGAGTGTTGTTGTTTGTTTGTTTTAATAGCATAATATTTTTTTTTAAAAAATAGATATTTAAAAGTGTGTTGTTATTTGTTTGTTCATAAATTTGTTTTTTTGGAGGAGGGGGGTTGTTTCGATCACAGAAACTCAAAAAATTTGAACAAATATAAACATCGAACACATGAATTCAAAAGATTTTGAATAAATTTGAGCAGCCACCATTACTGCATAGATTCAAAGAAATTTGAACAATTACTACACAATAAATACGGTGTGAACCGAAAATATATTTACACAAATATAGTGCACGTGTTTATATAGCTAATAGCATTATATATTTTTTTTACATATTTAAAAATGTGTTGCTGATTGTTTTTTTTTTATATTTATTTTCATTTTGGTCGAATAGACTATTTAAAAAGTTTTTTTTAACACATAAACGGTGTGAACCGAAAATATATTTACACAAATAGAGTGCACGTGTATATATAGCTAATAGCATTATATTTTTTTTTACATATTTAAAAATGTGTTCCTGATTTTTTTTTTTTATATATTTATTTTCATTTTGGTCGAATAGACTATTTAAAAGTTTTTTATAACACATAAATTCAAAAAAAATTGAACAAATATAAATATCTAGCACATAAATTCAAAAGATTTTGAATAAATTTGAGGAGCCACAATTATTGCATAGATTCAAAAAAAATTGAACAAATTAAAGCAGCTACCATTATTGCTCTAAATTTTCTTTTAATGCTTTGACTAACACAATTATTAGGAGTTATTACTATTTTTTTTCACCGGCCGGGTATGGAGCGGGCAAATCGGGTAATTGCCGGGTTTGGGTCAAAATCGATTTTATTTCCTCTCCTAAATATATATATATATATATATATATATATATATATATATATATATATATATATATATATAGTTGAAGAGATATATAGAACGTACCATAGCATCTGCATGCCTAAATTTTACTTTTATTTTAGTTATATGGGGTGTTGGACCTCTACCGGTGCCTTTTATCCCGTGTAAGGGGGCAGGAGAAGGGAATGTTTTTTCGGAGTAGGAATGAGAATTGAAATCTGGTCTCACAAAGAATGTCAATGACATGTATCATCATGTTGTATCCGGTTCTCATATACATAGTAGAGTTACATGTTCAATTTCCGGACGAGTTTAGTCTTGGTTTTAAGATGGTATAATACCGGGATTAATAAACCGGTTAATTCAACTGGAGAGTTGTTTGAATGAGTACTCAATTTATTGGGTGAGTCTTACCTGGTTCGTCCATTTGCAGAGTGGACCCCAGCCCTTTACTTTGAAAGACATGTTGTTAGTATTTTCTTAACCTTTTTTTAGTTCACCACACAGAGGTGAACTTAAAAAATGGATGAACCAAGGAAAATTGAATAAAAAAATAGAAAATAAAAAAAGGGGTGAGAAGGGTAGGAAAGTATTGACAACATGTTATTCAAAGTAAGGGTTGGGGTCTCACTCCGCAAATGGATGAATCAGGGAAAACTCACCCTAATTTATTGGAGCTTCTAGTTATAGGGATCTGTTAGATGTAATATCGTCGGATCAATCATAGATTGACCCGATTCGCAAATGGAAGTATCGGATCTAGATCTAAACGAAACAAAATACATAAATAAAAGATCTAATCCTACAAGGGGGTTTAGGAGCCTACCTTTTTATGGTGCTTAACTCCAAGAGCAAAAGGTCTCCAAGAACACGTGATTGAGAAGCCACAGCCTTCCAACGTGTGTCTCCCAGCAACACCAGGTGGATGGTGTTTCCCGCCGCCGGACCTCCTTGATATGCTACCGGAATAATCCCGAAGATTATTCCAACTCGAAACCCGAAGAAAATAGCCGAAAATTCCAAGCTATATTTCTTCCAATATGGCGTGATTTGTGTTGTGTCAAAAGGCTTGGAAGAACTCTCTTTATATAGGAGAGTAAAACTTAACCTCCAAGGATTAAATAATTAAGAGATAATTGTTACATTAATCCTTTTTCCAAATAAAAGATAAATAAAATGATTATCCCAAACAAATTTAGATAAATCATACTATTATCCAATATTTCATGAATTATCATTTAACAAATAAAAGATAAATCACATATTAAATAATTATCCAAGAAAACTAATTTCCTAATAATTAAATAATAACACAAAAATGCGCCATATGCAAACCCCAAAAAGGTTACACGCATTTTACTACATTTGACCAATTAGGTCCAAAAAAAAAGTCAACACACTAATTTGGGCCGAGTCCACGAAAAATGTCTTTTCCGTGTATTTAATTATTTAGTCCAACTAAACAATTAATCCACATATCAAATTAAATAGCCCAATCCAACTATTTAATTATAATTGAGGTGCAACGACGAGAAATCCAATTATGCTATATTAGGAGCCACATGCTTCGGGGACCATGGACCAATATTCAAGATGCTACAATAAATTAGATAAAATTATTCATCGATGTAATAATTATATCCAACCTATTAATTCCGGGATTACACCACCATAAACCCGAAATCGAACTCTATCGAATATAGATAACTTACACTCAATTTATGAGTCGAAAGCGTCCACCGATATAATCATTACATACGGATAAATCCTCCATAGATCGCTTCACTTCGATTCGGATATTTCCGTAAACCCTTCTCAAAACATATTATCCTTATTTACCATTAACCCCTAGTGATCAATTAGTTCATATCCAATGTAATATGAACTTGGCGATCGATCGCTTTCTGGGTCAACAAATAAGGGAATCGTCTCTACTTCCCGAGGAAGGAATGGATTCCATATTCTGTGATAGCACGTACTACTCACTCATCCCAAAATAGAGCCAACGAGAAGTGTTGGACCACATACTTCAAGTGATCCTTACTAACACATCAAACTCTACCCTAGTCTAAGCGTTAAATGCAGCAGATCACCTCGGGATTAAGATTAATCCATAAATGATCATCTTGTGATTCGATAAGACTTCTCGATTACGGAATTATATCGAGAACTCAAATCAAATCGGTCCAAATTTTATATGATTATCATCATATATAAATGCCCCACTAGGTACTTCTATTACCGATAAATCCGGATAAGACCACACACCTAAAGTGTTCTCAAGCATTAATAGCAAATTAATCATGAGACCCATACTCAGTTAATAAACGCTACGGACTAAGTTAATTTTAAGTACATCTCACTAACTCAATCCTCTTGTGTATAGCCATACACTGAGCTATGTGATTACATAAACGAGGTACTTAGGGTTTTCAGTAGTGTCTTAATTATAAGCACACAGGCATATAATAAGATGAATTATTAATTCTGTCCTAAAACAATTACATAATTGTCTTTCGGGCACTACACCTAACAATCTCCCACTTGCACGAAAGGCTAGTGGATTAATTGTTTTAGAGCACACCCTTATTTATCTATATCTACAACATTCTCCCACTTGCTCAAAACAAGTGAGACGTATCCTCAAATCTGCACCCTCCAAGCGCATCTTAGTAATTCATCCTTCCAATCACGACCGGAGTGTGCCGCCACAGGTAGGTCGATGACCCGGCGCGCATGCCAGAATCCGAATACCATGTGACTCGGTACACCGATCGTAGGTTGGCGGCTTGAGTCAATCTTTGGGATCGAAACGTCGCCTTTCCATCTAATCCGGTGGTACGATATCAATATGCCTTTGATTCAACACTAAGGACGAAATCGACTTAACGATCATCCTTAATCTGACCTAAAGTCAGAATTAGTGTCATCACTTATATTCTAGTTTGCACCTAAATATACTAGCATATTATTCCTCATTCTCCCGAAGATACTTGAGGATTCATTAAACATCCCATTTCGTATTCATCCTCAGGTTTAGATAACCATTCCTGAGAGGTAGGGTAGACTACATCGTTGAATGTTGCATAAATACAAGAATATCTTAACCAGGTGAATGGATGGGATTGCCAATGATCGATTCCTGCGGATTTGAGCGAATCAAATCCTTTAGAATGAATCCCGATGGCATGTCAGACTCTGACTTCAGATAACACACCCATGTTGTTTCCAACTGTTTCAGTGTTACCATTCACAAACACTAATCTACATACTACTTTACTAATATTGATGCCAAGTCTACAAAAGAGTTATCAACATTCTGGTCAAGTCCACATATTAAAATATATGACTTTGAAATGACCTAAAGGTTTGCTTTAATCCCCAAAGGATATAAGCTATGGCAAAGCTGCCAAAGGTTCTTCTCGAATAAATTAAGATACCGTTAGTCTCGCAAAAAGGTTTTAGGGAATCACCCCTATTTTCTGCTTTGTAACGAATACGTTATTTGTTCTTAGCTAAAACCCTTCTATTCTGAATGAATTCAGATTCCGTTGTTCGGCAAGGAAGTCTTGGGAATCACCCCTATTTCCTCGCTTTACGACGAAATCAAGCAAGACCGAGTGGTAAGAGATCACGGTCCGGTTAACTCTCTACCTTTTAGGGAATCACCCCTAAATTACTCAGCTTTGCGGTGAAAGTTAAACTTTCCTATTCAATCGACTCTTCTCCGTGTAGTTCCAATTACTCCCACTGGGCCTGAGATACTCAGGTGGTTCTACAAGAGTTCCAATGAACCCTGAGTATCAAACTCCATTCACAGGGTTATGGATTTTAAACCAACCTCTATGATCAGGATCTTATACAGCCCACAAAGGACTATAGGTCATCAATCTGCGCTATAGACCATAAGGTCCTGCAATGGGTAATGGACAAACCATACTCCCACTGCATTCTGGGTGGATCGATATCTTGATCTAGTTTAGTAGTTTTTATTAGTGTTGTCACCAACTCGCGGTGTTGGATGTGGATCGAGCAAATCGGCTTAGTAACATCTTGAGTACAAATACTTCAAGATCCAAGGTTGTTATTTATAGACTCTATCGGACCGAGTTTGACAAAGATAACCGCTATTCTCTCGATTTTACGAGTTTTATAACCAACCTTTACTCAATGCATTAAGATATTTCACGACCTGAACGTGTATGCAAAATTGTCAGTCCTACCTTCAAGCACTCGGTGCTTAATGCCTCTATTTACGGAAGTGGGGTGAACCGAATTCACTCCTTATCCACAAATGCTTAGGCATTTTTAAGGTGGACTTCTCGGTTTTTCATTACAACGTAAACCGTTATTTTGCAATCAATATCTTAAATGAGTTTAGCGTGATTGTAGCACATCAATAACTATGTAAGGCAAATTTGTGGTGTATCCCTTAGTGAAAACATTTCACTGGGAGGCAGGCCGAGCATCAGTCCCGAAGACTACGCAATAACCTATTTCGGAGTATGGAATACTCTATCTCTGGTGAAATCAGAGATTTCCTCCAAATATTTTGGATAAACTTATTGGAGTTTCGAGTAGTTGTCAAACTTGATGTCACTACTTGAAAAAACTCCCACTAGCTTGTACCATTCATATGACCCCGAAGGTCAATATGAACAAGCTATTTAACTTCTTTAAATCTATTACCCTTTCCCGATTGAAAGGAAACTTAGGCATTGTTCCTTTGAGACAGGGTTCCTTTGACTGGGAGATATGAATCACCCTAAGCCAGTCTTCAGATCTTGTCTTTATGGAACATACACTAATTAATAGAATAAAAAAATGTTTATCTAAATACGGAAACCATTTGCGTTTATATTGTTTGAGATGTGTTACATATACCTATTCAGCATTTCTTAGTGGTTCTGACTTTATCAAACAAAAGTCCGAGTCTTAGGTTCGTACTACGAATGTTATATTTATCGTCAATAAGACAAAAATTATCCTATTGAAAATGAATACGTTCGCTCCAACGAATCCGAAAACATAAAATGAATTTTCTCAGATACTCAAGAATTGAATCCGAGATTCATTTCCTTATATCACTCCCACTAGTCTATCTCGAGAATAATCGCCCGTTGTCTATTTTACTTATCGCTTAATGCAAAGCTACCTAGTTCTTCCAAAGAACTTTAGCTTTCGAGAAAATTACTAAGGATGCATTGGTCGCTGATCCAAATCACTTTCCTTATCCTCTAATTTCCAATTTATTAATTTTTCGGTTTAGCCTTAAAACTACTTAGTTTAGGCGACTAACATGTATGAACATTCTTTCCCATTCTCGACTTTCCTTAGATGGAAACAGATCTTGAACTAGCGCCTCGTTTGAGTAGACTCTACTCTTGAACCGTGGATGTTTAGTGTTACTTGCTTGGACTATCGATTTTTCTAATCGTCAAATCATAAGACCAAAGCTCCGACTAGTTTATCGGTTCCAAATACCGTCTAACTAGCAACATTTTGTATTTATGATTTTTCAAAGGTCAGAAAATCCCCAGAACTAAGCTCCCACTAGTTTATCAGTTCCAAATACTGTCTAACTAGAAATGCTTTGTTCATGATGTTTCAAAGATTATAAAATCTCCAGAACTAAGCTCCTACTAGTTTATCAGTTCCAAATACTGTCTAACTAGTAACGCTTTATTCTTGTTTTTCCAATAAATGGAGAAACTCATGTGCAGTCTAGTACACATTTCTAATAATTCAGAAAAACAACAAATCATAAGGTTAAGGCTCCCACTAGTTTATCGGTTCCAAATACCGTCTAACTAGCAACGCCTTATGTATATGATTTACCAATTTTTCAATTTAGAAATTTGTTGTGTAATTACACTTTTAAAATTCACTAAATGAATTTTATCCGATAGTCCTATGTCATCTTTTTTGTAAACTAAGTATGGTCGCTCTCGCTCAATACGAGTGACACCCGTGACATACCTATACTATGTCACTTAAGTTTTTAAAGGCTCAAGAGAAAAATCTCTTTCGAAAAGTTAACTGCATTTATTGATAATTACAACGTACTTGTTACATTCCACATTTTTAATGAAGTCCTATTACTAACAGTTTAGTAGGCTAGAGATTTAGTTGTAAATAAAATGACAGAAAGTTAAATTCAAAATTAAATTGTTCACTACTAGAATTATTTTAGGAATAATAAACTATATAAAGTCTATCCTACCATTCCAAGTATTTAACCTCGCATCGTACCGCCGCCTTTAGGGTCGGTATCAGCACAATGACGGTTAAACTGAGACACTCTCTCTCAATAATTAAGCTTCAAGAATCGAACATCTCACGGGAATCAGACATCCCGGCTTTTAATCATTGATTACCTTCCTTTTTCTAGCCTAGATATTTCGAAAATATCCATAATGAGTGTGACCTACTATATTAGACCTCAAAGTACGCCCCGAGTATGCCGTCTTTAGGGTCGGACAATGACCCAACGAGTACCCGAAGTCCCATACTTTCGGAGACCAAGCCTTGAATTTTAATAGGGGTGAACACCATCCTTAGGGGGCCGGAATCAAAGTGGCACGAGGCGTCACCCTTCTCTCACGTGCTTGCACCTATAGTAGAGGCCGTGGGGTCGGCTGTCGCCTTCCCCGCTCCCACTCAATATTTTGAAAAAGTGGTGGGTTTACTAATTACGGTTTTGGCCTTGACAATAAGAAACAATAAATCAAAGTACTCCGAATAGGGTTCGGTTATGTAGGCAAGCTCGCCGCTGTCTTATTCGTTGAAACATATGTGACGATTCGAGCCAATCCGGCGGGGAGAAGCCCCGTTTAGCCCGAAGGCTTATCGGCTATGCTAAGTCCTGTCGAACTGCTGTAACGTACATCACACGTGGAGGGGAGTCGATTGAGCCGAAGCTCGGTTGAACTCGCCCAACCATGGTTAGACCATTTCCGAACCCATGTACTAAGATTCTCCGATTTCTAAGTTGTCACCCAAAGCGTAATCTCGTTTTTGTTTAAGGTGGGTTCACTGAGAAGCCATCACCGAAAAGCTCAACGATTTATCCAAGTGGGATTCACCGAGAATCCATCACTAAAATCGTAAACGATTGACAAAAACCCGGGTCCTCGGTTTTTATAATTAGCTACTTATTATTTAACTACCACATATTAAATTAATAAGCATTCATACTAATCATTCGAGTTATACATGCCTAATTTATTCGAAATAAACTAGCTACATGTATGCATTGGAGTGGAATCATGAAGATGCAAGTCATGGCAATTTTCCGGTTTTAAGCATGTAATCTTGATCAAACACAAAATTATACCGAAAAGTAAACACCGAGATGGACCGTTTGTACCCCCGACTAACTATTTTCTAAGGAAAAGTAAAACTTAAACTATGTCTTCGAGTCTTGATCTTTGAATCTTGAACTCGAACCGCCGGATCACGAACTACGAACACCCGAGAGGAGAAAGGCCTTTTTAATTAAATAAAACCAATTTATTATAATTATTTTTTTTTTTTTTTTTTTTTTTTTTATTACATGCGGCTGCCAAAATATATATATATTTTTTCTTTCTGCCATACATCAGCCTTTTATAAAAAAAATTAGGTTACAAAAAAAAATTGTGACACAGCCGCAAGCTTTATACCCTAGCCGCATGCAATTTTATAAACAGGACTTATAGCGACGCTTTTCAGCGTCGCAGAAAATCCTGTAGCTGTTTTTTAAAAAAAATTAAACCGATTCTCCTCGTTCATACCTTGGGTTTACTTCCTCGATCTTCATCTTTTCAGCAAGATCTTCATCTTTTCGAGCCCGAATAACAAAATTACAATAAAAGATGCTACTTTTACAATGAATTTTCTAAAATTGACAAAAAAAAAAATCTGATTCCTATCTTTCAATTGTTCTTGAACAAAGGAGCTACAAAATAGATCAACGGGTAAACAAGACTCAACCCAATCCATCTCTTCAACCACAACATTCACAAGCATACAACATGATTAAATTGAATTTTACCAACAAAAAAAAAAACGAAATAAAACATCTAAAACATGCTTTTCCACTCCAAGATCTAAAATTCATATACTTTGATAGTTAGATCAAAGGCTCTGCTACCACTTGTTAGATGTAATATCGTCGGATCAATCATAGATTGACCCGATTACGCAGCGGAAGTATCGGATCTAGATCTAAACGAAACAAAATACAAAAATAAAAGATCTAATCCTACAAGGGGGTTTAGGAGCCTACCTTTTTATGGTGCTTAACTCCAAGAACAAAAGGTCTCCAAGAACACGTGATTGAGAAGCCACACCTTCCAACGTGTGTCTCCCAAAGAACACCAGTGGATGGTGTTTCCCGCCGCGGACCTCCTTGATATGCTACCGAATAATCCCAAGATTATTCCAACTCAAACTCCAAGAAAATAGCCGAAAATTCCAAGCTATATTTCTTCCAATATGGCGTGATTTGTGTTGTGTCAAAATGCTTGAAAGCACTCTCTTTATATAGGAGAGTAAAAACTTAACCTCCAAGGATTAAATAATTAAGAGATAATTGTTACATTAATCCTTTTTCCAAATAAAAGATAAATAAAATGATTATCCCAAACAAATTAAGATAAATCATACTATTATCCAATATTCCATGAATTATCATTTAACAAATAAAAGATAAATCACATATTAAATAATTATCCAAGAAAACTAATTTCCTAATAATTAAATAATAACACAAAAATGCTCCATATGCAAACCGCAAAAAGGTTACACGCATTTTACTACATTTGACCAATTAGGTCAAAAAAAAGTCAACACACTAATTTGGTAAAATTAATTTAAAAATGTCTTTTCCGTGTATTTAATTATTTAGTCCAACTAAACAATTAATCCACATATCAAATTAAATAGCCCAATCCAACTATTTAATTATAATTGAGGTGCAACGACGAGAAATCCAATTATGCTATATTAGGAGCCACGTCGGGGACCATGGACCAATATTCAGTAGCTACAATAAATTAGATAAAATTATTCGTCAGACAGAATAATTATATCCAACCTATTAATTCCGGGATTACACCACCATAAACCCGAAACTGAACTCTATCGAATATAGATAACTTACACTCAATTTATGAGTCGAAAGCGCCCACCGATATAATCATTACATACGGATAAATCATCCATAGATCGCTCACTTCGATTCGGGATATTTCCTTAAACCCTTCTCGAAACATATTATCCTTATTTACCATTAACCCCTAGTGATCAATTAGTTCATATCCAATATAATATGAACTCGGCCGATCGATCGCTTTCAGTGGTCAACAAATAAGGGAATCGTCTCTCTACTTCCCGAGGAAGGAATAGATTCCAAATCGGTGATAGCACGGACTACTCACTCATCCCGCATCAGAGCCAACGAGAAGTGTTGGACCACATACTTCAAGTGATCCTTACTAACACATCAAACTCTACCCTAGTCTAAGCGAATGCGTCAGCATCACCTCGGGATTAAGATTAATCCATATATGATCATCTTGTGATTCGATAAGACTTCTCGATTACGGAATTATATCGAGAACTCAAATCAAATCGGTTCAAATTTCATATGATTATCATCATATATAAATGCCCCACTAGGTACCTTCCTATTACCGATGAAATGGATAAGATCATCACACCTAAAGTGTTCTCAAGCGCATTAATAGCAAATTAATCATGAGACCCATACTCGATTAATAAACGCTACGGACTAAGTTAATTTTAAGTACATCTCACTAACTCAATCCTCTTGTGTATAGTCATACACCGAAGTTATGTGATTACATAAACGAGGTACTTAGGGTTTTCAAGAAATGTCTTAATTATAAGCACACAGACATATAATAAGATGAATTATTAATTTGGCCCTAAAACAATTACATAATTGTCTTTCTAAGATCTTACACCTAACAACGATCATGGTCACCGATTTGACTCTCAATATACGCGTTGAAATATGTTCATGCTAATATACCGATTTGATGGAAACATGTTTTTCTATCTAATGATTTATGTCATGGTTATTTATACGAAAATAATGGTTTTTCTATTTAAAAGGATATGCTAGTGAATATTTATAAGATAAATAATATGATTAAATGGAAGATTTTTTTATATAATCAATAATATGTGTCATTACTAATTTATAAGATAAATAATAATTAAAATGAGAAAACTATTTTTCTTATTTAATTGACATATTAGAGTTTGTGGCATGTTGTAATAGAATTAGAGAAATAGATCTTTAATTGTATAAGTTATTTAATTTGATTAAATAAAACAAGGGTGGGAAATAGCTTAAGGATCTATTTCCTTTCTATTGCACAATAAAGGAAAGCTAGCCATGTAGGATGTATTAGGTCACTAGATAACCAGGGGTTGAAGGGTTATGATCAAATTTTACCTTTAAAAACATCTTCTTCAAAGTATATAACAATGACAGACAGTGTAAATGTTCTGATCCTCAATGTATCGAGTTATAACAATAATCAAGTGGTTATGGTGTGGATTACAAGTAATAATAAGAGTTGTATGATCAAGTATAACTCAATTCAAGTCAATCAAACATCTCAAATATGCTCAAATGGGCAGATAGGCCTGTTTGTGACAGACTGGAAAGAAATGTATGTTCTAGTGCACTCAAAGAAATATTTTGCTATTGATTCAATCACCCTTCCCTCACGGTACTATTTCGCTATCGGTCACCCAGGAGTATTTAGCCTTGCAAGGCGGTCCTTGCTGATTCACACGGGATTCCACGTGCCCCATGCTACTCGGGTCAGAGCGTAAGCGAGTGATGTTTTCGGCTACTGGACTTTCGCCATCTAGGGTGCAGCATTCGGGCTGCTTCGCCTAGCAGCACACAACGCTTGTATTGCAACTCATATATATATATATATATAAGTGAGTAAGCAAGCCTACACATTCATAATGCAGTAATAGAGCAGAATGTAGTGAATGAACACAACTGCTTAAACGTGTTCCAACCCCCCTATGCCACAATCTCTAAGCCATACATACCAAACCAAAGGGGAATCAAGAAAGAGAAATTTCCTCTGAATTGAATTGAATTGAATAGAAACGAAACCGTAACCCAACCAATAGTACCATTATAATACAAATTAAGCAAAGAACTTATGTGACTTCTGCACCCCCACAGATCTTTCCATGGCACTGAATGTTTTTACTGTGAGAGAAATTGTATATTTACAACAAAGAATTACTGCTAGCATATTCTTCCCACAAATTAATTTATCACTGTCAGGCCATGCCCCCGTCAACTACAGCCGCTGAGAGCCAGTTTGAGCTAAACTTACAATCATACCATACCAGTATCTGATGGGCTGTGAGATCGAGATCGCCTTCTGTAAATATCATCAAAAGGTAAACTGAATTCACCCCCACCAGTTAAATCATCATTCAAGAATGTCTTTGACAGCATACTATTCGAATTCCGCCAATCAACTTGTTCTTCTATTATACTTGAATTATTATCAGAGTAATTATCATCGTAAAACTGACCCTTCTCTATATCGAAATTCGGTGGCTCGATGAAGCTCGCCTGTGGATCAGGAGCGCCACCATGTAACTGCCTTCTTGCCCACCAATGGCTATTATTTGTAGGGTGAGCCGACCCCATGTTCGTGTCATGGCTTTGCATGACAAGTTCACGAAGTAGAGGCGCTGAAGTTGAAGCTTCAAAATGAGTACCTGCTCGGTCGTGATTCATATCCCCCCAGCTTTCTTCTTCTTCTTTATACAAAGACTCTCTACTCTGTTCCACAACGGAATCATGTAAACATGTCGATCTTGCCCTTACATCTTCATCAGTGTCACTAGTACGCTGCGAGGTATAATACCAATCAAGAATATATGGATGATTGTGTTGCTCCCCGTCTGTAATCACCATTAGATCTGACTGATACCCCATACCTACTACTACTACGTTGTTCAATGGTGATCCTCGAGAGAGGTAACTGTTTCTATCACTAAAACCCCTGAAAGATGGATCCCACTGTTGCTGCATCATAGGAGATGGATATGGAGGCCTGGATCCTAGCACCTGCAACTTCTGCTGTTTAAACTTCTTCAGGGCTGACAGGAAACGCTTTCCCTGGTCGTGAGGTTCCCAAGCTGGATAGCTAGTCTGAAAACTGAAAATATCGAGAAACAAATGCTAATGACCCCAAAAAAGGAAAAGAGCAAAAGAATGAAATACTGAGAATGCTTGCAATATAAGCGTCTCTTAACAGATCCTCTGTAAAATTACAGGCTCAAACATTTTTCTCCATTTGACAGATTCTCTATTCAACGTGAAATGAATAGAGATTCTGTATGTAGGTGCAAGATTTAAAAAAAAAAATGTAATTCACAGATCTAGTTAGATATTTTGTTGAAGATGATTGGTACTGAATGGTTTGAAACTCCAATTCACAATTTTTTTCTTGTTTTAGAGACAGAAAATGCTCTAAAAAGGAAATAAGAAATAGCATTACCTCAAAAAAGACTTCTCCATTTTGCCTTGGGAGCTCCTATGAAACTGGGAGGCATTAAAAGGCGATCCATATCTATTATTTCCATGGTTTTGGAAATCAAAAACGCTAAAGCTGCCATGGTAGAAAAAATACATTATTGTTGATTTCGAGAAATTAGATGTTCAAACTGTAATTCCATAAGACAAACAGAAATGAACTTGCCTGCAAACATGACCGACACCTTCAACATCCACTGTGAAATCTGCAATGAACTGCAAAATATCATTCACACGCTGCAAAGGAAAAACAGAACTTTAAATCTCAATAATAAGCCTTTTCCATAAAAAAATCAATACATAGTGAATGCAGTAAATAAAGAACCTCGGGGACAACAAAAAGAAGTAAGTAGGGTGTCAAGAAGATTGAAGCCATCTCCTCCAGTAACATCATTCCAGTGTACTGCACATAATCATTTGTTCAATTGAGAACGCCTTTATAAAGTTAACTTAAAATTAGACAACTACATTCTTAAAGATAATTTTGTATAACAATTAACAAGCACCTGAAAAAGAGTTTCAAACTCAATCTTCACAGCTTCAGTGTTCTCTTTACCACGCCATCTCTTAGGCATATAATGAGTATGTTGGACTAGAAGTGACATAGCCCCTTGAGGATCAGGGACAGGAAGCTCGTCTGCCACTGCAGCTCTGCTAATGGCTGTTACAGTTCCAAACACTGCAGTATACCATAATAAATTGTGCCCATATACCTGCGCAAGAGTGGAATAAAAGCTCATAAAACATGATTTGGGGAATGGCCAAGTGCATTGTGACAAAAGATGCCTAGTAGCAGTAAAACGTTCTAGCCATAAGCCTAGAAGTCATGGGATTTAGCCATGGAAATAGCTTTTCATTAAAAACAAATTATAAGGCTACGTACAGTAGGCTTGGATGACCTGGACCTTCACAGAACCCAACATAGGCAGTATACTGCCAAGTACCAGGTCACCCTTGTTAAATGACCAAGCAAATTGTACAGAGTTGATAATATCTTACATGGCCTTCCAGAAGGGACGCTTCCATAATTGCAATGATGATGAGGACAGCAGCAAAGCCGCCAGAAACAAAAGATATGAACTTTGCCACAAGGGTAATTATTGGGGTGGGAAATTGTTTTAGATAATTGGAAGCATGACCAATACTGCTGCTTATCCGATGCTTAAAGAAATGATCAACCTGAATAAAGGAAGCACATAAAAAGTGATAATCATATACGTTCCAATGTAAGGGGCAAAGGTGCAAGCTAAAGCATAACGACGTTTTTCAAATTTAAGACTTAACCAGGTGAACAACACAAAGTCGGACTCCAGGAGGAGAAGAAGCAGAAAATAAATGGGGAAAACATATCGCATAACACATAATTCCCTGGCCTAGTCTGTATTGATCACTTTCACAATTGCCCACCTCAGCAAAATGTCAAGTAACTTCCCAAGTAACCATGACATACTATATGAACGAACATACACACACGTGCATGTGAGTGTGTGTGTAATCTACAAATTGAACATCTCACAGTTGTCACAACCTACTTGGCAATTCCAGTTCTTATCTTAAGTCTAATTCATGATTCTATTGATTTTGTCATCTTGTGTTGAAATTTCTTCATAATTTGATGCAACACAAGTTCCATTTAGCTGAATCTACAGAGTAAGAAAGGTACCTCATTGAATTCCCTAAAAATCCACTTCGACACATTTGACCATCTTCGGGATGATGCGGTACTTGGATGATGGTAAAATTGTTCAGCATGTCTTAGGAAAAGATAAACCAGCATAAATATGACAAGGAACGGAGAAAGGATGACATTCAACAAGCCAACTATCCTCAGCCTTTTCTTTAGTGCTTCAGGATCATCAATGAAGTCCCGTCGTATGCAGAAGTTTCTGCACATAGATTTTTTTTTTGGTGAAATACTATTCCGTGTAGAGCAAACATAATATGAGTTCTTAACTACAACACAGCATATATATATATATATATAACAAATAACCATATTCTATGCAAAATGTGGAAGACATGGACTTTATACGTCCAATATGATTTATATTCCATAGTATATCTACTACTTCGGAACAAGAAATGCATTCTTTTTATGTTTCTTGAAGTCATGAATTCATGTTTTATCAGTAAAAAAAAAGTCCATACTGACTGTCCAGCACAGGAATTTGCTTCATTACTCTCCTATGCAATACTCCCACAGCCATACATCATGCAAACCCAAACTTTTAGCAGTTTGTCTAGGTAAAGATAGCATCTTCATATCATGCCCAAATATTAAAACTTTGATGTTATAGAAAGAGTATGTGAGTGCTAAGAACTGCATTTACGAAGATGCAATTAGGATATGCAATAAAGGCAGGAGTAACTTAACATTTCATCCTTGTGCACTCAACCCAACTCCCCTTATAAGTTACCAACCTCGTCTTAGTTTTTAGGAAATATGTAGACTTAAAGGGCAGGAACATACCTATCAAACATGCTTTGCAGTATACACCAGTTCAAACTCCACTCCAGAGTTTTTGTTAGTATTAAGCGATGTCGCACACCATTTGGACCATATCCGACTGTCGGACCAGCTCCAGGCACCCAATTTGAAATAGGAAAAGCAAGCAACCCTTTGTTGATCATTCCTATTAAGTAATTTTCCTTCCGCATCAGCCGCATTACAATATCATGAATTGAAAGATCCTTCACAACACAAATTTGTTGGGAGCTTTGCAAATGAACCACTTTCTCAAGAACCAATGCCCATGGCATGGTCTGTATTTCATTATCTGTTATCTGAAGACTACATAAATAGCCAATAAATGAAATGACCAGCAATTTAATCACTGTTGTTACTCTAAAACATCAAAGAACTTTTTATTTAATTTTTAAAAAATCTACGATTTAAATCTCACAGTTAACTTGATACCCATCTAGAGAATCGTTGCATAAACAAGACGTGTAACTTAAAAAGAAGCACAACGTGATCCACTTACTTCCTAGCATGGAAGAATGCTATTTTTCTTTCGTGAGTAAAACTTCCAATCATTTATGGACATATGACTGGACTGTCTATAGCTAGTAAATCTTAAATCAGGAAGTTCAACACAAGTTATCGATTCAATGGCACATACCTGTTGTGGTAGAAGTCACGGACTTTTAGTTTCCTTCAATTGTATAAAGAACCTCAGAAAACAAAAGATCCAGTAGACGGTAAATATTCCCAAGTAACCAACAATTATTGCTTTAGACAGGGTAAACGGAGTTAGTGGATGCTGATTGAGAGCCTCTTTGGCCAAGTCACACGGCTTCACTCCAGATTCCACGGCATCCATACCACATTTGGCTTTACGAAGACCATTCCAATCAACATACAACAAGAAAAATCCAGAAAAGCATATCGTAAAAGCCAAGCTAAAAAGTTCAAATATCCACTTGACAATAATACACCATAGCCCTTTCTACAGTAGTAATTGTAAAGCCTCTCAAAGAATAGGTCTAAATCTGCAATTGGTTTAACATTCAACTGCTCCCCATCAAGAAGCCCAGACGGGCTTTCACTCCCAGGACTTGGTACTCTACGATAATCCGATAATTCGATTTCAGGAGTTACATCATCAAGCAGTCCCACAGTTAAGGTTGACTCGCCACGCAATTTCCGTCCAAATATATTAAGGGCATTAGAACCTATTTGCCCACTGAACATCATTCATCAGCTTTGAGGGGAAGCAGATGCACCCAGTACATCCACAAGCACTTTAACAGTCAACAAATTAACCTGAAAAAAGAAAAAAGAAAAAATAAAAAATAAAAAGCAAATCAGTGATACAGGATAAACAAAAGACGCATATACAGGCTTATTCATAAGTCTTCTTTGTTCTTTTCAAAAACAAAAAAAAAAAAAAAAAAAAAAAAAAAATATATATATATATATATATATATATATATATATATATCCCCTTCAATAATTTAACTTGTTTAGGTGTCATACTTGGCAAAACACTTATAAGCCTTTTATTTTCTGTCTATTTCAGCTGGACATTTCGGTAGGATAGGACTCTTTACTCTTTAGCTACAAAGATATATAATAATTTTGTTGACATTGACATTTAAAAAGCTGAATAGCTCAGATTTTGAGATTAATCACAAAAAGACACCTCTCCAATGTCTCATATCAAGGCTGCTTCACACAGTAAATATACATCAAAAAAATATAATAATTTCAAGGATTTACAATATGAACCCTCAACCGTCCCCTTAAAAGTGGTACCATAGCATCAGAATCATCTAGATTTTCTTTTTCCTTGTTTGGGTTCTTAATCATGATTGACCACACGAGAGGGTCTTGTACTCTTGTTGATGAAGAGGACAACAAAAAAAGATCAGGGAAATCGTTGAAATGCAGCCTATGATGCCACTATTGACATGAACAATAAGTTAAGTTTGGAGCTCGAATGGCAGAACCAAAGGAAACAAGAACCTTTAGACATAATGGAGTGGGGTGCAAAAGGAATCCATGTTGCACAGGTGTCTCGAAGGGAACTTCATCGCGGATAGTTTGTGCTATTGATTTCAAAAGAATATCTAAGGGATTTGATTAGGGCAGTTCTTACACACACTAACAAAGACACCATGACAGAACCATGTGGGTATATTTTGAAAAGTTTCACGCTGAAGACTATATCGAAATTGCAAAGCTATTCTGGTTGTAAATCAGAAACCAATAAAAAATAAAGGAAAGCACTGTTTGTTAATATGAGGCTGAAGAGGTCTGTACTACAAGGATGCATATGAATTGTAAAGCAGTGAACTTGACTACACAAGAATAAGTTCAGCACTTACAAACACAGAGACCTCATTCTCAAGCTTAAAAATATATTTTTGTCCCACAGATCAAGCCTTAAAACTGCATGAAAGATTTCAGATATTCAATGGAAGAAAAGAAAGAAGAGAATTCAACTCTTCATTAGAATTCTCTTACCAAGAGCAATTAACAACCAAATTATCGTTGCCATTCAGGCCCAAATAAGTGTGCAAGTGTTATCAAATATTCAACCTTGAAGATACTCAAACATGCCTTATTTATTGTTTGGAAAACCAAAATCGCCACATTCAACAATAAGCCTAGCTATGCAGGGATACACACAGCAAAAGGGGCCCTACTCAACAGGTGAATAGCTTAGTTTTAGCCCAACCAAGTTAAGAACGGATTTGATAACAACAACAAGACTAAGAAAATCACAAGGTTGAGCACATTGCTTCCTAAAGTTCAAGTAAATCAGGCAGATATCCTACCTAGTGTATGTGGTGGCACGTTAAAAGACCTGCTAAGCAGTCTGGTACAGAAAAGCATCCTGTCCATTTCGGTAAAGAATAAGCCTGGACGGGCCGTTTAAACCTACTATACATAACCTTACCATTTAGATTTTATATTTCCAAATACACCCCTATCGCAAGTAAATTAGTCACTACCAAGAGAACAATTAAAGCTTCAAAAGCCTAGATAAGGTTAGCACACCGGTGTGTTAGAGAATATAGACATTTGGCTAACTAGAAGAGAATGAACATTTCCCAACGTGTTTTACTTTTGATAAATCCCAAGACTAAAGGACAAGATTGGATGTGAGTGAACCAAAATGTATTGCACAATGAAGTTCAATGCCAAGAGAACAAGTGCAATCTATGTTCTATGACCATATTGAAGTGTTCGATAAAAATGTATAAATTATATTTCTCTTTGACAGTGTAAGCTTTTCTGTGACTTGGTAATTTATCATGATATCATAGGACAAGGTAAGAACAACCCCCACCCCCCCCCGCTGTCCCACTATTGTAAAATAATATTATTACTATTGTTTGTCATTTAACTCTACTACAACAGAAAGACTATTATTCCTGTTAGATCAGCTACCACATGTACACTCTTGTCTACGTGTCAGAAAACCCACAAGTGAAAGGGCATGTTAGATATAAATGTATTACTTGAACTTATCTATAGCAGCTTAAGCTTTCAGGTGAGTTAACAAATTTTCAAAAAGTATCATATCTAAAGAGACATTGGACGTGCTTAAGCTAAATGGTGCAATACTAGTTTCATTGAGTAGCAAAGTGGAAATTTTAGAAAGTATATCATGGAATATGCTAGCAATGGATGTTTGTCATATTCTCTTCGTAAATCCTTGGTGTTTTGATTAGAGTATGGTGTTTTATAACATGATTATAACTAGATTTGTATAGACAAGAACTAAGACACTATTTTGCACCCAACGCAAAGGATGGGAGTAACAACCAAAACACATATATGATTACATATTAGTAACTTCATCTTGAGATGCAAAGTTATCGGTTCATGGGGAGATGATAATTTAAAAACACATATATGATTACATATTAGTTGCAAAGGAAGTTTTCTTCATTGTTTTCTTTATTGATTGCTAAAAGATATGTCAGCTGCAGTCCTTAACTTGGGCTACCTTAACCTAGACACAAAAACAATATTTTCTTGGTTGAATCTCCCTTATTTTTCAAGTTTCAACTTATGTTGAATCTCCCTTATGTTGAATCTCCATCTGAGTACAAGATTGAAGCCAAAATCAGCCCAAAGGGTGACGAAGGACCCAAAGTCTCTTCCTTTCATCAAACAACCTCATGGATGGCATCATATTGCATGTATCCTCGGGCACATTAAATGATGATCAAAGAGCCATTAAGTATCACATTTACTGCTATTCTGTTACATATATAAAAGGCATTCGTTTATGCTCACCCTGATATTCTCAGAAAAGAACTTTTCTAGGTTTTCCACTAAACCTAGGAACATTAAAATTGACATTTTCAGCACGATTTTGATCACTCAGTTTCAGTTAAAAAGATTAGGACATTTTAGTAGCAGAAACTTTGTGAGAAGTTGAGTTTCATGACTACTCAAACAGATTTCTCTCTATATCCAGCCTCCTTTTAGGTGCTTTTAATATTTTGCAATACGTAGACTTCAGTTTTCTAGGGTTTACTACATTAACACTCGCATAACAAGACATTCACCATGCATATATAAAAAATCAATTCAAAACTAATAAACAACTGAAAAGACAACCAAAAAAAAATCATAATAATAACTTCAAGAACTGTTACCAGAACTCTAGAGAGTAATTACAATTCCGATCATCACAACAACTTATTGCTATATAGACAAAAAGGGAGAAAGAATAATAAAACAACCATAAGAAAACAGTGAAAATATACCTGCAATTTCGATGGGAGAACCACGGGCGATGAGTTTTTTTTTACTCAATAAAGTTTTGATCTTTTTAACACAGTACAAGTAAATTTGTTCTTGTTGATGAGTATGAATGAAGTGGCGGCGGCGGCGGCGGCGAAAACAAGCTGCCAACGACGGAAGAGAGAAAAAGTGGAAAAAATCAAACGGCGAGAAGGTACAAGAATACAAGAAAAGGATGGGATTATATGAAAATGAAACGTGATGATAGAGAAGAATTACCGGAAAAGAAATCCCAATTTTATGACTTCGAACTAATTTATTGCACGAAAGTGTAGCTTTGTTATAAGCTCAACTCTTATCTGTTTTAATAATAATAATTTTCTTTACAAAAAAATAAAATAAAATAATTTTTTATAAATATATTATGATATTTGTCTATGGATATTTATTTTTCAGCCTACAATAGGTGATAACCCGGTTGAGATCAGGGTTCTGAGTCGCCCTAAGGACGAAAAATAGTGTGGGTGAATCGTTCGTTTCCGTAAAAAAAAAAAATCATATATAGATTACGTGTAAAACTATATATATTTATACAAAAAAATAATAATTTAGTCCATCTTTAAATATTAGTTTTGTACAAACAAGCTATTAGACAGTGGTTTCTGTGGAGTGCATAATCGATATACCTTGATCGGAATGGGCGCATTAACCTCAAATGTGGCCTACTATCTTGGCCCATCAGCATAGACATTGGGCTTCTATCTCCTCTGGTCGCTGCCATTAAACATCTTATGCCCACTAGCTACAAGTGGGTCCTATCCGCCAACAGTAAGCCGGATCCTGCCCGCCAATCGTAAGTCGGACCCATTCTTGCCGTGTGATTTCTACCCATATAGTCAAGATTGATTTCAAGACAAGGCACAAACGAGTCCGTTGTTCGCAATACATATCATTGGTCATTTGCTCATTGATCGCCTCTTATCGATCCACCGCCACTTTAAAATGATTGGCTAGACACTTGTATTGCATACAGTCTTTCCTTAGCTATGTACTCTAGTTGTCTTGTCAATGAACAGTAAACCGACTTACTTTTTAGCCTATAAATATGGGATCACAATGTAATAGAAAAATCTAATCTCAAACTCTAAGCTATAAATCTAATACAAGCAGATACACTTTGCCAATTTGTCGACTGATTAACTTGTTCTTCACAAACACTTGAACCGCCACCACTGTTCTTAATCACCACCGTATCCACACCATAGAAATCACACATATCAGCCTTATATCCTCAAGATAAACACTGTTACCGCAAATCTGGTGTTCAGCGCAACATCAATAACCCGGCCGAAACCTTCCGTTAAGACAAAAATGGTGCATGTGCGAATCTTTTGTTTCCGTAAAAAATATTATTTTTTTGTTTTTGAAAATATTTTTTTTTAGAAGAATAGTTTTGGTATTAAACTTATAATACCGGAAGTAAAAAAAAATTAAAGGACAAATGAAAGTTTTTTTAATTAAGATCTTTTCCCGTAAAAAATAAGATTTTTTTTTATTTTTCTTAGTAATGAAAAGAATTATGATGGAATTATGTGTTATTTAAAATATGATTAAATTAACCGAGCCTCAAGTGGTAAGTGGCTTGAGAACGCCTATGGAGGTCACCGGTTCGATTCTCCTCGAGATAGATCTTATCCATAGTAACAAACTAGCTAGGTGTCACTACTACACATGCACCACATGTCATTCTATATTCTCTTATATCTTGTCAGCACCGCTCAAACCAATGTGAGGCATAGTCACGTTGAGTTTGTCTCTAAAAGAAGTAAAAGAACCAGCAGACAAAGCCTTTGTGAGACAATCTGCAACTTGATCTTGTGTTGGAATATGACAGACAGCAACCTCTTTGTTAATCACTTGATTTCTGATGTAGCGAACATCAACTTTTATATGCTTAGTTCTAGCATGATGCACATGATTTTGTGCTAGTGAGTTGGCACCTGTGTTATCACACCAGAGTATTGGAGTAATAACTAAGTCAAACTTCATTTCACTGAGAAGTTGTTTGATCCATTTAACTTCAGCAGCTAGATTTGCCAAAGCTCTATATTCTGAATCACAACTTGACCTTGACACTACATCTTGCTTTTATGAACTCCATGACACTAAGCACTTTCCCAAATATACACATTAGCCTCCAGTAGTTTTCTGTCTATAGGACACACTGCCCAGTTTGCATCTGAAAATCCATGTAGATCCAGTGAGCTAGACGGTGTTGGAAGTAGCGCCCGAAAGACAATTTATGTAATTGTTTTTATAATTAATAAATGATAGATTTATTCTCATCTTATTATTTGCTTCGTGCTTATAAGTAATACACTACTGAAAACCCTAAGTAGTATCATACGTAGCCATATAACTTAGTGTGTGTGTCACACGCGAGGATTAAATTTATGGTGATACACTTGAACTGTTAGTCCGTGGTGAACTTAATCAAAGTATGGGGTCTATTGATTAAACCACCATTAATGCGCCCAGAACACTTTATGGTGTGACCGTCTTATCCGGACCGTCGATATTGGTTATCTAAGTGGAGCATTTATATATGATGTAGTCATATAGGACTGGACCGATTTAATCTGCATTTCTCATATAATTCCGTGATTGAGAAATCTCATTAAATCATAAGATGATCATATATGGATTAACCTTAATCCTGAAGTGATTACAGGATCCTACTTGTTTCAGGATAGGGTTTGATGTGTTCGTTAAGGATCGCTAAAAAACGCGGTCCGAATTACTTTCACGTTGGCACTATTCTGGAATGAGTGGGAAGTGTGTGTTTCACAGATATGGAATCCATTCCTTCCTGCGGGAAGTAGAAAGACAATCCCCTTATTTGTTGATCCTAGAAAATGATCGATCCGCGGAGTTCGTATTGGTTATGAACTAATTGATCACTAGTGGAAATAAGGATAAGATGTATTGAAGAAGGTTTACGGAAATAATCCTGCTTCGTTACAGATAGTCTATGGAGGGTTAGTTTGTATGTAATGATTATATCAATAGACACTTATCGACTCGACGTTTTGAGAATAAGTTATATCTATAATCAATAGAGTTCAATTTCAGATTTATGGTGGCGTAATTCCGGAATTAATGAGTTGAGTAGAAATATTCTGTTCAATGAATATTATTCAATTTATTGTAAGCTCTCGGGTTATAGGTCCATGGTCCCGGGTTGGCTCTGGCACGCGAGTGTTTTCGCGTTTTATGGAACCTCGAGAATAAATTAAATAGTTGGTCTGTTTAATGAATATGCAATATTATTTATTTGATAAATAATATGTAAAATAGAAAAGACGTTTTCTAAAAAAAATAATGATATATGGTGCCACATGTTTAGGAAAAGAACCTTTTCTAGATTATGTCACATGTGTAATTAATTAATTATCTATTTGTTGGATAATTAATAGAAAAATAAGAGATTATTTTTTTGGGAATTATCTCTTTTCTTTTGGCAAATATCTTTTCTTTATGGGAATAGGTAATTGTGGTGTGAAAATGATAACTCTCTTGACTAGTTATTTTCCTATATAAAGAGAGTTCCTCCTAACACAATTAACTCACACACAAATGGCGCCACATTCTAATAAAAAGGAAGAAAGTATAGTTTATTTCCTTAGTCATTAAGAGGAGAAAAACCTAGGGTTTTTCTTGTGCATATTCGAGGAGGTTCTACGACGAGGATCGACGTCCACCAATCGTCGCTAGGAGATACAATCCGGAAGACTGCGGCTTCTTCATCTGTCGATTTACTACACCTCTTGAATAAGGTAAATCTTCAACCTTCTTATAGTCGTATTAATTATTTATGCGAATCGAATCGTGGTAAAATCGCATGCAAATTTATTCGTAGCTTTCGCTGTGCATGATCGAGCGTCTCGATCGGTCTTTGTGAATCGAATCGACGATCCAATTATGGATCGGATCCGAATCCGGGTTTCTTTATATCCAGCATGAGGTATCGAGATGATTAAAGCGATTTTGCGATCATTATTGCATAATTAATTAATAAGGAGTGGAATAGAGTAAAAAAAAATTGCATCTTTTATTTTTATTGAATGTTTTGGTTGACGAGATGGATTGGGGTTGGTACTAGTTTACCTTTAGATCTATTGTAAACCCGTTTTTCCGGGTATAGGAAATCATGTAATTTAATTTTGCAATTATTTTATTCGGCCGAGTGACCTTTTAATTAAATTGGATAGAGATATAAAGAGTAAAAGGCGCAGCAAAGTGGTCAAGACATTGGTTTAATTGTGTGTAGACCTGAATTCGAGTCATTCGTGGATTTTAATTATGTAGTGACTACATACAAGAATTTTAATAATTAAAAAATTGGAAAATCCGGAAAAGTTGGACACCAACTAAGCAAAATGTTCGAAAATTGGTTCGGGCGGTCAACAGGGCTTCGGTTCGACTCGACTTGTCCGTCCAAGTGCGGGGTTAGCCACGGGAGTCCGGCAAGGTCAAGCTATCCGGCGAGCTGAGGCTCAATGGGGCAACCTTAGCCCGATTTTCAACCCAGCACCCGCACACGTGCGACATTAGCGTCGGGGGTCCGGCAAGGTCAAGCTATCCGGCGAGTTTCGCTCAATAGGGCGATCTTGGCCGATTCATCCAAAGAATGATATGAACCAACGAAGAGGATGTCAGTCACTAGCCAATCCCGACACCGTTCGGTGAACTCGGTTAAAGCTCGGCCAGGTTTAATACCGATAAGTTGGTGATTGCTTTTCAAGATTTATTGTTTTCAAATTATTGAGATAAAATTCTACGATCCTAAAATTTCATCATGACAATATTAGGACTATAAAATTCTTTTAGTGAATTTTAGTTGTGTAGTGTCTACACAAGAAATTTCTAAATATTCGTAGATTATTCTCTTTAACAAACATATGCGGATCCAATAAAATTGGAAAATCATGAATATAGTGTCACTAGTTAGACGGTATTTGGAACCGATAAACTAGTGAGAGCTTTAGATTTTGTGATTTATTGGTTTTTGAATTATTAGAAAATTCATGAAGTCCTAATGGATTAGGATTATAAAATTCTTGGTGAATTTTAATTGTGTAGTGTCTACACAAAGAATTTAAAAATCCGAGAAATTGGAAAGTCGTGAATAAGTGACATTAGTTTGACGGTATTTGGAACCGATGAACTAGTGGGAGGATTAATTAAATATTCATGATTTTATTGTTTCTCAGATTATTAAGAAAAATCTAAAAATCCTAATAAGACTACATATTTTTCAAAATAACGAGTGAGAGCGGGGAAGGTGACAACCGACCCCACGTTCTCTACTGTTGGCACAAGCACGTGAGAGAATGGTGACGCCTCGTGCCGTTTTGATTTCAGCCCCTTACGGATGGCCTTCACTGCTATCAAAATTCAAGGCTTGGTCTCCGTAAGGATAGGATTTTGAGTACTCGTCGGGTCACTGACCTACCCTACGGCGGCATACTTGGGGCGTACTTAAAAATCTAAAACAGTAGGTCACACTCACAAAGGTATTTTTGGAAATATCTTGGCTGAAAAAGAAAGGTAATCAACAACTAAACGGGGATGTTTGATTCTCAATGGTTTAATTGAGAGAGATTGTCTCAATTTAATCGTCACCTCTTTGACCTACCCTACGGCGGCACTGTAGGTGTGAGATTAAATCCTTGGAATGGTAGGATAAACTGCATGCATGATGTCATGTTTATAATTCATAAAATCATTATTTGTTGTAGTGTATGATTTGATTTATATTTCTGTCATAATTTATTTATGCAACTACATATCATCTCAAGGCATCTAAACTGCTAAAAATATTATATCAACTGATAACGACTTCGTAAAAATGGAAAAGTAACAAGAACGTTGAACTCATAAATCAAGAATGCAAATTAATTTTTCGGAAGAGGAAGTTCCACTTGAGCCTACAAACTTAAGTGACATTGATAAGCATGTCACTGCTGTCACTCGTGTAAACGGGAGACAAATTAAAATTAGTTTGAAGATGACGAGAATGAATTGGCATCAATCTCACTAGACATCCCACAGTTCATGAATAGTGTCTACTCAAATGAACTGCTAGTTCGTGGCAATTTCCTTTAGAGAAATCCAAGAATGGGAAAGAAGGTCTAAAAAGATAAATCATCTAAACTATATAAGTTAAAGGCTAAACCGAAATATTAATAAAAGAAAGTAAAGGATAAGGAAAGTGATTTCGGATCACTAACCTATGAATCTTTAGACTTTCTTAACCGAGTAATCTGACTCATAAGCTAAAGTTCGTTTGTAATGAACAAGGTAGCTTGGCATTCATGATTAAAGAGCAGACAACGGACAATTATTTCAGCTAGGATAGTGGGAGTGATATAAGGAAATAAATTTCTGATTTTAATCCTTGAATATCGCAGAAATCTAATTTCTGAATTTTTCAGATTCGTTGGAACAAATAAATTCACTTTCACATCGATAATATAGTTGCCTTAAAGAAAGTGAATATGACATTTGTATACGATTCTGAGACTCGGACTTTTGTCTGATAAAGTCAGAACCACTAAGTAATGCTGAAAAGGTATATGTAACACATCATAAACTATTAAGGCAAATGGTTTCCGTATTTAGATAAACGATTCTTCAACATCTATTAATTGGTGCATATATCCTAAAGATAAGATCTTGAGACTGGCTAAGGGTGATTCCTATCTCCCAGTCTAAGAACACCATCGCAAAGGAAAAATAACTAAATAACCTTTTCAATAAGGAAAAGGTAATAGAGTTGAAGAAGTATCACAACTTGTTCATATTGATCTTCGGGGTCTTATGAAGGATAGGAGCTAGTGGGAGCTTTTGAGTGGTAGACACCTTGTTTAACGACTACTCGAAACGCCGATTAGTTTATCAGAATATTTGGAGGAATCTCTGATATTACCAGAGAAGAGAGTATTCAATGCTCAGATACAGGCTATAGCATAGTATTTGGAACTTATGCTTGTCCTACCTCCGAGTGAAACGATTTCACTGAAAGGATAAACCATGAATTGCCTTATATAGTTATTGATATGTTACAATACACTGTTTAACTCAATTAAGATATTGATTGCAAAATAATGGTTTACATTGAAATACCGAGAAGTCTACCTAGAAGATGCTTATGAATTTGTGGATAAGGAGTGAAGTAAATTTACTCCACTTCAGCAAATAGAGGCATTTAGCATTTATGCTTGAAGGTAGGACTGAATATTTTGCATACACGTTCAGATGGAGACTGTTCGTGAAATATCTTAATGCAATGAGTAAAGGTTGGTTATAAGATTCTTAAGATCGGATAGTCGGTTACACTGTTACATCTTTTCTAAAAGAATGTTTAGATAAAAACCTTAGACCTTGAAGTACAGTTACTCAAGGAGTTACTATCTTTAATCAGACCACATCCAACATTGGTTGTTGGGGTAACAGTGATAAATACTACTAAACCAGATCAGAATATTAATCCACCCAAATGCAGTGGGAGTATGGTTTATCTATTGAATCGCTGTGATTATGCGTACTTTACGATCTGCTGGGGGTGATTGATAACCTATGGTCATCTGGAAGGACTGTATAGGATTCTGATAAAATGAGGTTGGTTTAAAGCCATGTACCTGTAAAAGGAGTTTTGATACTCCATGTTTGTTCACACTCTTGTAGAACCACCTGAGTGTCTCAGGCCTAATGGGAGTAATTGGATCTACAAGAAAAATAATCGAATGAATAAGAAATTTTATCTTTCTAAGCAAAGCCAAGTGGTCTAAGGGTAATTCCCTGAGAAGTAGATAGTTCAATAGGGGTGATGCCCTGAAAATCTCTCACCACTCAGACTTGCTTGACTCCATGGAAAGCAGAAAGACTACCAGGGGTGATGCCCTGAAACTTTCTTGCGGAACAACGGATCTTGAATTCATTCGGAACATAAGGGTTTTAGCTTAAATCCAATGGCAGATTGACTGCCTATGCTTATATCCAGTGGTGGATTAAAGCAAACCTCTAGGTCATTAAGGTCACATGTTTTAAACGTGTGGGCTTGACATGAATATTGATAGGTCTTTTGTAGATTAGGATATCAATATTGGTAAAGTAGTGAGTATTAGTGTTAATGACAAAGATAACACTGCAACAGTTGTGAACAACATGGGTGTGTTATCTGAAGTCAAGAACTGACAAGCCAAAGCTTCTCTGAATCAGAAAAGTGGACTATATTCTTAGAAATCGATTCAGTCAAATTCATGAGAACAAGTTGTGGCAATGTCCCATGCATCTTATTGGTTAAGATGATAATGCATTTTCGTATGCAATATTCAACGAGAGGTTTCCTACCCAACCCCTCACGGAATAATTCTCTTAGTCTTCGGATATAGAGAAAATGGGATAGATTCTCTTTTGGATAGAGAAAGTCAGAATGTTAAAAGTCAATAAAAGTCGAGTCTTGGATTCGGACGTTGAAAGCAGTATAGTGCATCCTCAAGTATCTTTAGAGAACGATGAATCATATGCTTGAGTATTCGGGTGCGAACTTGAGTGTCGATGACTACAATGATTCTGATTTTCTGTCGGATTAAGGATGATCGTGAATCGATCTCAGGCTCAGTGTTTACTCATAGTGATGGAGCTATAGTCTGGAGCAATCCAGCACTGCCAGTTTGACTCTGTTAGTCAAATACATAGCAGCTTTCGTAGCAGCTAAATAGGCAGTATGGCTTGAGAAGTTCTTTGTTGGATCGGGAAGTGATTCCAGGTCTCAAATAGCCGATATCAATTTACTGTGAAAACAGTTGGGAGCCGATATCAATTTACTGTTTACAATCACAAGAGGTCAAAAGCATATTGAGAGAAAGTACCACCTGGTCAGACAGATTGTGCAAACAGGTGACGTATCGGTCCTTAAGATCGCCTCGAGCCGACAACCTAGCTGATCAGTTCACCAAGTCATGTGGCATATAATGTCACTGATAAGCGCTTGACGGGTATGAAATTAGGAGTTATGTCTCATCTGCTTTAGAGCAAGTGGGAGAATGTTGTGGATAGAAAGAATAAGGGTGTGGTGCTCTAAAAACAATCATTGCTTGTCTTTACGGGCAAGTGGGAGATTGTTAGATATAGTGTGCCCGAAAGACAATTATTGCTTGTCCTTACGAGCAAGTGGGAGATTGTTGGACGTAGCGCCCGAAAGACAATTTATGTAATTGTTTTTATAATTAATAAATGACACATTTATTCTCATCTTATTATTTGCTTCGTGCTTATAAGTAATACACTACTGAAAACCCTAGGTAGTATCATATGTAGCCATATAACTTAGTGTGTGTGTCACACGCGAGGATTAAGTTTATGGTGATACACTTGAACTGTTACTCCGTGGTGAACTTAATCAAAGTATGGGGTCTATTGATTAAACCACCATTAATGTGCCCAGAACACTTTATGGTGTGACCGTCTTATCTGGACCGTCGATATTGGTTATCTAAGTGGAGTATTTATATATGATGTAATCATATAGGACTGGACCGATTTAATCTGCATTTCTCATATAATTCCGTGATTCAGAAATCTCATTAAATCACAAGATGATCATATATGGATTAACCTTAATCCTGAAGTGATTACAGACTCCTACTTGTTTCAGGATAGGGTTTGATGTGTTCGTGAAGGATCGCTAAGAGGCGCGGTCCAAATCACTTTCACGTTGGCACTATTCTGGAATGAGTGAGAAGTGTGTGTTTCACAGATATGGAATCCATTCTTTCCTGCGGGAAGTAGAAAGACAATCCTCTTATTTGTTGATCCTAGAACTGATCAATCCGCGGAGTTCGTATTGGTTATGAACTAATTGATCACTAGTGGGTTAATGGTGAATAAGGATAAGATGTATTGAAGAAGGTTTACGGAAATAATCCTGCTTCGTTACGGATAGTCTATGGAGGGTTAGTTTGTATGTAATGATTATATCGATTGACACTTATCGACTCGATGTTTTGAGAATAAGTTATATCTATAATCGATAGAGTTCAGTTTCGGATTTATGGTGGCGTGATTCCGGAATTAATGAGTTGAGTAGAATTATTCTGTTCGATGAATATTTTATTCAATTTATTGTAGCTACTGGTTATAGGTCCATGGTCCCTGGGTTGGCTCCCAACACACGAGTGTTTTATCGTTTTATGGAACCTCGAGAATAAATTAAATAGTTGGTCTATTTAATGAATATGCAATATTATTTATTTGGTAAATAATATGTAAAATAGAAAAGACATTTTCTATTAGAAAATAATGATATATGGCGTCACATGTTGTGATAATTTAGGAAAAGAAATTTTTCTAGATTATGTCACATGTGTAATTAATTAATTATCAATTTGTTGGATAATTAATGGAAAAAATAAGAGATTGATTTTTTGGGAATTATCTCTTATCTCTTGGCAAATATCTTTTCCTTATGGGAATAGGTAATTGTGGTGAGAAAAGGATAACTCTCTTGACTAGTTATTTTCCTATATAAAGAGAGTTCCTCCTAACACAATTAACACACACACAATTGGCGCCACATTCTAATAAAAAGGAAGAAAAATTAGTTTCTTGCCTTAGTCATTAAGAGGAGAAAAACCTTGGGTTTTTCTTGTGCATATTCGAGGAGGTTCTACGGCAAGGATCGATGTCCACCAGTCGTCGCTAGGAGATACAATCCGGAAGACTGCGGCTTCTCTATCTGTCGATTTACTACACCTCTTGAATAAGGTAAATCTTCAACCTTCTTATAGTCGTATTAATTATTTATGCGAATCGAATCGTGGTAAAATCGCATGCGAATTTATTCATAGCTTCCGCTGTGCATGATCAGGCTTCTCGATCGGTGCTGTGAATCAGATCTGACGATCCAATTATGGATCGGATCCGGATTCGGTTTCAGATATCCAAAGATAGATGGTCCAAAATTAGTCGCCTATCAAGAGTTCTGTTACATATCTGAATAACCTCTTTTAGGGCATGTCAATGAACCGTGTGTGGTTCCTCATAAATTGACTAAGAGTGTTGACAACAAAAGCTATATCTCTGGCCTTGTCAATGTGAGATATTGCAACCCTCCAATGGCACATCTGTCAAGACTTGGATTTGTCATAGGTTTTCCTTGTTTAGGTAGCAGCAACTTTCCTGTGACCATTGGTGTTGGACATGGTTTCAGATTATCAAATCCCAACCTCTGAAGTAGTTGTGATGCATAAAAGGCCTGAGTTAAATGCAATCCATCTCTGTTTCTAGCAACTTGCATACCCAGAAAGTGTGATACAAGGCCAAGATCTTTCAAGGAAAACTTGGTGTTTAGCATGTTGATGGACTTTTGGATTAGTTTTGGAGAATTTACTGTCAATAAAATATCATCCACATACACTAATGGAAACAAGAATGAATTGTCCTTTTTGAACATAAACAAAGAAGTGTCAGACTGTATTTGAGTAAAACCCCAATTGATCATCTGATTTCTGAGGGCTTCAACCCATGCCCTGGGAGCCTGTTTAGCCCATATAGGGCCTTCTTCAATCTGCAAACATAGCCTGGTTTGTCTGGATCCTCAAATCCTTTTGGTTGCTCCATAAACACTAGTTCCTGCAAAGGACCATTCAAAAAGGTATTGTTTATGTCAATCTGGTTAATAGGCCAGTTCATTGAAACAGCTAAGGCCAGAATAATTCTGATGGTGGATGATTTTTCCACAGGACTAAAAATCTCTGTGAAGTCAACTCCATAGTTCTAATTGTAGCCCTTTGCCACAAGTCTTGCCTTGTGCTTCAGCACTGTTCCATCTGGCCTAATCTTCAACTTAAACACCCATTTGCTGCCAACTATATTTTGTCCAGCACATGTTTTAACCGGATCCCATGTCTGGTTTTTCATAAGAGCCTTGTATTCTTCTATCATTGCCTCTCTCCAATCTGAATTCCCCAATACTACTGATACATTTGTTGGTTCAGTAGGAAAAGATGACAAGCTAGTGATTTTAGCAGAATAAAGTTTAGGCTTGAAAAATCTTGTTGAGAAGATTTGGTAGATATTGAAAATATCTCCTAGTTATGGATAATATCTCTAATAATAATAATAATAATAATAATAATAATAATAATAATAATTATTATTATTATTATTATTATTATTATTATTATTATTATTATTATTATTATTATTATTATTCCGTCTTTAATGTAGCCAGATTATAAGGAATGTGTTTGTTATTCTGTTAAGATTTAGGCACATGTGCTAAATCAGTGGATTAGAGTCATAGTCTACTAAGTTTCCTTTCTTTGTTGTATAAATTCACTAACTTGGCTATAAATAAAAAATAAGAGCCAAAACCTAAATGGTTCTCTTTTCTAACATGGTATCAGAGCCTACTTACATAAAAATTCCTCACCGTAATTAATTCCGATGAATTATCGGACAGCCTTTACCGGAGAAAGGACTCCCACCTCTGGGGGCACCATCTCCGGCGGTTCATCAACAGGTACGGAGCCACAAACGACCGATCTCCTAGCCGGTGATGATATTTCCAAAAACAATCCTAGCCCAATCCTACTCCCAGCCAGGAAATTGGATGGCAAGAACTACCTTGAATGGGCACAAGCCATCACACTGGCCGTGGATGGAAGAGGAAAACCTTGTTTTCTAACTGGTGATGAAGCTGCACCACCAGAAACTGACCCCAAGTTCAAAACATGGAAGTCTGAAAATTCAATGATCACGACCTGACTCATAAACTCTATGGAGCGCAACATAGCCAAACCCCATATATTCTTAAAGACATCCAAAGCCATATGGGAAGCAGTCAAGGAGATGTTTTCAGATTTGGAAAATTCATCTCAAATATATGAAATTAAAACCAAACTCTGGAGTCTCAAGCAGGGGGACTTGGATGTCACTACCTACTACAATGACATTGTATCTCTATGGCAAGAATTGGATCTGTGCCATGAATATAAGTGGGAATGCATAGCTGACAGTGTCAAATTTCATAAGAGAGAGGAGAATGAAAGGTTTTATTCATTCTTGGCTGGCCTGAATCAAGATCTGGATAAGGTCAAGGGTAGGATCCTGGGCAGAAATCCTCTACCATCCCCCAGAGAAACATTCTCAGAAGTAAGAAGGGAGGAATCAAGGAGAAAGGTAATGCACAGGTCTGGACATCCTGAGGTAGATTCATCCGCAATGGTGGCAAGCAAGGGAAACAATAGAGAGGAATCAGGAAGAAGAACTGAAATACAGAAACTTAAGTGTGATCACTGCAAAAAAAAGTGCACACACTAAGGATGTTTGTTGGGGAATCCATGGGAAACCTGCTTCTTGGAGGAACAAGGGTGCTAACTCTGATCAAGGAAAAGCTAATCAGGTATCTTCAGATTCTGGGCCACAATCTAGAGCAGGGATACTTCCATTCACTCAGGATCAGTTGGAGCAACTGAGTAAAATTCTGAACTCACAACTTTTTGTAAAACCCAAACCAAATTGCTCTCTTGCTGAGTCAGGTAATAATTTTTCCCTATCTGTTCTAGGAATCAGCCAGAAACCGTAGTGGATAATTGACTCTAGAGCAACTGACCACATGACCGGATCCTCTAATCTTTTCCTTAATTATAATCCTTGTCCAGGAAACCAAAAAATAAAACTTGCAGATGGATCTTTTTCCCCCATTGCTGGAAAAGGTTCCATTTACGTGACACCTGATATAACCCTTAAAAATGTACTCCATGTTCCAAATTTAGCCTATAATCTTTTGTCAATATGTAAACTAACCTCTGTTCAGAACTGTGAGGCTATGTTCTTTAAAGATTGTTGTCTGTTTCATGACAAAGCTTTGAGGAAGATGATTGGCATGTCTAGGCTGATGGGAGGACTCTACATACTGGATTCAAGGTTGGACTCACCACAGGAAAGCCTAATGAGAGGAGGCTACCACACACTGTCGTACAATGTCTGGAATAAGATCCTGGTCTTACATAGGAGATTAGGACACCCTAGTTTTTTATATATGAAAAAATTGATTCCTGCATTGTTTGCTGGTAATAAAGATTTGACTTTCAATTGTGAAATTTGTGTGCTTGCAAAACAGACCAGACAAGTTTACCCAACTCAACCCTATGTCCTCCCAAAACCATTTATTATGATCCATAGTGATGTGTGGGGTCCTTCTAGGGTTAGTACTTTTAACCAAATAAGATGGTTTATCACTCTCATAGATGATCACACACGTTTAACTTGGGTATACTTAATGAATGACAAATCATAAGTGGACACCATTTTTAAACAATTTTATGAAATGATACATACTCAGTTCCGAACTCAAATTCAGATTCTGAGGAGTGATAATGGAACATAGTACTTCAATCAGTACCTAGATGGATACCAACTTGAGAAAGGTATAATCCACCAAAGTTCTTGTGTAAAAACACCACAACAGAATGGTGTTGCAGAGAGAAAAAACAGGCACTTGTTGGAGGTGGATAGAACACTTTTGTTCACCTCAAAATGTCTAAAGACACTATGGGGTGAAAGTATTCTAACTGCAACATACCTGATCAATACGTTACCATCAAGAATATTGTACTTTAAGACCCCTTTACAAGTGTTTAAAGAACATTTTCTAGCAAACAAGCTGGTAGGGCACTTACCACTAAATTTTTTGGATGCACAACATATATCCACACTTATAATCAAGGGAAATTAGACCCTAGGTCAAAAAAATGTTGTTTTATTGGTTATTCACCCACAAAAAAGGGTATAAATGTTTTGATAATACTACTAGAAAAATCATAGTCACTATGGATGTCACCTTTTTTCGAAGAAAATATGTTTTTTGACCAGAGTCAATTTCAGGGGGAGTCTAGAGATAAAGGTGTGGATCCTAGTATGTTTAAAGAGTCTTACAGTTTTTTAGACTTTGAACCTGAACTAGAGTTAGAAAAATCCAAACCTAGTGAACTAGAGTCTGATTCTGGACAAAACTTGGACAAGTGTGGGGATAAATGCCAACAGCAAGAGGTCAAAAATACTGATTCTCCAGAACCTCTCAAGGAAAGACCATTTTAGGGAAAGGTCTATGTGAGAAAACACCATAAGAAAGTATCTGAGACTCCTAATCAGCCTAAGGAAAGACCATTTCAGGGAAAGGTCTATGTGAGAAAACACCATAAGAAAGTATCTAAGACTCCTAATCAGCCTATACAGCAATCAGACCCTGATGCTTTGACAAATGAAATAGACAATAACCCTGAGGAGTCATAGCATACAAGCACTGAATCTGAGGATGAAACAGACCCAGACTCACACACAAAACAAGCCAAATCTGTCTTTCACAAAACAAAAGCAGAAAAGCAACTGCTAGATGTACCTATAGCCATCAGAAATGTACTGTAAGGCAGTACACACAAGACCCTATTTCTATATACCTATCGTATGCCAACCCCATCCTATAAAGCCTTCACCTCTACTCTAACTAACACTACTATACCAAAAGATGTTCATGAAGCTCTATTGGTCCTTGAGTGGAAGGAGGCAGTCCTTGAAGAAACGAGGGCCTTGAATAAGAATGGTACATGGGAAGTGGTTTCTTTGCCCGAAGGAAGGAAAATAGTGGGGTGCAAGTGGGTGTTTATGGTGAAGTACAACACTGATGGCAGTATTGAAAGGTATAAATCCAGGTTAGTAACCAAGGGCTACTCCCAAATCTATAGGATTGACTATTCAAAAACATTCTCACATGTGGCTAAAATTAATACAATCAGAATCCTACTGTCAGTGGAAGTAAACCTAGATTGGTCTCTAATGCAACTGGATGTGAAAAATGCTTTCCTATATGGTGAGTTAAAGGTAGAAGTATATATGGATCCTCCTCCAGGGTTCACTGAACAGTTTGGTAACAATGTGTGCAAACTCAACCAGTCTTTGTATGGACTCAAACAAAGTCCAAGGGCTTGGTTTTTCAAGTTTATGAGATTCATGAAGAAGATTGGGTTTGTACAGGGAAAATCAGATCACACCTTATTTATTAAGGGATATGGAAAGGTAAGCTAACTGCATTAATTGTATATGTGGATGATATTATATTGACATGAAATGATGAGCAGGAGACAGCTGAAGTTAAGAGACAACTTGCTTCTGAATTTGAGATTGAGGATATGGGATCCCTGAGACATTTTTTAGGAATGGAAGTAGCAAGATCCACAAAAGGTTTAGTGTTGACTCAAAGAAACTATACACTAGACCTACCGAAGGAGACAGAGCTTGAAGGGGCTAGATCAACAAATATACCCATGAAGTGTAATTTGAAACTGGGTAGTGTCAAAGGTGACCCTGTGGATATGAGGAGCTACCAGATACTGATTGGAAAGTTGATCTATCTGGCACACACTAGGCCAGATGTGTCATATGCAGTGAGTACACTAAGCCAGTTTATTGATGACCAAAATAGTAACGACCAACCTTAACCGGCAGAGTACCGGGTCGGAAGCACTATAGTGGAGAGCAATGTCGTATCCCACGAGGAATCAATCGAATACCAAAGTCATTCTCATACTTAGTTTAGGCTAATCAAGTTTGTTCAGGTTTTGATTATGCTAAAACAATATTTAAACTAGACTAAAGAGAGATAGAGGCATAGCCAAATCACGATCCAATTGAATACTTTCTCCTCTCTAATCGACTATTTGGGAATGGAAACTACCAACCAACCATCCTAATACTTATATCGACTCGTTCATGGGTGCAAACTCCTAAGATAGTACTAGACGCCTGTTCGGTAAAAACTAGTTTTAAATTTATAACCGAAACACCCCAAGTATAAGGATCGTAGTATAGGATGTTAACGGGTCGTCCTAAGGGAGTGGAATGTTTATCGGATCAAGGAACAATTATTCTATCGATTATGTCACAATTATTAACTAAACTAGGGTTTAAACTAATTATGAACAGTAAAAACGACGATGAACAGTAACTTCGATGAATAGTAAACTGGAAAAAATTAACAATTAACAACTAGAATTTAAAACAACTAACTTAGCAATCAACGATTTATACTAATGATTCGATTTATCAAGTAATTAAAACAACGGCAAGGCAACGGGAATCCACCAATCAACCAACCCAACCCCAACTAGACGGCAAGCTAAAGATATAATTTTTAGTAACGATCAATCACGAATTCGATTAAATTTCTCTAAAAGCGAATTCTAGGGTTTCGCTTTCTTTTCAAGTAAAACAAAACGACATACAAAACACGATCACGAGATTATTTCTAATACTCTCACTCAAATAATTATAAACGATCTCTCGAATTATAATTAAGTGCATCAATTGAAAAGATCACAACTTTGAACAATATTCTCATATAAATTCAAATCAAACGATAGTTCCATCGATCTCTCGATTCAATAAAACATAAACAATATAACAATATTCAATTGATGAAAAACCATAAATTAACTCACTAAAGATGTAGCTAAAAATCCTCTAATTGGTGTGGTTGTTGATTGGTTTCATCCGTTGTCCTACCGCAAGATGCTTAGCCTTCAATCATCTTCGAACTCCCAAGCAAGATTGAAAGAAAGAAACTCATATTTTTATTTGATGTGGTGCTTTTTTCTGTGTGTAAAATTCTGTGTTCTTTCTCTCCGCATGGATGCTCCTCTTATAGGGATCGTGGCCGACATAGGAAGATCTAGAAGATAACGATGCGAAAATCCACCGACCTACCGAGCCGACACGTTCGGGTCGACCGAGTGTCATGGCTCGGTCGACCGAACCTACCAAATGCCCGTGTTCACACTTGTGTGCTTATAACGTGTCCCCTACTTCACTCTTGCGATCCGATCGATTTATCCTCTCTTCAATGCTCCGATTTTCTTCTTTATTTCTTGAGATTCTTTTGATTGAATAATATTTATCTTCCCAAAATAAAATCCAAATGATTGAATGAAATTGATCCTCTTGATTAAATAATATCACCCCTGCATTTCTTTATTTCTGCAAAATGTTGTTACACCAAGTCATCGAATAATAATAATAATAAAAATGTGTAACAAAAATAACAATTAAACCCATAATTTCCTCATAATTAAATTATAATTCCTCAATAACCATTATAGGAATTTAACGGTTAAAACACGCTTTTCTCATTTATTTCCCTTAAAAATAAGGTAAATTGTTTAGGGATTAAGCCCGAAAATATAGTAAAATTTACCCTAAACAACTCCCCACACTTAGCTTTTTGTTCGTCCCGAACAAAATAATCAAAACCGCTCACTCGCACATGTAATCCACATAGATTCCTCGACTCACGTAACAAAAGATACAACAACTATAGCAGGTGATACCAACATGAGATAGATTCGGTGTGTATGTGACAAGCCCTTTCCAATCTTCACAATCCTCTCAAACAAATATCTTCTCGAATAATTTTAATGACTATCCTGTGGTGTGAGCAATAATAGCTCCACTCAAAGCCTTCCCACGCACTCAAGGGATAATCCCTACAAACATATCATGTGGTTCTCTACCGGGTATAAGATCCATGATAACAAAGACTTTACTTTATTCTTATTCATCATTTCCAAAATTTTCAAATTTGACGCATATCAGAATAAGCTCTTACCCATCATAGTAGAATAGGATGTTTCGGGATAACACCCTACCTTACTCAAATCATAGGGTAGCTATAAACTGACTATCATGAGCTATTGGTCATCATAGTGGTATAGGACATACGAGGTATACCCTACCGCACTCCAATCATCGACCAGCTTTCGACAAACGTATCTATTAATAATTGCTCACTCACTTTATTTATTCACTTTTCAAAGTCATAAGTTACATCTCACTTATCACATTCAAACGTTATGATATTCACAGTACACGGTCCAACTTAGGTGTAACTATACTGGCCTTCCTAAGATAAATCATTAAAAATAATGAAAGGATGTAATTGAAAAGTCATGCTTCAAAATCAAAGGCTCTCGTGAGTGAAAAACGAAACTATCTCCATAAAAGTAAAACATGCTATAATTACCTCACTAAGTCACATACTATCATCGTTAGAAAACTACAACTAGCAAGCATCTAGTTCCAATTATATGCTCGAGACTCACAAAAATTTTAAATTCATGAAAATTGAACATTCACTCATATTTCAAAGGATATAGCATAAAAACATACCCAAACACCCCCCACACTTAAATCACATTATGTCCTCGTAATGTGCGAGAATAAAGAAAAGAAAACTTAGTTTGGTTTCAACAAAGTGGTTGTCGGATGAAAGTTGGCAGAGGTCGGCCGGAGCATGAATGTACCGCTGCAGAACTCGAATAGACAACACCGACGATAATAACTCGAAAACTCGCTCAAAAGTATCTGCAACACTCGACATACCATATAATCTCGGGTACACGGGTATATGAGCAACACATAACACAAAACACTTACAATGAACGTAGGAGGAATAACCAAAGAACACATAATCAACTAAAGTATTATTTCTAAAACAATAAAACAAAACAACCTAAGAAAAGGAAACGAACAAAGAAAACTAGGTTGCCTCACAGGAGCGCTCTTTTAATGTCAATAGCTTGACACAGATTCCAAAAGATCAACCCGGATCGGGCCACTTTGGTTTGACTACCGCCACCTCGCACTGCGAATCGTGAGTATTGGGGCGGAAATGATTTTCACCACAACAACAAGTCAAGTGTGCTATAAGATCATTAAACTTTTCTCTCCAAACTACACCGACTCTCTTCTTCTTGTTCTTGCGCATTTATAGGCATAGACATAGTGGTATGATCGAAGTTTCACAGGCGTACCTTACGGGTGGATATAGGAACGTCATCATCATCCGACTCAAAGAAATAAGATGGAATCTCCTCACAAATCAGACATCTGTATTCTCATCTCTTCTTTGGAAATAAAGAGTCTCAGGCTTTTCCTTTGGTTGCCCAAAATATTTCTTAAGTCTATGACCATTCACTTTGAAAGCTTGATTACCATACCCGTTCGTGAGTAATTACTCCACTTGGATTAACCTCGAGAATCTCAAAGGGACTGCACCATCTAGACTTGAGTTTACCCGAAACAGGTGAAGTCTAGTATTATAGAGTAAAGCCATTTCACCAACTCGTGAATTCTCGGTCTTTGATCTTAGCGTCATGGAGTATCTTAGTTCTCTCTTGCTGAGTTTAGCATTCTCGTATGCACGGAGTCCGAATTACGTCGAGCTCGTTCAATCAGAATAACCGCTTCTCCCCACGAGTTGGCTATCGAAATTTAAGAATTTAATTGCCCGTAAAGCTCACGTGCTCAAGTTCGACAGGTAAATGACAAGCTTTGCCATAGACCATTTGGAAGGGTGACGTGCCCATCGGGGTTTTAAATGCAGTGCGATAAGCCCACAACGCGTCATCCAACTTAAGACTCCAATTAGATCGATTATTGTTCACGGTCTTCTCCAAAATTCTTTTCAGGCTCCGGTTGCTTACCTCGACTTGGCCACTAGTTTGAGGATGATATGGTGTACCAATCTTATGTTTGACACCATACTTCTCAAGGATCTTGTCAAGCGGCGCATTGCAAAAGTGAGTACCTTCATCACTAATGAGTGCTCTCGGACAGCCGAATCTAGTAAAGATATTCTTTTGCAAGAATTTCTTTACAACCTTGTGATCATTAGTTTGAGTAGCTATGGCCTCGACCCACTTTGAAACATAATCCACACAGCATTTAGGATATACTTATTACCACATGAGGATGGAAAGGGTCCCATAAAATCTATGCCCCATACATCGAAAACTTCGCATTCAAGAATGGGCTTAAGTGGCATTTCCATCCGACTACTCGCCGTCCCGGGTTCTCGCACCTATCACAACCTTTACAAAAGGCTTCGCATCTTTAAACAGTCGGCCAAGTAGAATCCAAATTGAAGGATCTTTGCAACCGTCTTTGGTGTTCCATAGTGACCTCCGGTAGGACCGCTATGGCATTGTTCTAGGATATCCCACCGATCATGCTCAGAACACACCGTCGAAGCAACCCGCCTTTACTGCACTCAACAAATAAGGATCTTCCCATACGAGATATTTGAGATCAGAAAAGAACTTCTTCCTCTCCTGATACGTCATATCCTCTAAATGACCACTCGCTAAATAGTTGACGTAGTCGGCATACCACGGCCTAACCGTTTCAAGCTTCATCAATTGCTCACCGGAAAATCAATGCCTATATCATTGTGATTCTTCACCCTCATTTACTAAGCGAGATAAATGATCACCACAATATTCTCACTACCTTTCTTATCTTTAATCACAAGGTCAAACTCTTGTAGAATTAAAATCCATCTAAGTAACCTTGGTTTGGCATCCGCTTTATCCATAAGGTAGCGTAAAGTCGCATGATCTGTCCATACAATCACTTGAGAACCTAGAAGATAGCTTCTAAACTTGTCAATGGCAAAAACAACGACTAAGAATTCCTTCTCGGTTGTGGTATAATTGCATTGAGCCGGGTTCAAGGTGCGGCTCGCATAATAAAAATGGGCTGAACCTTTTATCAACTCTTTGACCTAAAACGCACTCTACGGCATAATTAGAGGCATCACACATCAATTCGAAAGGCTTGGTCCAACAAAAGCTACTAAAATAGGGCATCGATAAGCTTGTCTTTCAGACAATTGAAAGCTTCTTTGCACTTCGCATCGAACAAGAAATCTACATCATCTTTCAAAAGATTTGATAAAGGCTTGGCGATGGTAGAAAAGTCTCGAATAAACCGCCTGTAGAAGCCAACATGACCTAGAAAACCTCGTACCTCTTTCACTGTCTTAGGGTACGTCATCCTTTCAATGGCTTCGACCTTAGCCTTATCAACTTGAATACCAGCATTGGACACCTTATGTCCCAAAACGATTCCTTCGTCTACTAGAAAATGGCATTTTTCCCAGTTAAGCACCAGATTTTTCTCAACACACCGTTGGAGTACCATATCTAGGTTCTTTAAGATTTCATCAAAGCTATCGCCGTAGACTGAGAAGTCATCCATGAAGACCTCCATGCACTGCTCCACAAGTCCATCAAAAATGGCCAACATGCACCGTTGAAAAGTCGCGGGTGCATTGCATGAACCGAATGGCATTCTACTTAAAAGCAAAAGTACCAGGATGGACACGTAAACGTGGTCTTCTCTTGGTCATTTGGGTCGATGGCTATCCGGAAGTAACCAGAGTATCCATCGAGAAAACAATAATACTTGTGACCACTCGCCTTTTTCAATTAGTCGGTCAATGAAGGGTAAGGGAAAGTGGTCCTGGCAAGAACCTCATTAAGTCTACGATAGTCAATACGAGACTCAGAGCGATCCACGAGACGTAGGCAACTTCCTCCCTTTTTCATTCTTTTCACTCGTAATACCGCCTTCTTTGGCACAACTTGAGTAGGGCTGACCCACTCGCTATCGGCGATTGCATAGATGATTCCCATGTCGAGCCACTTTATAACCTCCTTCTTGACAACCTCTTGCATATGCGGATTCAACCTTCGCTGAGGTTGTCTTACCTTTTTAGCTCCTTCCTCCGTTCGGATTTTATGCATGCATATGTCAGGCTGATTCCTCGGATATCACCCACTTGCCATCCGAACGTGAGGATATTCTTTAAAGCACTTCTATCACCGTGTGCTTCTTGCTCGTGGTCGAGTTTCAAGAAATGATCAAAGGCAATTTATCTCCATCCTTAAGAAAGATATACTTAAGGTGTTTCGAGCGGTTTGAGCTCTAAATCGTGAGGTGGTTGCTCAATACTAGACTTTAACGGGCCACCTTTCTCCTTATGAGCTTGAAGTGGTTGACAGTAGAACACCTCATCTTCCCGAGGCTCAACCCCAGAAAGGTACTGGATCAAATCATCCATCGGAATCCTCCGGTCAACACTTGCTTCCTTTTTCTTGTGATCGATCATTTTTCTTAACTCTTCATCTTTAAGCTCTTCTGCCAGCTCTTCCCAATCATCTACTTCCCAATGAGTAGCTTCTCTCCAAAACTCTACCTCGTCCCAACTACCCATCAGAGCTTCTTCTACACCAGGGATGAAGTCTTCCTGACTTAGTTCTTTGAAATTATCGTTTGTTGCGGGGCATCTCCATGCTTCCAACTCAATAACAGGCTCAGTGTGAGCGAGGGAAGATGACTCGTCAATGCCTACGGCTTGAAATGAATTAGAAGATGGTCCGCATTCACCGGATCCTCAATGTCCATGACTTCAAAAACACCTATCTCTCACAACTCCTCTCGCTTCTTCAAAGTAGGCATCTTTTTCGTCCTCATAGATAGCTTCGACAAACGATATTTCATCAATTACGGCTCTTTCGTGGATGTGTCCCTCGTGTGAAGGTGACGGATGTGTCACCGACTCTAAGAGTAATCTGTCCTTTGCGTAAGTCGATGAGGCGTTAGAAGTGTCCAAAAGGTTCGGCCTAGAATTAGAGGCATCTCCTTATCGTGTGGATAGTCTAGAATAACCCGGTCGGTAGGGAAGACTAAATGTTCAACTTGAAGGAGAACATTAGCTACACAACCGGTTTGCAGATCTGACTAGATTTGTCTACCATCCGAAGAGAAATGGGGCGTTCGCATTCTTTTGTCTAGCCCGAGCTTTTGCATACGTTTAATGGCATCACATTAATAGAGGCCCCGAGTCGCATAATACATTTTCGAACAAATGGCCTTCGATCTCACAGAGATTGAAGGTCCGCCAGTGGTCACCTCGCTTAACAAAGAATTTTCGTGAAACCATCGCGCAATCCTCGCGAAGCACTTCTTCACCATCCTGAAGAAGCTTTCTCTTGCTCCCCACGAATTCTTTAAGATACTTAGTACATTTAGGCATTTCGCACAATACCTCATTAAGGGCATACTCACTTTAGTGTCCTAAGTATCCTCCTCACTCCAAAGATACTTTGCTTGTCGTTAGTGAGGGCTTTCTTTCCTTTTGGTGGATAAGGAAGGGCTTTATCATTCCACTGAGCTGATTCTTTATCGCCTCATCCTCCCTATCCTTCCATCTCACAAACTTTTCTTCCTTTTTCTTAGTCGTGGTACAGCCTCCCGACTCTCCTTCCTTTCCTCTTCATCGAAATCATTGTCGCCCTCCGAAGAATTGTCACCGAGCTCCTCCTCATCGCTGCTTTCTTGGCATGTGATTCGATTTCCCTCCCGAACTTATGGCGTCGGGAGGGGGGCTACTCGCTTCCGACATCTTGCCGGGTCCAGCCTTCTTACCACTTCTCAAAGTTACTTCGCTTCAACTCCTCTTCTTGCCCATACTCCCACCGAGGTGTAATGGCAAAGTGCAAACATTCACATCGCCTTTGGTTTCTCTCGGTATAACTCGGAAGTTTACCGTGAGGTCCGCTTGCTTGCCGGTCCGCCATTTGACCAACTTGTCTCTCAATTGCTTTAACACTAGTAGACGAGTCTTCACATGTCTACCAAATCATCGAATTTGTGTTGAGGACACATGAGGTGGTATGATTATTGTTGTTCCGAGTTTGATTCCACCACCTTGAGGCCTTTGGGAGTTCTCGAATCGGCCTATGATAGTTCGAGTTGAAAGAATTCGAATTTGAAGGGCTAGGTGGTAACTTGGCTTGATTGAAGTTTTGTCTTTGAAATCCTGAATAGTTCTGGTTCTGGTTGAAGTTTCGGAAGGGTTGGTTTTGATTATCCATTAAGTTTACTTCTTCCGTTATCTCGCCTCCTGCTGTTTCCAAGATGGTTCACCTCAGAAGGCTGCATCTGAAGATTGGCCAGCTGCTTGCTTATCGATTCCATCCGAGCAACCAACACCGTGTATCGTGATTGCTTGCAGTGCCTTCTTTCTTAACAATATTGGTCTTCTTAGAGTCGACCACATGTTGTTCTTGGCAATTGTCTCGGCTACTCAGTAGCGCCTCATCACCTCCCCTAAGAAGGATCCATGAGTCAGGAGTCAAGATAGTCTCTATTAGGTTGAGAGACACCTCAGAAAAACAGCCTCCAACAACTCATGTCCGTCATATCCGTGATTGGGGCATTTCTCATCAACAGATTTAATCTCTCCCAAGCCTTGCCAACAGCCTCATCCTCCATATGCTCAAACGTAGCTATTTCCCGTTTCATCTCCATAATCTTGCCTGGTGAAACCCACTTAAGAGCGAAGGCTCTTTTGACATCATTCCATGTATGGAGAGAATGATGTGCTAATGACTTAAACCATCTGCTTGCTTCACCTTTCAAAGCAAAAGGAAATAGCTTTAACTTTACGATCTCGAATCAACACCAGATAATGGCACGCTTCACATTTGTACGAATGTAGACAAGAAGTCGTATGGTCTTCTTGAGCAAAGCCATGGAAAGAGCTATTTTGGACTAGTGCAACTACTCCATTTTTAAGGTCGAAATTTACTCCCCCCATACCAGGTGGACGAATAGGTCTATGTCCCTCGAGAAAATCTTGATTAAGATATGGAGTGTAGGGGTCCCGGTTTAACTGATTAAGTCGGTTTTGGCGGAATTGTTGAAGTTGTTGATTTATGCCACTTGCCGATTCTGCTTTATTGTTCTGCAGAGCTTGCATTTGTTGAAGGAGTAAATTTAATCGAGCTTGGGGTCGATTTGGAATTGGTGGATCTTGATCCGCCATTTTGTCCAAATCGAGGAGAAGCCTTCTTCTAAGGATAGATCGTTCGTGCTCGTGGATCAAAGATCGAAGTCCCTTCTTACTTCTCGTTTGCATAAACCGTAAGAAAGGAAAGGAAGAAATCAACCTTAGGGTTGATTAGAACAAAGTTTAGAAAAAGATTAGATGGTTTAGAGGAGAAAAGAAGAAGAAAAAGAAGTGATGATTTGAGAGATCGAATCAAGCGCCCAGTATGAATGGACGTTCGTTCGAATCGAACGCTCGTTGAGATGAATGAACGCTCGTTCGTAAGACGTAATTGAGGTGGGCGGGCGTTCAAGTTATCGAACGCTTTCGTTCAACTACGAAAACCTAAAAAACTAGAAAAACACTAAGACGGAAAAAAACGTGTTGAAATCTTCTAGGCCAAAATGGAGATGAAAACAGTGGATTTTGACCTCGAAAACGCACTCGAACGGCCTCTACGGCGGTTCACCACGTCGTCGGCGTCGGAACGAGCTTTCCGAATTGGGGTCCTGCGTTCCAAACGGACACTCGAGCCGAAAGTTATGGCCAAAATACTACTGCGTGCTAAAAACGACCCCTTTTGACACAGAAAACTGTCCTATGAAGAATCCGACAACCGTTACCGACTCCCCGGCAACGGCGCCAAAAACTTGTTCGGTAAAAACTAGTTTTAAATTTATAACCGAAACACCCCAAGTATAAGGATCGTAGTATAGGATGTTAACGGGTCGTCCTAAGGGAGTGGAATGTTTATCGGATCAAGGAACAATTATTCTATCGATTATGTCACAATTATTAACTAAACTAGGGTTTAAACTAATTATGAACAAGTAAAACGATTTATGAACAGTAACTTCGATGAATAGTAAACTGGAAAAAATTAACAATTAACAACTAGAATTTAAAACAACTAACTTAGCAATCAACGATTTATACTAATGATTCGATTTATCAAGTAATTAAAACAACGGCAAGGCAACGGGAATCCACCAATCAACCAACCCAACCCCAACTAGACGGCAAGCTAAAGATATAATTTTTAGTAACGATCAATCACGAATTCGATTAAATTTCTCTAAGCGAATTCTAGGGTTTCGCTTTTTTTCAAGTAAAACAAAACGACATACAAAACACGATCACGAGATTATTTCTAATACTCTCACTCAAATAATTATAAACGATCTCTCGAATTATAATTAAGTGCATCAATTGAAAAGATCACAACTTTGAACAATATTCTCATATAAATTCAAATCAAACGATAGCTCCATCGATCTCTCGATTCAATAAAACATAAACAATATAACAATATCTAATTGATGAAAAACCATAAATTAACTCACTAAAGATGTAGCTAAAAATCCTCTAATTGGTGTGGTTGTTGATTGGTTTCATCCGTTGTCCTACCGCAAGATGCTTAGCCTTCAATCATCTTCAACTCCCAAGCAAGATTGAAAGAAAGAAACTCATATTTTTATTTGATGTGGTGCTTTTCCGTGTGTAAAATTACGTGTTCTTTCTCTCCGCATGGATGCTCCTTTTATAGGGATCGTGGCCGACATAGGAAGATCTAGAAGATAACTATGCGAAAATCCACCGACCTACCGAGCCGACACGTTCGGTCGACCGAGTGTCATGGCTCGGTCGACCGAACCTACCAAATGCCCGTGTTCACACTGTGCTTCGTATAACGTGTCCCCTACTTCACTCTTGCGATCTGATCTGATTTATCCTCTCTTCAATGCGAACCTTATACTTGGGGTGTTCCGGTAAAATAAATTTAAAACAAGTTTTATCGAACAAGTTTTTGTACTAATGATTCGATTTATCAAGTAATTAAAAGAACAGTAGAACGACACGAATCCACCAAACAATCACCACCCAACCAAGTCATGAATTGAATTATATTTCTTGGTATGATCTAACCTAAATTCGATCTAGTTTCCTTAATCAAATTTACTTAGCTTTCGTTTTCTTTCTCAAGTAAAACAAAATTAACAATTTAAGAACATGATCACGAGTTCGTCTCCGAATCTCCTACCCAATTAACAATAAACAATCTCTTGAATTAACATTAATCGTGTCAAAAGAAAGGTTCTCATATGAATATAATTCTCATTATAATTCAAACAAATAACTGTTTCATCAATCTTTCGATCTAACAAAACAAAACATTCAAAGCGTTCAATTGATAAAGAAATTACAATTCAAACTCACGAAATAATTGCTATTGGAACATCCCTTGGTTGTGATGGTGTTGAATTGGCTTCATCCCGTTGTCCTATCATGAATCGCTTAGCCTTCATCATCCTTGATCTCCAAGAATAAATTGAAGAGAAAAGACTCATCTTTTGTATGATAAAGTGCGGCTGCCCTCTAGGGTTTTTTGCGGGTGTAATTTGTATGATGTTGTGTTCTTTCTCTCCGCATGGATGCTGTTTTTATAGGGATCGTGGCCGACATAGGAAGATCTAGAAGATAACGATGCGAAAATCCACCGACCTACCGAGCCGACACGTTCGGTCGACCGAGTGTCATGGCTCGGTCGACCGAGCCTACCAAATGCCCGTGTTCACACTGTGCTTCGTATAACGTGTTCCTCACTTCACTCTTTCGATCAGATTTGATTTATCCTTCTTTAATTGCTCCGAATATCTTCTTTATTTCTTGAGATTCTTTTGATTGAATAATATTTATCTTCCCAAAATAAAATCCAAATGATTGAATGAAATTGATCCTCTTGATTAAATAATATCACCCCCTGCATTTCTTTATTTTCTGCAAAATGTTGTTACACCAAGTCATCGAATAATAATAATAATAAAAATGTGCAACAAAAATAACAATTAAACCCATAATTTCCTCATAATTAAATTATAATTCCTCAATAACCATTATAGGAATTTAACGGTTAAAACACGCTTTTCTCACGTTCGGTCGACCGAGTGTCATGGCTCGGTCGACCGAACCTACCAAATGCCCGTGTTCACACTGTGCTTCGTATAACGTGTCCCCTACTTCACTCTTGCGATCTGATCTGATTTATCCTCTCTTCAATGCTCCGATTTTCTTCTTTATTTCTTGAGATTCTTTTGATTGAATAATATTTATCTTCCCAAAATAAAATCCAAATGATTGAATGAAATTGATCCTCTTGATTAAATAATATCACCCCCTGCATTTCTTTATTTCCTGCAAAATGTTGTTACACCAAGTCATCGAATAATAATAATAATAAAAATGTGTAACAAAAATAACAATTAAACCCATAATTTCCTCATAATTAAATTATAATTCCTCAATAACCATTATAGGAATTTAACGGTTAAAACACGCTTTTCTCATTTATTTCCCTTAAAAATAAGGTAAATTGTTTAGGGATTAAGCCCGAAAATATAGTAAAATTTACCCTAAACAACGCCATGCAACAACCTAGTACCCTTTGCCCGGTTCAATAGTCCGTCTTTAAGGATTTAATCGACCGAAACAAGATAAACACTCTGTGAGCCGCTCGATTTACACCGACAAACCTCGTTACCCAATCGATCTAAACAACTCAGTCAATTGTAGATAACGATCTTAAAACCCATTTCCCACACCCCCATAACATACATTTATAAAAGTGGTGTGTGAGTTCATGAACTAGGTGTACAAGCTAATTCAAGCATTAAGAAAAGTTTTAAGACATGAATTCATCGATATAACAAGAATTAAACACTACCCATTCCCAATTTCATCAATTAGAGGTAATTTCTTCAATTATCACATGATTTAGCTATGTAGTAATTAGCTACTCATTACAACTACAAAAGCAAGAATCAAACAAGAAATTAAACCCATGAAATGAGAGGAAAACGAAATCAATTACCAAAAAAGCAGAGATTTGATGTTCTCCAAGCTTCAACAACACCCATGTCACTTTGGGAAGAAGAAGATCCAAAACACACCAAAATCCAAGAGTTGAGCTAAGAATCTAAGCTAATTTGAGCTTAATCTAAGTAAATTAGGTGTAAAAATTAATCTAAGGGTGAGGGGAAGAAGACAATGGTGACTAAGGGTTTTGGGAAAATGGGAGATTTTAGACAATCTAGCTTAGATTTTAGATAAAGCTTCTTCTCTAATCTTGGATTTTCTGATTTTGGGCATTCTTCTTCACCAATTGACATGGGTGTTGAAAAAGCTTGATGTAAACTCCGATTCTCCACGATTTTGGTAATTAATTTCAGTTCCTCTTTCATTTATGGCTTTAATTCGATCTTTGATTGTTGTTTTTAGTTTTATTATGAGTAGCTAAAATTACTACATAGCTAAATCATGTGATAATTGAAGAAATTACCCTCTAATTGATGAAATTGGGAATGGGTAGTGTTTAATTGTTGTTATATCGATGAATTCATGTCTTAAAACTTTTTCTTAATGCTTGAATTAGCTTGTACACCTAGTTCATGAACTCACACACCACTTTTATAAATGTATGTTGCGAAGGGGTGTGGGAAATGGGTTTTAAGATCGTTATCTACAATTGACTGAGTTGTTTAGATTGATTAGGGAGTGAGGTTCAATCGGTTGTGAAATCGGGCAACTCTAGCGTGTTAATCTTGTTTCGGTCGATTAAATCCTTAAAGGATTTGCTGAACCGGGCAAAGGGTGTTGGATTGTTGCATGGCGTCTTACACTAGCTTAGGAGTTTGCATCCATGAATGAGTCGATATAAGTAGAGGTTGGTAGGTTGGTTAATCCCATTCCCGAGCTAATCGATTGGAGGGGTGAAAGTAATCAATTGGATCATAGTTTGGCTATGTCTCTTTCTCTCTTTAGTATCTTTAGTTTATGCTTTGTTTTAGTGTAATTAAACTTGAAATATCTTGGTTGACCTAAACTAAGTCCAAAAACGGCTTTGATACTCGATTGATTCCTCATGGGATACGACCTTGCTCGCTACTATAGTGCATCCGACTCGGTACACTGCCGATTAAAGTTGGACTGTCACTATTTTGGCCATCAAGTTTTCTGGCGCCGTTGCCGGGGAGAAGAATGGGAGAATTCGACTTAGAAGGGGAGAAAAGTGTGAAAATCGAAGTGTAAAAGTGTCTAGAGTCTGTCTAAAAAAAACTGTGCAAGTGGTATTTATATTCTCCAAAAATGTGCAGGAAAAGTCATTTTGGCGTGCCCCAAAGGCTTTGGCGCGCCCCAAAACTGCTTCAGTGACTCTGGTAACTCTCTGTTTCAACTTGGCGCACCCCAAAGTCTTCAGCGCGCGCCAAAATTCCTGGACAGATACACCTTCAGTAATCTGGCAATATCTTTGCGTGTAGAGCTCCGATTTGAGTGATTCAAAGTGATTTGGAAAGCTCATTCAATTATATACAACTTTCATGAAGACCACAAGTCCAGAAAATGCATGTATCGGGGAGAACATTGCAGATAAAGTGAACATATGGTAAAAGCACCAACCACCTTTGATCCGTTTCCATCCCCGGGCTTCGGTTATGCCACTCTAAGCCTCATGCCTTGTCTCTCGGGCTTATGAGCCACCTATTTCCTGAATTTCCATAGAAACCAACATACCAAGCATAATTCCACAAGATAAATAGGGCTCGAAAAGGGTAAAAAACATCGTAAAATGCCGAGGTTTTCCATCAATGTGACGGTTCACCTCAAAGTGATTGCTCAATGTGTTTTTCCCTATAAATGGTCTAAAACTACCCAATACAAGCCAAAAGTGTCATAAATGGGGGTTAAAACATGCACCGGAGCATAGTAAAGTTGACTCTCATCATTTATGCACTCCCCAAATTAAGCTCACACGGAAGCAGCTAGGGGACTGTTAAGGTACCTGAAGACCACACCAGGGAATGGACTATACTTTAAAAAGTCTGACAATTGAAGTGTGTCTGTATACATAGATGCAAACTGGGGAACATGCACAAAAGAAAGGAGGTCTATGACAGGATACTGCACCTATGTATGGGGAAATTTGGTGACTTGGAGAAGCAAAAAACAACATGTTGTGGCAAGAAGCACTGCTGAAGCAGAGTTCAGGGCAATGGCTTTGGGAATCTGTGAAGGCCTGTGGATTAAACAAGTCATGGAAGATATTGGGGCAGAGATATCTGTACCCATGAGACTGTATTGTGACAACAAGGTAGCCATTGATATTGTAAATGATCCTGTACAACATGACATGACAAAGCATATGAAGATTGATAGACACTTCATCAAAAAGAAGCTAGAAAATAGGGTGTTCTGTGTGCCCCTCCTACCATCCACTCAACAGATTGCAGATGGACTGGCCAAGGCATTGGGAAAGGGACAGTTTGATTACTTTGTGGGCAAGTTGGGTCTGATAGATATCTTTTCCCAAACTTGAGGGGGAGTGTTGAGAAGATTTGGTAGTTATTGAAAATATCTCCTGATTATTATTATTATTATTCCGTCTTTAATGTAGCCGGATTATAAGGCGTGTGTTTGTTATTCTGTTAAGATTTAGGCACATGTGCTAAATCGGTGGATTAAAGTCCTAGTCTACTAAGTTTCCTTTGTTGGTTGTATAAATTCACTATCTTGGCTATGAATAAAAAAAAGAGCCAAAACCTAAATGGTTCTCTGATGTATAACATTTATATGATAAAAATTACGATGTTTTATATACGTTATCGACTATTTTTATATAAAATATAAGTAATTATAACAGATAATCTTATAAAATATTAATAGCTATGAATAAATCTAAATATTATAAAAATCTAGTAAAAATGATAAAAAGTTATAAATTTTGTACCGGGTTAATAACCGGAGTGTCGTGTCAGATTCACGTGGGTATTTTTGGTATTTTACAGACCTTAGGTAAACCAAGACCCCGAGTGATGACACTTTTTTGAGTAAAATCATATCTTTTGAAGGAATAAAGGAAGTGCCACGAGATTTAAAGTTCAAGTGGATCAATGGTTCGTGACGCCGTATCAAGTTATATTTTCGACGAACAAATGGCCCATCAAAAAGGCATTTTCTGAAAAAGAAGTCTTCATGGAAGTTGTAGATCTCCTCAAGAGCTTTCCAACGCATCTTGAATTATGTCATTTGGAGATCCAGAGCTCAAGTTATGATTTTATCAAGTTTCGGATTAAGATTGGAAAAAATCTATCCGGATCGATCCGGATTACCTCGGATCGATCCGAGGAAACATCATGATTAGACCAAAGATGTGGCCTGCGCAGAGAATATCCTGGGATAATATTTTTTATTCCCGGATCGATCCGGCCCTTTCTCGGATCGATCCGGCTTGGGAAAATATGCCTATAAATAGAATACGACTTGCGAGGCACAAAAGAGGTACCAAATATATTTTCTTCACCTCTCTTTAGTAGTAGTAGTATGTATATATATAGGCCTTATGCCATAAATAAAGTAGTATCGTTATAATGCTCGAGAAATTATCAGAAGATCAATGTTGTTGAAGTTGTTGTAGCATCCGGAAGAATACACACGATTCAATCGTTGTAATCGGGTAAAATTTCTAAAGTATTTATGTTTGTTTTGTCTGTTTCTATTTTCGTATAATGTTAGTAGGCTAAATCTAATAACTAGCCAAAGTTATGTAATCGTTTTATTTCGATCTTTTCGGTAAAGGAATGTTGTCTAAGTAAAATTGAATAAAATTGAGTTAATTGAATCTTTTCTATTGATAAAGTTTGACTTGAAAGAATTCATAATCTAATTATGAATTGACACCTCGTAATTAAGTTATGAACTCGTTAATAGAAAAACCGGAGGTAAAATTGGCGAGTGAAAGCGTGACAACGGAACCCGCTTTCTACCGAAGGCGATTTGTTCTAAAAGATGAATCTTATTAAAATTTGTACTCAAGATCGTATTAATGTTAAATTCATCGATTTAATTGAAACTTAAACCGGAAAGTTGAATCGCCTGGCCTTGACAACGGAGCCTTTAAATAAAATTGACCGTTTGACGAACGGAATGACTCCTTTTTATTCAAAGGTAGAATCGTACTCGGGACCTGTTCAGAAAAACCGTAACAGTTGTGGACTTTGGACTGATGACAATGGACATATGACAATTTCACACGCTAATGTGAGGAGGAATTGTTAACCTTAGAGAGCACCGTTTCATTTACTCAATTGAACCTAAAGATCGAGCACATTCCATTCACTTTGAAAAGATCGTATAAATCAATTATATAAACTTTGGCTAGTTCTCTAATAATATATTTGGCATCTATATATTTATATCTCTATATATATACTTTGCAACTTATGCACATCTATATATATTTATATATCTATATATATTATATTAGAATAACTTTTAAATTACGTATTTATTTTATGTTGACTAGAATAGTAGTGATCTGTGTTATAAAATTGCGCTTTAGATCGAGTTAATAATGACTCTTTGGTGTTTAACCACACTTAGAAGAATTACAAAGTTCCTGAGGATACGATACTCGACTCACCATACTAGCACTACTGATTTGACCCGATACTGCTTTGTCGGTTAAGGACTGGTATTAGCACTAGAAAAGGCCACGTCGACTTTACGGCGCCGTTGCGAGGAACACGCTAATTTCTTTTTGTGTCTATGGTTACTACTTGTATTAGCTCAAAATTCTCGAGAATAAGTCAACACTTTTCTTATCTCAATTCTATTTTTATTTTCGCTTGGTACTTACCTTATAGGTAAGTCACCATTTTTACTACTATCAATTTCGTGTTATTTTCTATTTTAGTTAGTTGATGACCGTATGGTAAGGCCCCACTCACTCCTTATAAGCCCCACATAAACACTTACGAAAGGCGAAGAAGAGTAGAGAGAAAACGTGGTCATACTAGTCGGGAAATCTGACGAATCATCTTCAAACAGAAATACGAGAATGGTCAAATCGGTGATGAAACACCGAACAAGTAGTGGAACATGCTCTGTGGCATGGACAAAACCCTGTTAACCTTAATAATCAAAATAATAATAATAATAGAAATAATCACAATCGGAACCAGAATAATCGTAACAACCCAGTAAACCCAAGGCCTATCTGTGACCAAACCATAAGAAGAAATCAGACTAATAATCCCATACTTTTACCTAATGAAGGAGCGAATAATTTGAGATTAAATCTCATCTTTTGGTTTAATTGACGCAGAGCCCAATTCTAGGAGAGAAGATGATGAAGATCCGCATCATCATCTCTATCTTTTGAAGAACTATGCAATACGACCAAAAGTCAAGGTACTCACAAGGAATTAACAAGGATGACTATGTTTCCTTTTCTCTAAAAGGACGAGCCCGAGATTGGTTTATGTCTCTTCCACATCATTCACTTACAAGTTGGGAGGAGATTCAAACTGAATTTACAAACAATATTTCACTCTGGGACGGAATTTGGAATTAAAAGTCGAGGTTGCTAACTTTAGACAAGGATCTCAAGAAGCGCTTGGGAATGCCTGGAAAGATTTAAAAAATTGTTAAGAGCTTGTCCCGACCATGGTTATTCCTTAGATATGCAAATTCAACTCTTCTGTCGTAAATTAAGAAAAGATTCACGTCTTGATGTAGATCATGCATGTGGTGGTTCGTTAATGATGAGTGAAGCTCAAAACAGCTTCACGATGCTATAGAAAAGATTTCCAAAAATAACAGAATGTGGGAAACCGGTTCTAGCACCGTAAAAGTAGCTTTTGCGCAGGAGAATGTACGTCTAATACGGAAGTTCTAGCACATTTAGAAAATTTGAGTAGGAAATTTGATGGTTTACAACGAGAATAAGAACCAAAGTTCGAAAATAGTACACCAACCGAATACTCGAATCGGGATAATATGCCATCGTGGATTGAAGAACCAACAGATACTCAAGAGAGGAGGTGAGTTTTCTTCAAGAAACATAGGAATTTAAACAATGCTTACTCAAACTCGTTTAATTCTATTAGAAGAGATCACCCTACTTATCGATGGTCCGAAAACCCTAGTAAGCAAGGACAACCGCCGTATCCGAGTTCCATATAGGAACATGAATAATAATCAAGTTTATCAAGAAAACACGTCTAATCGAAATTTACAATCATTACCTAGATCCTATCCTCAACATACCACTCAAAGTATACCAAGAACTCAAAGTTCAACTCGGCTGCAGAAGGAGTTGAAAAATGGGAAAAACTAATGGAAAATATGATGGGTGTAGTATCTACTCAAGCTAAAAATATAGAAACGATGGTGACTTCTATTGAGTACAGTCACTAAGGACATGAGTTCAATGAAAACATCTATGAGTGGACATGATACCAGGATGAGAACGATAGAAGCCTCATTAAGGAATATGGAAGATCATTTGAGTAGGGAAGGTGAGCGTAATAACAAAGCAGAGACCCGGGAGGATTACCAAGTAACACCGAAAGGAACCCAAGAGAGGTAAATGTTGTGAGTTCACGAGAAGTAGGAAGCTCGATTAGGAAGTAATGGAGTTGAAAACTTTGGGAATAATGAAGTAGAAGATGACTTAGATGGTAAGAATGATAAAACTAAAGATGAACTTGAATTTACTGAGATGAGGAAGAAGAAATTATAGAAAATTTCTTGAAAAGAAATAAAAGTTCGAACCTCGAAAGTGAAAGGGAAAATTGGGTAAAAATCCCTAAGATTCTGAAAGATCCCATGGATAAAGATTTAAGGACTTTATTTAAGGAACATGTTAGAATGGAAGATAATGAAAACAAGGATGAAAACAGGAAGAAATGAAGGAATCAAGTAGAGATTGATTCAGGGAACAATTTAAAAGAAAAATTCAAGAGCACGAAACATGGCAACTCGAGTAATACTCGAAGGTTTAAGGAAAAGGAAAGAGAAACGACAAAGGAGCCAAAGGTCATAGATTTAGAATCTTTACCTTACCCTCCTAAAGATCAAATCAAAAGGCAAAAGCGATAAAGTATGCTCGTTTCCTTGACACTTTTCGTCATATTCAAGTTAATATCCCCATTATTGAAGCTCTGATTAATATACCTGCTTATGGAAAATTTCTGAAAGAAATTCTGTCAAACAAGAAAAAATTAGAGGAATATGAGAATATATGCCTAAATGAAGAATGTTCCGCAATTCTGCAGCATAAGTTACCACCTAAACTGAAAGATCCTGGTAGTTTTACCATTCCGTGTGAAATTGGAGGATTTCTGTTTAAGAAGGTCTTATGTGATCTAGGAGCAAGTATAAATCTAATGTCTTATGAGGATTATAAAAAGCTAGGCATAGGAAAGCTTACTACGACTGAAATGACTCTGCAAATGGCAGATAGATCGATTAAGTACCCTAAAGGAATTATTAAGGACGTATTGGTTAAAGTAGACAAATTCTATTTTCCAGTAGACTTTGTAGTTATGGAAATGGAAGATGGTTATTCAAAGACCTCTTATTCTAGGTCGTCCATTTCTAGCTACTACGAGGAAGAACTTTAATCGATGTTCGTAAAGGAGAATTAATTTTGAGAGTCAATGAAGATGAAGTTACTTTCAATATTTTCAAAGCTATGAATCATGCATCATCGTAATCATGTTCTTTTATAGAAGATATTCATTCTGTCTCACGATAATCGCTACTACCAACTTTTGAAGACAGATTAGAAGAATGCTTAACTCTGTCTATCTATAAAGAAGATGAGGAAGACATTGAAATGAAAGAGATAATTCTTTCTTTAGATACAGAAAGTTTTACCTTTAAACCACCATGGCATAAGTACTTGGAATTAGAACTAGAAGGACCAGTTCTTAAATCGTCAATAGAAGATCCGCCAAAGAACACGGAATTGAAACCATTACCTTTAAATCAAAATATGCTTTTCTAGAAACCGATAATCTATTACCGATTATTATTTCATCAACTTTAATCGAGCAACAAGAAGATCAATTACTTAGAATGTTGAAAAAGCATAAGAAAGCTTTTGGATGGACGATTCTTTGATATTCGAGGTATTAGCCCTGAGATTTGCGTTCATAAGATAATTCTGAAGGAAGATGCTAAGCCTTGTATTCAACCGCAACGCCGCCTCAACCCGAATTTGCAGCTAATTGTTAAGAAAGAGGTCATTAAGCTATTAGAAATGGGAATAATTTTCCCCATATCAGATAGTGAATGGGTTAGTCCAACTCAAGTTGTACCAAAGAAAGGAGGTTTCACAGTGAAAGAGAATGATAGGAATGAATGGATTCCAACAAGAGAAATTACAGGTTATCGAATGTGCATTGATTTTAGGAAACTGAATGATCATACTAAGAAAGATCATCATCCACTGCCATTCATAGTTCAAATGTTGGAACGTTTAAGTGGTCATAAATATTACTGTTTCTTAGATGGTTATTCAGGTTATTTACAGATTTTCATTGCAGCAGGAGATAGGGAAAAGACTACTTTCACTTGTCCTTATGGAACTTTTGCGTATAAAAGAATGCCGTTTGGTTTATGTAATGCTCCTGCTACGTTTCAAAGATGCATGATGGCTATATTTTCCGATATGGTTGAGAAATTCTTAGAAATTTTTATGGACGACTTTAGTGTTTACGGAGATTCTTTTGGTAAATGTTTATCGCACTTAGAAAAAGTGTTACAACGTTTGTGAGGATACCAATTTAGTTTTAAATTGGGAAAAATGTCATTTAATGGTATCGTAAGGAATTGTCCTAGGCCATAGAATCTACGAAATAGGAATTGAAGTTGATAAAGCTAAGGTTGAAGTAATTGAAAAATTACCACCACCGCTTAATCTAAGGACTCTAAGAGGATTTCTTGGACATGCAGGATTTTATAGGAGATTTATTGCAGATTTTTCAAAGATAGCAAAGCCTCTAAGTCATTTGCTTGAAAAGGAAGTACCTTTTAACTTCGATAGTAAATGTAAAGAAGCTTTTCGGACCTTAAAAGCGAGATTAACTCTCGCACTGATGCTAGTAGCACCAGATTGGAATTTGCCATTTGAGATTATGTGTGATGCCAGTGATTTAGCTGTAGGAGCAGTTTTAGGTCAAAGATATAACAAAATTCTCAAAGCTATTTACTATGCATCTCATACATTAACTGCAAATCAATGAACTATACAACTGAAAAAGAATCGTTGGCATAATTTTTGCCTTAGATAAGTTCGGATCGTATATTGTTGGTTCTAAGGTAATAATTTATACTGAACCATTCACTTTGAAGTATTTACTAAGTAAGAAAGATGCTGAAACCACGTCTTCTTAGATGGATTCTCTTACTTCAAGAATTTGATATTGAAATTAAAGATAAAAAGAAGTGAGAATGTAGTAGCGGATCATCTAAGTAGAATGGAAAATGATGTTGAGAAAGGAATAGAAATTAAAGATTCATTTCTGATGAACAACTTTTTAGAATAGATACTCCTTCAACCATGCAAATTATTAAAGAATAGAATTCCTTCTAAGGAAATGTCACCTGGTTTGGAGATATCATTAATTACTTAACTTTGTGATTATATTCCGTCTCATTGGACTTGATGTGAAGAAGAAATTCTTTTATGACTTAAAATTCTATTCTTACCGGAGGAACCGGACCTTTTCCGTAAGTGTTCGGATGGGATAATCGAGAAAGTGTGTGCTGATAATGAAATTTTAAGTATTTTATCATTTTGTCATGATCGTGAGGCGAGGAGGTCATCATGGAGGTTGGAAAACTGCTTTTAAAGTTTTACAATGTGGTTTTTATTGGCCTCGCTATATAGAGATGCTTATAAGTATGTCAAATCTTGTGAATCTTGTCAAAAATGGGAAATGTATCTAAAAACATGAAATGCCTATGCAACCTATTTTAGAATGTGAGTTATTTGATGTTTGGGGTATAGATTTCATGGGACCATTCCTATATCTTTTGGAAAAAAATTTATTCTAGTAATGGTAGATTATGTTTGAAATGGGTGAAGTCAAGCTCTTCCCACTAATGATACCAAAGTTGTCATACGATTCCTTAAAAGAACATATTCACTAGATATGGCATTCCAAGGGCTATCATTAGTGATAGAGGTTCACACTTTTGTAATAGACCATTTACCAAGATAATTGAAAAATATGGTGTAACACATAAGTTAGGAACGCCCTATCATCCGCAAACCAGTGGTCAGGTAGAGGTGTCTAATAGAGAGATTAAAAGAATCGTAGAAAAGACAGTGGATTCAAATCGAACAAACTGGGCAGTTAAACTAGACGATGCATTATGGGCGATATAGACGACTTTTAAAACACCAATTGGTTGTTCTCCCTATAAGTTAGTTTTTGGCAAGTCCTGTCATCTCCCAGTTGAGTTAGAACACCGAGCCTTCTGGGCTATTAAATTTTTGAATTTCGATCCTAAGGCTGTCGGTGATCATAGATTGCTTCAATTGACAGAACTAGAAGAATTCCGTCTCGATTCTTATGAAAACGCTCGAATCTACAAGGAATGCACGAAATCCTTTCACGATAAGAGAATCTATAGGCGTGAGTTCCATGTAGGTGATCGAGTACTCTTGTACAATTCACGTTTAAAGTTATTTCCAGGAAAGCTTAAATCAAGATGGACAGGTCCATTTAAAGTAACGAGAGTTTACAAATCTGGAGCTGTTGAACTAACTGATTGAAATACAACTTTTATAGCCAATGGCCATAGAGTAAAGTTATTTGTGGAAGGAGAAGGAACCGCACTAAAAGAAGAAATAATGCTACTAACTGATCCTCCGACAAAGTAAAAGCGAGAAATCAAGAAACGAAAAGTAGAGGAACTAAATTCACCCGAATACCAGGTGCTATCTATCTTTACTCTACTTTTCTGCGCTTTTTATTTATGTTTAAATTAGTTTCGTCTTTTACGGATAGACGTAAAAGAACTGGATGCCTTTTTTAGATAGAATAGGAATTTTTATATTGCTTTTGAAATTAGGCTTGGATAAAGATGTCGCGTTTAAAATAGAAGCTTCGGTTTTTGAGAAAAACAAGCAATTGTTGAGAGAGATCAGATTGAGAGAAGTATGTAATGGAAAATCGAGAAGTTCGATAAAGAGAAGGGCAAAGTTTTTAAGAAGGTGTAGAAGCTGTGGAAAAAGTGAGCATGAAGGGAAATGTAGGGAAAGCACAACCAAATCCCAGGATGAGTGATTGAATGTTGTTAAGAAGGAACGATTAGGTGGTTATCCTAAAATCCCGATGGAGATCAAAGAGAAAATTCGACGCCTCATTTCTTAAGATTAGGTTAATGGACCGTTATTATAGAAATCTTGAAGATTTAAGAATGGTGGGAGTAGAATTAGATTAAGTTATTGTTTATTTTAAATTTAAGACTTCAAAAAAATTTTATGATAAAACTTATTTTTATCATATATATGATTTATATGATATAATTGAGGATTATCATACCAAAAATATTTTTTTAGTTTAAAAAAAAAAAAAAAAAAAAAAAGTGGTCGGATCGATCCGACCTAACCCCGGATCGATCCGGAAGCTAAAAAACCTAAAAAAGAACGGGATCTTCCTTTCTTCTTTCTTCTTCCATTTTTCTAAAAACAGCCGCCCTCCTTTTCCCTCAATTCAATTTTTCTTCAAATCATTACACAACATCACCATTAAACTACCCCACCTCTTATACTTTTCTCATTTTCCATTCCTCTCTTCAAAGTTACATTTAAATTGAAGAATTTTTCAAGGTAGCTTCAAATTTTATTCAAGAAATTTCCATCTTTTCCGGCCAAATTTCAACTTTTTAAGCTTTGTAAGGTAACATTGTAGTCACTTATTTTCTTAATTTCGTTTTTAAGCAAGTCTTTATTTAATTCCAAAATTTTGTGTAACTCATTTGTGTTGTTTTGTGTTGTTTTGTTATTATCGTAGAATGGCCGAATCATCAAAAGCTAGTAAAAACGTAAACCTAATATCCCAACCCAAATTCCAATCATCGAAACTAGACCTTTAATGAAAGAAGAATTGATTTGTTAGTTTTGATAGAACCGCTCTGCTGCAACTAAGAAAGCATTGAAAAATAAATTTGGAAAGTGTTTAGTTGCGATCGAGAGGGTTTGGATTTTAAGGATTTGGGAAGGAGGTAAAAGAGATTTTTGAAAGGCGACATTGGTTGGAATTAGCTTGATTTAAGGTCGGGAGAAATTAACACCACCTTAGTAGTGAAATTTTATTCTCTGGTAGCAACTCATAATGCTACGAGAAGATGGTGCGTTAACTTCTCACAACCTAAGAACTAGGACAGTGCCGTTTACTCCTCACATTATAAATGCTATTTATGGTATTCCTGATATACCAGAGAATGAGGACTATTATACAGTTTGGAATTTGGATGAGCCTGCAGACTTTGATTATATTGTTTCACTAGCCCAGAATGAGTTAGATCCCACTGCCGTCTGGCATGAAAACAGGTTTTCCTATGGAAAATGTATAAGGGATATGAGAGCCATTAAACGTTTTATTAGTCACACTCTTTACCCTACTCGACATTTTACATCTTTTGGTAAAGAGGATTTGTGTATTGCTTGGGCTATGGTCAATGATATACCCGTGGATGTAGCGCGAGTAATGTGTAGAAGGGCCCAAGGAATTTGCCCTGAATGCTAGACCCGGCAGTCACATGCCTTTTCCGTGTTTTATTTCTTCCCTGTGTCGCCAGATAGGAGTCCCTGAGCTCCCAAATGATAATTTGATGATGGTGGATGACACACTTATAGGTCCTAGTTTACCACTTAGGCCGGCAGGAAGAATAAACTTTTTGGACCCTAACCGTCAACGACCTCAGCCTACTCCATCCACTGCTGTCCCTCCTTCATCCAGTCAAACTCAAACTCAACTTCCAAATACCATCACTTACGACATGTTTCAATCCATGGCCTATGATGTTCATCGTGCTAATGCCAATATGGCTGTTTTTGCGGAAAGGAATAAATTATGGTCTGAAGATTTACGTCAAGGCATGCGAGGTTTATATCAAATGAATATATTGCAAAACCCTACCTATGCCGAGATGGATATTCCGCAATGCCAAACCCAGCCTTATACCTTGCCCGATTTCATTCCACCGATGCCACCTCGCTCAGACTTCCAACAAATGCCACATTCTTTTGGATTTCAAACTAGTGGTGTAGGGGATTTTTCGACAGGTACTACGGCAGCTGCAACATCTGAATGGGCTGGATCTGGATCATTTGGCCATACCACGACGGGATGGGGAAGCACTTTTTCTGATATTACGAGAGAAATGAGCTCGATGGGACTAGATAGCTCGGTACGGATGTCCACTTATTTTCAAGATCCATCCCAAGAATCGACCCGTTCTCAAGCTATGCCAAGTTCAAGCCACGTCGAGATGAGTGATGAAGAGGAGTAATTTTAAACATTCTATGATTTTTGACATTGAAACATTTTATTTTTCAGTACAATTTCGTTTTAAGTAAAATTTTAGGTTATTTTGATTTTGGTAGGATTTTATTTTATTACGATTTTCATGTTTTCATTGCATGTTATGGTATTACGCATTGTGTAGTAAAATTTATCGTTATAATAAAATGAAAATGAACAAAAATAGGAAGAAAACTTGTCCCCTAGAAAAAACTAGGCATTTTTTCAAGAAAAATCAACTCGTCCGTGAACGAGAATGTTCGGATCGATCCGATTTTCACCGGATCGATCCGACTGAAATGTACCGACCGACAAGATTACTAGTTCGAGAGGCGGATCGATCCGGCCCTTTCTCGGATCGATCCGGCAAGTACAAAAACGCGCAAAAGATCTTTTCTACTTTTGCTTGATAGATATATTTCTATAAAAGGAAAGAGCAACGACCATAAACTTTGCTCATTCTTCCTTCCTTCTATTTTTAGTCTCTCAGATCGAAAATGTCTAACCGATCCTCTCCTCGGTTAATAGTTATGAACCACATACGCTGATGGTGTGGTTCCCGAAGAACATGCCTCTTGCTTTCATAATAACGTCCCGAGACATCTAAATTTCGTCCGTTCTCCTATTACGATGGAGAAAGGCTTAAACACTCAAAAAATTGATCGATGGGGGGCGTAATCTAATCCGAGGTTGCGGGTGGAAAAAGTTGATAAGGACTCCCGCAGGTCGAATAAACATTTCGATTGTTAGAGATTTCTTTGCGTCTCTCACTCGGATAACGACGATAGCCTCGTCTCAACTTATTACAGATTAGGGAATCGTTATTTCATTTTCACCACCATCATAAATCAAATCTATCAAATCCCACCATGTACTTTTGATCGAAACCCACACTTGAGTTTCTTTGGGAACTTGGAGATGCGTATAATGTTGTAAATCGTCGCTGCGAAGCCTTTGATTCAGATTTCCGTTGTTTGATCATAACTATGATTCTTCAACTCGGCTTTACCCCTCATTTAAGGCGTGGAAACGCTTCATTAATTCTCGGATCTATCCAACTAGAGATTTTTATGGGGTTACGGATGATGAAATCTTTGCATTGTTGTATGCATTAACCGTGGAGCATACATTGATTGGGAGTTTTGATTTTTAAGACTGCAATTAATTTTGCGAGAAAAGACGTAATAGTGGAAGACCGCTACCATTTGCCAGGTTATCTCTCACCTTTGTATCCAATCAATCACGTGCGGGAGTTGGCTCTTGGCGAGATTTTTCCATCTCGTGATTCTCGATTAGGATTACTTCCGGTGGATACTCCCGGATGTTCATCTACGGTTTGATAATCGCTTAGAAGTTATGTTGTTAAGTTGGTAGTTGTTTAAATTAGTTGTTTAATCGTTTTTGTTGTTTGTTACTTTTATTTATAGTTTGTAATAGTGTTTAATATATATGTCATTTTCTTTAATCAAAATAATATATGGTTGCTAAAAATAATAAATAATAATCAAAATCATATAAAATTTTAATTTTATTTGCAAACTACTTTTTATTTACTCACTTTGAACATCGGAGACGATGTCATTTCGTAAGTGGGGAGTGGAAGTAAGTTAGTAAATAAAAATTAAAATTTTCTTATATAAATTTATACTTAATTGCTCAATACTTAGTTTAATTTTTTGGAACAAAATAATTAGATAATATATAATTAGTATGAATAAAAACAATATAAATTGGTAAGAATAGATTTTAATTAAGTAAAGTAAATTAGATATATTATAAGTATATTATATATGTCAATTTTAGATTTTTATAAGATTTTAAGTATATGTAACTATACATAAATATTATCAAGTAAGTTTCATATGAAATTTTAGCAAATATACTTATATTTATAATGAATTTTTAGAATAATTTTCTTTGTAAAACGAAATATGAATATGGAATCGGATTAGGAATGATGAGATTTTTGACACCACAAAATTACCTCAACCTTGATTAGAGTGATCAAGACCTCACTCAAAATAGCCATTTTGATCATAACCGACCATTGGCTTATTTTGGTCTACATTTCCTAAAAATCCTACGAGTTTGTATGCGTATTTATGAAAGGAGATGATAGCACGAAGCTAAGGATGGTGTATCTTGAGGTGAAAAAAAAAAAAAAAAAAAAAAAAAAAAAGAAGAAGATTTATATAAGAACGAAGCACCATATTTACAGAGAATTAATCGAATACCAGGTATCTTCCTTATCTTTGATCGACAGATATCGGTAGTAGCTTCCAATGATTTGAGTGCAGTAGGGTGTTATCTAGAAACGTCCTATATCACTATGAGGTATAAAGCTCCCGATAAAAATTCGAATCATAAGATCTCAAGAATGATTACGAGTTTAAGAAACCGGACTCGTAATTTTAGATCGAAAGAGTATTACTCCGATCAATCTTGATGAAGCAATGCTTGTAAATTTGATTTTCTACACACACTCACGCTTTTAGTTCTTAATATTGAAAAGAAAAAAAAGAAGAGAAAAATCAAAAATAGTTGGAAAAGGAGATATTATTAATCGAAATGTTTTTGATCAAGCGTGAAGGTGTAAAGTAAATGCGACTTGCCTCTTTCTCTTTTTGATTTCCTTTTCTATCTTTTCGATTAACCAATGTCTCATCCTAAAAAGTATAAACCATTTTGTCAATTACTTGACTTAGTCTGTGATTCCAAATATTTCATACAAGTTAAGATAGGAAAATAATTCTAGAATTTTAATTATATTTATTGAGTAGATTTTGTGAAATTTCATTTGAATAATAGTTGATAAATAATTTATCAAAGTTATCTACATTTTTTATCTTATTAATTTCTAAGAAAGATATAATTAATATGGTTATAATATTGAAATGATATTTTACTAATTTGAAATATAATCTACCACTTATATTATTTTTATCGTAATTTTTATATATTACCACTTATTTTGCTCGAGGACGATCAAAGAGCTAAGTGGGGAGTAGTTGATGTATAACATTTATATGATAAAAATTACGATGTTTTATATACGTTATCGACTATTTTTATATAAAATATAAGTAATTATAACATATAATCTTATAAAATATTAATAGCTATGAATAAATCTAAATATTATAAAAATCTAGTAAAAATGATAAAAGTTATAAATTTTGTACCGGGTTAATAACCGGAGTGTCGTGTCGATTCACGTGGTATTTTTGGTATTTTACAGACCTTAGGTAAACCAAGACCCCAGTGATGACACTTTTGGAGTAAAATCATATCTTTTGAAGGAATAAAGGAAGTGCCACGAGATTTAAAGTTCAAGTGGATCAATGGTTCGTGACGCCAGTATCAAGTTATATTTTCGACGAACAAATGGCCCATCAAAAGGCATTTTCTGAAAAATAAGTCTTCATGGAAGTTGTAGATCTCCTCAAGAGCTTTCCAACGCATCTTGAATTATGTCATTTGGAGATCCAGAGCTCAAGTTATGATTTTATCAAGTTTCGGATTAAGATTGGAAAAAAATCTATCCGGATCGATCCGGATTTACCTCGGATCGATCCGAGGAAACATCATGATTAGACCAGCATGTGGCCCTACAGAGAATATCCTGGGATAATATTTTTTATTCCCGGATCGATCCGGCCCTTTCTCGGATCGATCCGGCTTGGGAAAATATGCCTATAAATAGAACAGCTTGCAGGCACATAAAGAGGGTACCAAATATATTTTCTTCACCTCTCTTTAGTAGTAGTAGTATGTATATATATAGGCCTTATGCCATAAATAAAGTAGTATCGTTATAATGCTCGAGAAATTATCGGAAGATCAATGTTGTTGAAGTTGTTGTAGCATCCGGAAGAATACGACTTTTCGATTCAATCGTTGTAATCGGGTAAAATTTCTAAAGTATTTATGTTTGTTTTGTCTGTTTCTATTTTAGTATAATGTTAGTAGGCTAAATCTAATAACTAGCCAAAGTTATGTAATCGTTTTATTTCGATCTTTTCGTAAAGGAATGTTGTCTAAGTAAAATTGAATAAAATTGAGTTAATTGAATCTTTTTCTATTGATAAAGTTTGACTTGAAAGAATTCATAATCTAATTATGAATTGACACCTCGTAATTAAGTTATGAACTCGTTAATAGAAAAACCGGAGGGTAAAATTGGCGAGTGAAAACGTGACAACGGAACCGAGCTTCTACCCGGGGCGATTTGTTCTAAAAGATGAATCTTATTAAAATTTGTACTCAAGATCGTTACTAATGTTAAATTCATCGATTTAATTGAAACTTAAACCGGAAAGTTGAATCGCCCGGCCTTGACAACCGGAGCCTTTAAATAAAATTGACCGTTGACGAACGGAATGACTCCTTTTATTCAAAGGTAGAATCGCACTCGGACCTGCTCGGAAAAACCGTAAATGAGCTTGTGGACTTTGGGTGATGACAATGGACATATGACAATTTCACACGCTAATGTGAGGAGGAATTGTTAACCTTAGGAGTGCACCGTTTCATTTACTCAATTGAACCTAAAGATCGAGCACATTCCATTCACTGAAAAGATCGTATAAATCAATTATATAAACTTTGGCTAGTTCTCTAATAATATATTTGGCATCTATATATTTATATCTATATATATATACTTTGCAACTTATGCACATCTATATATATTTATATATCTATATATATTATATTAGAATAACTTTTAAATTACGTATTTATTTTATGTTGACTAGAATAGTAGTGATCTGTGTTATAAAATTGCGGTTTAGATCGAGTTAATAACAGCTCTTTGGTGTTTAACCACACTTAGAAGAATTACAAAGTTCCCTGAGGATACGATACTCTGACTCACCATACTAGCACTACAGTTTGACCCGATACACTGTCGGTTAAGGACTGGTATTAGCACTAGAAAAGGCCACGTCATTCTCTTTTCTTACAATTCCACTTTTAGATCTAGTTTGCATATGATGTGAGGGAGGTGGCTATGGTGGTGATGGTGATGATTGTACTTGTGGTTGTGGGAATGGTGGAGGTGCAGAATTTTGACTTTCATGTGAAGAATGAGTAGGTGATGACAAATTGTATCTAGGTGTTGGTGACATAGTGTGATCATGCACAGGTGTACTAGGTGTATCATGCACAGATGTACTAGGTGAGTTATGCAAATGCACATGTGTAGTATTAGAAGGAGCTGGGTCCTGATTTACAGGCATAGGAGTTGATGATGCAGCAACAGGCACAACAATAGTTCTTCTTTGCTCAAGGTCTGGCTCAGAATGTGTTGGAATAGTGTCCTAAACCCAATCGGGTTGGACCAGATCCGACCGGGTCGGATCATTTCTACTATTTCTTTTATGTTTATACATATATTAAATGGCTTTTATGTTGTCATAAATATGTTCTTTTAAAGAACCAATTATGAATATGAAAACGTCCTTAGTATTAAACCGTGATAGAGAAACCATGATAGGCGATTATGGTTGATGAGATCTATAATCACTTTAATAAGTTTGATACTTAAATGTCTCTAGGCTGATGTACTATTAAACAGGGCATTGATAGTATGAACATGCTAGCACGTATTAGATGTCTTCTGTCTTCAAGGGCAGGGATATATAGATCTCGTCTATCGAAGTGTTGTGACACTTGGACTGTACGTGGACGTGTATTAGATAATGCATACGTTAGACTGACCCACTTCCCGGTTAAGTGTCACACTATGTGGCGGTTGTGTAATTATCCTTAGGACCGGAGTCTACATTGCATCATGGTATGGATTGTCATGCTTTGACACTATTGAGGTTTCCCCTAGCCATAGGGCGATCATAAGGCAGTGATTGGGTGTGATACTAAAGCATGCGGAGTATACATGTTTGGTCATTTATGAATCGTGTACCCTATCAGTAGGGGTGAATATCCGAAAGGACCTTCTTATAAGAAATGTCTTACTCTCGTGAATCTTTGCAAAGTGGAAGTAAATGAGTTACTTCGATAGAGAGCATGATATCCAGATTATAAGATACGGTCGTTAATGTTTGACACTCGACTAACGACCGTATGGATATTATTACAGCGATGAGATTGTAAGTTACACGGTAACTATTTCACATGAAAGGTAGTAGTCATTGCATTTGACTCTTCCGATGATTGGGGGTCACGGTGTGTTGCTAGACGCTATCCCGTGATCGTTTGGCATGAAGGGCATTTTCGTAATTTGCACTTTGTGTCTACGGCCAACATATTCGGAAGCCTATCGGGTCACACACATATGAAAATCTAGCCGGATTAAAATGCGGTTATAGTTGATAACCAAATAAGGAAAGTTTATCTCGAGACTATAAAGGTTATAGTAGTAAATTAATATGGTGATATTTATTTATTATGAATAAATATAATACAAGATATTAATTATGTTGATTAATTAAATATACACATAATGTATGTTTGTCGAAATTATTGTGTATATTGATACACATGTATTTTGTAAATTAATTAATCATAATATTATATTAATTAAATAATATTCCGGAAGCCAATTTGTTGGTCAAAGGGGCGCCACTTTCAATGTGTATAAGATACACTTGGATTGTGCAATTTAATTAATAAGATTACCATAATATTAATATTAGATATTAATTGATTTTGGAAAAATAGATTTATGGTAATAAGATAAATATAGTCAATATAAGATATTTTGACAATATCTTGGAAATATTTAATATAGGAAATTAAATTAAATGAGATAAATCAATCAATTATATTTTCCTTATTTTACTAGTAAAATGTTTTCTTCCTCTCTACTCTACATTGGGGCGCCACATCCATTATAAATAGGAGGTGGGTGTCAAACTCTTTAGTACACCACAATTCCAAAAGCTAATAGTTCTTGTGAAAAATAGAGAGTTTCTTAGAGAGAGTTTTGAGAGAGAGAAAATGTCGGTCTAGCAGTCGGATTTTTCTAGTAGCAATCCAATGGTGGATTTCCGGCAGGTTGTTTGTGTGGACTAGCGGTAGAGGCCGAACGATTGGCCGGCTCCGTGCATCGCTACTCTCCTTAGACGGTCAAAGCGTCGATCTTTTAGATCCACCAAGGTAACCACCGTCTACTAGCTTATTTGTTTAATGCTTAAACGAAGTCGATCCTGGTCAAAGGAAATAAATTTTTAATTCCGCTGCGTTCCCGCGTAGATTTCCTAACAGTGGTATCAGAGAGAGCTTCGAGCTTAAGCAATAAGCATGTTTATTTGCGTAGTTAATTTTATCGTTTAAATCACGTAATTAAAAGATGAAAGATTTTTTATTCGCAAAAAAGATACACGAAAAGAAAACAAAAAAAACGAGATCTGGTGGTGCTCGGCCGACTGGAGACGGCACCACCACCAGCGGCGGCAGCGGCAAGGCAGCCTGCTGCCGGCGTCGGTTGACCGGTCAATGCTGAAGGATCTCCAAATTTTTTGTTTTGTGTATTTTGTGATTAAATATGGTTCATAGTTGTGATTGATGATTCCTCTTTTGTTTAGTTGTGTCATGTGGCTAACCAATGGTTCAAATAGTTTGGGCCATTGGGATGCCACATGGCATTAAAATAATAATGATTTTTCCAAACTTTGTTTTGAATAGGCCTATGCCATTTCCAAATATTTGATTTGAGAGAAGGCCTAGACCTAGACCACTTTCAAAATTTTGATTTTAGAAATTGGGAAGACACATTAATAAAAAATATTGGCATTTCCAAATTATGTTTGGAATAGGCTTAGACCCTTTTCAAACTATTTGATTTTGGAAAAGGCTTAGGCCTAGGCCCTTTTCAAAATTTTGATTTTGGAAAGGGCCAAGAGTGATGCCTTTTGGTTTAGGAAACCAAATGCATCCCTTTTGATTAAGAATCAAAAGGAAAGAAACAAAAGAGACCTAATTTTAATTTTTTGATTTATTTTTGGAATGGTTCTAATTAATTAAAATTGAAATTGAAATTGGTTTAAAATTAATCGTTAATTTTATTTCGATTAAAATCATTTAATTAATTAAATGTTAATTAGTTAATTGATTGGATAAAATTATTTAATAGATTAAACGTTAATTGATTAATTAAGACGCAAGTACTTAAATTTTAATTTTATCTTTTTCATAAGATGTTATTGTATGGATTAGATATAGTAGATATAATATGATTATATGGACCCCGATTGATCTTGGACTCGACCGATAGGATAGATGTGAATGATTTAATTTTTCTGTTGGTTTAAAAATTGTCCTAGGCCGTTATGAAGAATGTGGCCTAGTTTATTTTCTGCATTTATCTCATTCCCGTTAGCTCCTCCGTATACGGCGGGTGTATTTATTTTATTAGATATAATTAAATGTAACAAGAATGTAGCAGAAGATGGAGACCAAAGAAAGAAGAATAAAGATCCCATTGGAAATGGCTCATTAAGATCCTATTGGCGGTTGCATATACCCTTAGATTGTGACGTGCGGTTTCGTCAGTTTGCATTCGAAACCGCACCTAGGAAAAGTCCATGATCATACCGGTTACTTTACGCATTTATTTATTTTGTGCTTGTATTTATTTTATATGATACGATAGACGCATAACTAGGCACAATTTAGATGAATGTGTAGGATGTATGTCTATAAAGATAGATATACTTGATGAGACCGTAATTAAAATTAATTAAGTGAATTAATTTACATAAATACTTCCACCTCAAAAGAATCAAGTCGTAATTGCCTCCCCATATTATAATGACGGTGAAGAGCCTTTGTTCGGATCCAACTCATCAGCCAAAGCAGGGGGTTGACCTACGTCGGGTATATCGTCATTATCGAGATATGATCGTATGAGATCTCACGAATATTGGGGTTATGACTTGACTAAGAATTCTCTCGGCCACCAGCCAAAGCGGGGTCATTTGGATTTTAGAGGCAAGGGTTTAACTATTTAATAAGATGAAAATTGTCAAAGAGTTGACTAGTCAAACAACAAGAGTCGTATAAGATACGATTGACAAAGAGTTGTCTACCTATTAGGCTATTTTATTTGCACCCAAAGCGGAGTTGCGGTAGTTTAGTGGGATCTTGTCCACTAAAGAAATTAATAATTCTTGAAAGTCAATTGGAAGTAGTTGACTAGTGGGAGCAAAATCATAAACCAAAAGACCATTTTTGATTTTGCGTGTATAAACAACAACACCATTTTATTTTCATTTTTATGTTGTAGTTTTAGCAAAATTTATATTTATGTTTTATTCTCGATTAGTAAAACCAAATTATGAATTTTACCTTTTGAGAAACGTTCTCAAGTATGGCTAAGTAATTTTAATCCTTATAAAATAAGCAATGACACGAGCGATCCCGTTATAGTAGTTAGAGACAAGGAGACTACATATTTGATAGAGTACTCCAATGCTTTAATTATTAATGAAAGCGGAAACTCATGATATGATTAAATCATTTGAAATAAGTTTCAACGAATTAGTCATATATTGGTTACGATCCAAGATGATCATTCTGTCAAACAATGACAATTAATTCAAATGTTGAATAAGAATGACCACATCGATTTTTGGAAATGTTGTTTTTAAAATTGTAAGATTTAATATCGACTTATTTTCTATAATCATTGCTTAAAAGTTAATTAAATAGTCAATATTTTGAATACGATTCAAAAGGTTAAAATTTTCTTCGTGAAAGGAAATTAAAGACATAGCTCTTGTGATCTTTCTTAAGTCTTATGAAGACTACACTAAGAAATATTTACAGGCGCTTAAAGGATTAAAAGGGAAGGTTAGGGCAAGTGCTTAAATTGAGGACTTATCGAAGTCTCTATTCTAGGCAAGTATGTTGAGATGAATCTATCTAAGTTCAAGTCAACTCTCGGATATATGATATCCTACGAGTGTGATTAAATTAGAAAGATTAAATACAAAATTGGAAGGTGAAGCAAACGTTGCAACACTTACCTTCTTTTGAATCTAGTAAACTGATAAGGGAACTAAATAAATGTTATTATGTTCCGGTTCTTATGAAGAACATACTTTCATTTATTTGTTAGGATTTAGTAGACATATTCAATTGTAAAGAATAAATGTTATTTCGATAAAGTTGGAAGGTCACTGAATACATACTAGATTGATGTCACTATATAGTTGATATATGTGATGAAATCTCAACTAAATATTTGTATGACTGTTATCCTTGATATTTGTAGTTGTTCTAGATGTCGACTCTCTGGAAGAGAAACGTATAATCAAATGTCATTCAAATGATGTCTGAACCATGTGATTATGAATCATGTGAGTGATTATCTTATCTAAAGATGACTAAAATACCCTTTTATGAAAAGGTTATAATTTCTAGAAAAATTGTCTAAAGCCTAAACATACCGATGTTTGTTGGCTTATGACAATTAATGCCACAAATAATTGTTTGTTAATCTCTATGACTATTTTTAGAAATAGTTGAATGTACTTATTGAAGTACAACAATTCGGAAATCCTGAAAAGTTTGAGCTAGTACGAATATGAGATTGATGAGCTACATAGGAATTAATCTTCAATTGGATTGAAGTAATTAATACCAGAAGGGTGTTTCAGAAGTCGTAAGGAATAAGATTCTCACTTGAAGGATACTATTTTTGGGATAAACAATTGGATTGTGTTCCTAAAATGGAAACAACACTTCATATGATAAAGGTGTGATGCAAGCCATGCAAAGTATCCCTTACCCGTTTCGGGATAGTGCCCTTATACTTAACCGAGTTCCAAAGAATAAAGGTTGAATAATTTTCATATTAGATATGTAAGAGGATGCTGTCAAATCTATCTTAACCGATGATTTGAAGTTGTCATAGGCAAAGTCAGAAAAGTCTTGGAGCCTAGTACGACATATGCAACTTGGTGGAATATCTTAGCAAGTACGCTAGATATTATTTTACTCGTCCGCGGAGCAAAAGGTGTTTGTCTCCAAACATGCTATCTTCTGAAGGAAGTGTTTTCTTCCAAAAGAAACAGTGGGAGTAAATTAGATCTCAAAAGAGTTTGAGAACCACAAAGATATATTCAACCGCTGGAACATGTGCGGCGCCACATAGTGATGAGGTGTAGAAACGAAGGCTCAGTGCACACAAAGTTCTCAGAAGTCCATGGATAACCTCAAGCCCGAAAAGGTCACTGGTATGTTCATCTAGAAGAATGAATATCTCACGACTTATGAAAGAATGTTTGAAAGGAAAGTTTGAGAAATATGGCCAGGAGCCATAATATTTGAATTAAATTCCATCAGTGACAACCAGATTGTGAACCTAGTCTGTCTTGCCTAGAGGGAATGTCCCTGTAAGGCTGAGCCCAGTTCTATTCAGACTATGCTCTTTATAACTTCATATCATGACTATATGATAGTGTTGAAGACGTTGGGCAAACAGCTCGATGTTCATAGACAATAACATGATATGCGAGCCCATAAGATCCATTTTTGGACTCGAACAAGTTTCCCTAGACGATTTCTTTTTTTGATAATCAAAGGAGTTTGATTTAGTCAAAAGAAGGGATATGCCCAATGTGCAAGATGGATAGTGGGAGTGTGTTACAATTTTTGAGTAAGGTATTGGATATCTCTCTCGAGAATTATCGCCCCATGTCACAGTCAATTAATGTTTGGTTGTTCAAGGTCTTTACGAAAGCTCTTGGATTAGCAGTTCTTATTTTAGAAATAAGAATCTATAGCGATAGATTTAACTGTTGTTCGATTATAGTTTACCTATATAGATGTGATGCTAAAAGAGTTTAGCATAGGTCGTGACAAGGGATACTGCAAGCCGGTGTTCTCAAGATCAATCTATGATTAGGACGTTAGTCCTAAAGATAAGGTGAAGGATGATGCTTATGGAGGTTTCCTTTGCTACTGCAATAGGATCCATCATAAGAGTTATGCTAGATGTTCACAGTCCATGAAGATTCATGAGCAAGTATGAAAGTGATTCTAGTTGATACGATCACGAATGAGGTTCCCGACCCTTTGGCCCCGATGCAACCGATAGATCATCTGGTAATTCGAGATGGGCCTATGACGAGGCTCCAAAAGAAAAGGATGCGAGAGGCTTTGAATAATCTGATCCTAGATATTTATTTGGAGCAAGAGCAGCCCAAGTCGGAGGAAGAACAGCCCATAAAATGCATCATTTATGCAATTGGGCTTGAAGACAACGAAGATGGGCTTGGTTAGGTTGCAAGATTTGTGGCGCCATTATTTAAGTTATTTTGGACTTGTTTTATTATTTTTATGTAGGACATTATTTAATAATTATCTTGTGGGCTTAGAAGACACAAGAAATACTTAAAAGCCCAAAAAGTGGGGCGCCCCCTTCTAGTCCTAGTTCACTTAGGTTTATTTTACTAGTTTCCTTCTCCCATATTGCTAAGGAGGATTACTAGTCTTTTATTTGTAGCCTATATATAGGCAAGCCACTATCATAATAAAGCACAACATAATTTTGAAGTTTAAACATATTATTGAGTTGAGGACTTTCTCTTCTTGCCATTTTAATCTGTGACTGATTAAAACAAAATCACTTGCGAGTGAGTAGTCTTTTTGTCGTAGAGATTACATCCTTCAAGAACGAATCAGCGTTTTGAGCACACGTTGTCTATTCTTGGCCTTAGCCTAGGTCGAGGACTCTAGGTTTAGGTTTCGTAGCTCGCCATTGATCCCTTGAGTCGTTTCCTGGAACCGTATCGCATCAGTTGGTAGCAGAGCCCAGTGACCGAGGTATCAAATATCCTTATTTGTTTTAATTTCCATTGTTCTTTCGTTTCTTGTCCTTACATCAAAAAAACAAAATAGAAGAACCTGCGTCTTCTTGTTCATCAGTTTTATTGTGAGTTGCCTGTGTTTTTGTGTTTCGTTGCTTGTTATCAAAAAAAAAAAAAAAAAAAAAAAAAAAAAAAAAAAAAAAAAATTGTTTTCCTTTCTTTTTGTCGTCCTTTACAAAAAAAAAAAAAAAGGAACCACTAGAAATCCATCCTGATCCCAGTTATATCCTTTGTTAATTATCTTTACAGCTTGCCGTACAAAACAAAATGACCTAGCTTTGCTCTTTGCCGCCGCATGAACCAATCAAAAAAAAAATTGCCCTAATTGTTCTTGCTGTGGGCGTCCTCATAGTCAAAAAATATAGCATCAGAATTTTTGTTCCATTCCTTCATCCTTTACTGAAACAAAAAAAAAAAACCTAATTCCTGCAAACCCCCCCCAACGATCGACCCGACTGTTCCTTTTTCTTTTTCCAACCCGTCACCCCTACCCCTAGTTGTCTAAGTCTAGGCTGTGGTGTTTGAACTGTACTCGTGTTGCTCGTTATTCTGATTTGTTTGCAGAAGGAACTCCTACGACTGAGAGGACGAGGGTGAGTGCAAACACGAGCGTTGTGAGGTTGTGAAAAAAAAAATAATAAAAATTTCATCATGTCGAAGTATAGTGAAGAAGGTATGACCGATGGTAGACTCAAGCTGATGACCGACAGTTTGAGGCGTGATTTGCAGAGTGCTACTGAGACTTTTCAAGAGGAAATTAAACAGGACATAGCCGATTTGCACCGAAACATGGCTGGTTTGGCCGACCTACCCAACGCCGTGGCTGCGTTGACAACCAGGCTGGATGAAATGATGAGAAGGGACGGTGGTAATGGTCACAATAGAAACGGTGGTAATGGTGGTAATCGGAATGGTGGTGATGGTGTCAACAGGGATGGAGGTCACAGAGGTAACATGGCCGTCAACGACAATGATGATATACCTGAGGATGACGTAGTGGATAATAATATGCGACAAATTAAAATGAAGCTGCCATCTTTTTCCGGTTCTGTCGACGCAGATGTGTACATTGACTGAGAGTCGAAATTGGAGCAGATTTTTGCGTGCAATAATTATTCTGAGGAGAAGAAGTGTAGACTTGCGCAGCTTGAATTTACGGGATATGCTATGGTATGGTTAAAACAAACAAATTTTATGCGGCGCAAAAATGGTGCGAGGGATATAAGTACGTGGCAGGATTTGAGACAAGAAATGAGGAAGCGTTTTGTTCCTCATTCGTATTACCGGGAACAATATCGTAAGTTGCAAACTATTCAGCAAGGAGAGCGTTCTGTGGATGATTATTATCAGGAATTAGTCACCCTCTTGGCGAAGGCTCAGGTTGACGAAGATGAGGAGATGACCATGCAGCGATTTTTGACAGGTTTACGATTGGATATTTCGAATCGAGTGGAATTACAGCAGTGTCAGACTTTGGATGATATGTTACATGCAGCCGTGACGCATGAAAAGCAAATTAAGCATCAGAAAGCCGCCTACTCTAAACAGTCCGGAGGTAACGTTTCTGGTTCCCGTACTTTCCAATCTAAGGGAGATCCCACTAAATTTCATCAAACAGCCCCGAAACAGTCCTTATTCCCGCCAAGGGAAGCTCCTAGGCCGAGAGAGATTGAAAAAGGGACAAAAACAGCCACGACCTCCAAACCATCACATGAGATACGGTGCCATAAGTGTCATGGTATGGGACACATAGCTTCTCAATGCCCTTCCAAACGGCGTATTTTGGTGCATAGAGAGGCTATAGATGAACGGAGTTATGAGTCGGCGTCGGATGTGGAGGAAGAGGAAGATGATGATGTTGATTATTGTCCGGAGGACCCAATGGGCGGAGATGTATACCAATCAGCTTTTGTGATCAAAAGAGCTTTGAGTAGTGTGGTCAAGGTAGAGGATAACTTGCAACGTGAAAATATCTTTCATACACGGTGCTTAGTTAATGGGAAGCTTTGTTTGATGATTATCGATCCGGGGAGTTGTACAAACGTCATTAGTGCCGGTTTTGTTTCGAGTGTGGGGATGCCTACGATACCCCATCCTCACCCGTATAAGCTACAATGGTTGAACGACGTCGGCGAGATTAGTGTGACGAAGCAGGCTTTGATTTCTTTCACTCTTGGACGACTTGATGATGAGGTTCTATGTGATGTCGTGCCAATGCATGTAGGGCATATTCTTTTGGGACGACCATGGCAATTTGATAGGAGAGTGTATATGATGGGTATGCGAACACTTATACGCTGCGGCATAAAGGGAAAAATATTATACTTCGCGCTTTATCACCTGAAGATGCTCATAAGGACCAACTTAAATTAGCTGCGGGTCGTGAGGCACAACGGAAATCCGAGGGAGTACAGTCGAAAAATGAAAAAGCAATTGTTCCGACGGGAGAGAAAGATAAAGAGGGTGTGCGAACTCGAGTGGAGGGAAAAATAAAAGTTGAAAAAGAAAAGGTAAGGGAGGGCGCTTTAGTACCATATGAGGGGAAAAATAAAGTCGAAAAGTTGAAAGTGAGGGAGGGCGCCATTAGCACCGAGGGAGAAAAAAAAGCGGTGAAGAATAAAGGTGAGCGAGTGCTAGGATCTTTCTACATAGGGGCTGGCGACATCCGTCGTGCTGTTGAAGAGGGCGCTACACCTCTCCTCTTTATTTATAAAGAGGCCGAATTCCCTTCCCCCTTCCCCCTGTTTTACGATTACTTCTGACGTAATGAGTTCTCTTCCTAGTGTGGTGCAGACATTGTTGCAGGATTTTGCGGATCTCTTTCCCGAGGAAGAGCCAGCGGTTTGCCGCCCGAGGCGTGGAGCACCAAATCGATTTCATTCCGGGTCAAGATTACCAAACCGACCAGCCTATCGGGCTAACCCGGATGAAACAAAAGAGATCCAACGGCAAGTCACGGAGCTGCTACAAAAGGGCAAAATACAAGAATCCATGAGCCCGTGTGCGGTACCGGTCATTGTGGTGCCTAAGAAGGATGGAACTTGGCACATGTGCGTGGACTGTCGCGCAATAAACCAAATCACAATCAGGTATCGTCATCCCATTCCCCGTTTAGATGATATGCTAGATGAGTTATGTGGGGCGCAACTATTTTCTAAAATTGATTTAAAAAGTGGCTATCATCAAGTGCGAATACGTGAGGGTGATGATGTGGAAAACGGCGTTTAAAACTAAATTTGGTTTATATGAGTGGTGGTTATGCCTTTTGGATTGACAAATGCACCTAGCACGTTTATGCGATTAATGAATGAAGTACTTAGGGACTTTATTGGTAAGTTTGTGGTTGTCTATTTCGATGATATCTTGATTTATAGCCATAACTTAGAAGAACATGTTAGTCACCTAAGGGCTATTTTAGAAACACTTCGTGATGCTCGATTGTATGCTAACCTTAAAAAGTGTACTTTTGCATGGATAGAGTCGTGTTTCTTGGTTTTGTTGTGAGTGCACAGGTGTTGAGGTTGATCAAGAGAAGATTAAAGCGGTCAAGTGGCTCGAACCAAAGTCACCATGAAGTTCGTAGTTTCCATGGCTTGGCAAGCTTCTATAGGCGATTTGTGCGGGATTTTAGTGGCATCGCCGCCCCACTGAACGAATTGGTCAAGAAGAACGTTCCTTTCCATTGGGGACCTAAGCAAAGGGAGTCTTTCGAAATTCTTAAAGCTCGTTTAATTTCAGCCCCATACTTGCTTTACCTGATTTTAATAAAGCTTTTGAGATAGAATGTGATGCTTCGGGTGTGGGTGTTGGTGGAGTGCTTATTCAGGAGGGTCGCCCTATTGCTTACTATAGTGAAAAACTTAAGGGTCCTCAGCTAAATTATGCCACTTATGATAAGGAATTATATGCTCTAGTTCGTGTCTTCACACATGGCAACCTTATTTGAGGCCTAGGAATTTATTATTCACACACACTACATGAATCACTTAAATACCTTAAGGGCCGGGGTAAACCGAGTAAACGGCATGTTCGTTGGATGGAGTTTATAGAGTCTTTTCCTTATGTGATTAAGTATAAAAAAGGTCAAGATAATGTAGTAGCTGATGCTTTGTCACGTCGATACACTTTGATCACTACGATGCAAACTAAATTTCTTGGCTTTGAATTTATTAAGGAGTTGTACATCTTAGACCCTGATTTGCTGAACCGTTTGCTGCAACTAGTGAATCTGCTCATGATAAGTTTTATAGGAGTGAAGGTTTTTTATATCGTGAGCATGCTTTGTGTATCCCCCACTGTTCCCTACGTGAATTACTTGTTCGTGAAACGCATGGTGGAGGTCTTATGGGACATTTTGGAGTCACTAAAACACTAGATATGCTTAAGTCGCATTTTTATTGGCCACACATGCGTGTAGACGTTAATCGTTTTTGTGCTTCTTGTATTGTGTGCAAACATGCTAAGTCCAAGTCCGCACCTCACGGTTTGTACACGCCACTGCCGATACCCACGTCCCCTTGGACTGATTTGTCCATGGATTTTGTTTTGGGTTTACCTCGTTCTAGGAATGGTCATGATTCTATTTTTGTGGTGGTGGATAGATTTTCTAAGATGACGCATTTCATTGCTTGTTCTAAAACGAATGATGCATCTCATATAGCTGATTTATTCTTTCGTGAAATTGTTCGTTTACATGGTGTGCCTCGTACTATAGTGAGTGATCGTGATGTGAAGTTTATAAGTCATTTCTGGAGAGTTTTATGGCAGCGTTTGGGTACTAAATTACTATATTCTTCTGCATATCACCCCCAAACGGACGGTCAAACCGAAGTCGTTAATCGTGTATTGGGTCAATTGCTTCGTACTGTTGTTCAAAAAATTTTGCGAAATTGGGAAAATTGCTTACCCTTTGTGGAGTTTGCTTATAATCGTTGTAAACATTCTGTGACTCGTTTTACACCTTTTGAAATTGTATATGGGTTCAATCCTGATACCCCTTTCTCATTAGCTCCTTTGCCCGCAGGTATGCAAGTCAGTTTGGATGGTGACGCAAAGGCTGAGTTGGTGAAAGAGTTGCATGCACAGGCTCGGAAGAATGTAGAAAACGCAACGGCTCGGTACATGAAGCAAGCGAATAAGGGCCGCAAGGAAGTTATTTTTGAACCCGGCGATTGGGTTTGGCTGCATTATCGCAAGGACCGCTTTCCCAAGCAGCGGAAAACCAAGTTACATCCTCGTGGTGATGGACCTTTTGAAGTGCTGGAGCGGATCAACAACAATGTCTACGAGATTTCCATTCCCGAAGATTGGGGCGTCTCGAATTCGATTAATGTGGCTGATTTGATGCCCTTTGACAATCCTTACGATCTGAGGACAGATCCTTCACAACCGGGAGGGAATGATACGATCACGAATGAGGTTCCCGACCCTTTGGCCCCGATGCAACCGATAGATCATCTGGTAATTCGAGATGGGCCTATGACGAGGCTCCAAAAGAAAAGGATGCGAGAGGCTTTGAATAATCTGATCCTAGATATTTATTTGGAGCAAGAGCAGCCCAAGTCGGAGGAAGAACAGCCCATAAAATGCATCATTTATGCAATTGGGCTTGAAGACAACGAAGATGGGCTTGGTTAGGTTGCAAGATTTGTGGCGCCATTATTTAAGTTATTTTGGACTTGTTTTATTATTTTTATGTAGGACATTATTTAATAATTATCTTGTGGGTTTAGAAGACACAAGAAATACTTAAAAGCCCAAAAGGTGGGGCGCCCCCTTCTAGTCCTAGTTCACTTAGGTTTATTTTACTAGTTTCCTTCTCCCACATTGCTAAGGAGGATTACTAGTCTTTTATTTGTAGCCTATATATAGGCAAGCCACTATCATAATAAAGCACAACATAATTTTGAAGTTTAAACATATTATTGAGTTGAGGACTTTCTCTTCTTGCCGTTTTAATCTGTGACTGATTAAAACAAAATCACTTGCAAGTGAGTAGTCTCTTTGTCGTAGAGATTACATCCTTCAAGAACGAATCAGCATTTTGAGCACACGTTGTCTATTCTTGGCCTTAGCCTAGGTAGAGGACTCTAGGTTTAGGTTTCGTAGCTCGCCATTGATCCCTTGAGTCGTTTCCTGGAACCGTATCGCATCACTAGTAAACGTCGAGAATATCCTTAAACAAGTTAAGGATGGTTTCCTAGTTTATCGAAACTTGGAAGAGAATAAATATAGTTATACAGACGTGTATCCTGAGTCTTATAAAGGCTAGTGTGAGCTACAGTCTGGGTTTGCAGTCACTTTGATTAGGTGATACAGTGAGCTGGAAATGTTCTAGGCTATGGGTCACTGCATATTCTACAACTTAGCCAAAACACAGAAGTGCCTTAGAGGCATAGCGAGAGCAGTACATGAGTCTATGAGGTTCATTCCTGAACCTTGAACGGTTCTTCCACCTTTTCTATATAGCTGATTTAATAAGTGGATTTATTGCTTGAAGCAAGGACTAGGGTCTCGTCAGAGATTCATGTGTGTGTTGAGGCGGTTCTTTTTTGCTGGATATACAGAAACTCGAATCCGGATCCGATCTATAATTAGATTCGTTTACGATTTTACCCCGATATGATTCGCATAAATAATTAATTACTACAAGAAGTTTAGTAGATTTACCCAAACCGGATAGAGACGATAAATCGACAAAAGGGAGAAGCCGTAGTCTTCCGGATTGTATCTCTAAGCGATGACTGGTGGACGTCGATCCTCACCGTAGAACCTCCTCGAATATGCACAAGAAAAAACCCTAGGTTTTTCTTCTCTTAATGACTAGAACGAGAAACTAATTTTTCTCTTCTTTTTAGTGAATAGTGGCGCCAATTTTACTTGTCAATTGTGTTGGGAGGAACTCTCTTTATATAGGAAAATAACTAGTCAAGAGAGAGTTATCCTTTTCACAATACAATTACCTATTCCCATAAGGAAAATATATTTTTGCCAAAAGATAAGAGATAATTCTCACAAAAATCAATCTCTTATTTTTCCATTAATTATCCAACAAATAGATAATTAAATAATTAGACATGTGATATAATCTAGAAAAATTTCTTTCCCTAATTATCCACAAAATAGGCGCCACTTTTTAGCCATTTTAATAGAAAATGTCTTTTCTATTTTACATATTATTTACCAAATAAATAATATTTCATATTTATTAAATATGCCAAATATTTAATTTATTCTCGAGGTTCCATAAACGAGAAAACACTCGCGTGTTAGGAGCCAACCCGGGGACCATGGACCTATAATCAGTAGCTACAATAAATTAAATAAAATATTAATCGAACATAATCTTTCTGCTTAATTCATTAATTCCGGAATTACGCCACCATAAATAGAAAACTGAACTTTATCGATTATCTCAAAACGTCGAGTCGAGTCGATAAGTGTCCATTGATATAATCATTACATATAAACTAACCCTCCATAGACTATCCGTAATGAAGCAGGATTATTTCATTAAATCTTCTTCAATACATCTTATCCTTATTTATCATTAACCCACTAGTGATCAATTAGTTCATAACGAACACATCAAACCCTATCCTGAAACAAGCAGGAGCCTGTAATCACTTTAGGATTAAGGTTAATCCATATATGATCATCTTGTGATTTAATAAGATTCCTCAATCACGGAATTATATGAGAAACTCAGATTAAATCGGTCTAGTTCTACATGACTCTCATCATATATAAATGCCCCACTTAGACAACCAACGTCGACGGTCCGGATAGGACGGTCACACCATAAAGTGTTCTGGGCGCATTAATGGTGGTTTAATCAATAGGCCCCATACTCTGATTAAGTTCACCAAGGACTAACAGTTCAAGTGTATCACCATAAACTTAATCCTCGCATGTGACACACACACAAAGTTATATGGCTACATATGAAACGACTTGGGGTTTTCAGCAGTGTATAATATATAAGACGAAGCAAATAATAAGATGAGAATAAATCTGTCATTTATTAATTCTAAAAATAATTACATAAATTGTCTTTCGCGCGCTACTTCCAACAATCTCCCACTTGCCCGTAAGGACAAGCTATTGGAAAGGTGTCCTAAACCCAATCGGGTTGGACCGGATCCGACCGGGTCGGGTCATTTACAGTCTGTTTAGTTCATGTAATAACTTTATTATGATTAATAAAAGCACTTATGTTATTATATATTGTTTGTCTTCACATTATTTGTTGTATATATATATATAGTAACGTCCCTAGTATCAATCAGTGATAGAGAAACCATGATAGTGATTATGGTTGATGAGATCTCTAATCACTATAACAAGGTTGGTACTTAAATGTCTCTAGTCTTATATATTATCAAATGGGACATTGATAGTATAATCAGACAAGCACGTATAGGATGTCTTCTATCTTTTAGAAGATAGGGATAGATCTCGTCTATCGAAGTGTAGGGACACTTGGGTGTATGCGTGGGCGTGTATTAGAGAATGCGTCGTTAGGCCGACTCACTTACATTAAGTGTCACACTATGTGGCGGTTGTGTAATTATCCTTTTGACCGGAGTCTTCATGGCATCACGGTGTAGATTGTCATGCTTTGACACTATTGAGATTTATCCTAACCACGGGGCGATCATGCGGTAGTGATTGGGTATGATATTGAAGCATGCGGAGTATACATGATTGGTCATCCGGGAATCGCGTATCCTATGATTGGGATCGAATATCCGAAATGGCCTTCTTATAAGGAATGTCTAGCTCTCGAGAATCTTTGCAAAGTGGGAGTAAATGTGTTATTCCGAGAGAGCATGATATCCAGATTATAAGATACGATCGTTAATGTATTGACACTCGAGATACGATCGTATGGATATTATTACAGCGATAGGATTGTAAGTTACACGGTAACTGCTTCACATGAAAGGTAGTAGTCATTGCTTTTGACTCTTCCGATGATTAGAAGTCACGCGGTGTGTTGCTGCACGCTATCCTCGTAATCGTTAGGCATGAAGGGTATTTTAGTAATTTGCACTTTGTGTCTACGGCCAACATATTCGGAAGCCTATCGGGTCACACACATATGAACATCGAGTCGGATTAAAATGCGGTTATAGTTGATAACCAAATAATGAAAGTTTATCTCTAGACTATAAAGGTTATAGTAGTAAATTAATATGGTGGTATTTATTTATTATGAATAAATAAAATACAAGATATTAATTATATATAAATTATTTTAATTAAAGAATATTCCGGAAGTCAATCTTTTGGGATATGGGGCGCCACTTTTGTTGTGTATAAGATACACTTGGATTGTGCATTTTAATTAATAAGATTGCCATAATATTAATATAAGATATTAATTGATTTTGGAAAAATAGATTTATGGTAATAAGATAATTATAATCAATATAAGATATTGGCAAAATAAATTATAATTAAAGAGATAAATCAATCTAGAAGATTTTTTTTATTTTATTGGAAAAATGTTTTCTTCTCCAACACACTATTGGGGTGCCACTTATCACTATAAATAAGAGGTGGGTGTCAAGCTCTTTTGTACAACACAATTGCAAGAGCTCATAGTTCTTGTGTAAAATAGAGAGCTATCCATAGTGAGTTTGTGAGGGAAGAAAAGGTCCGGTCTAGCAGCCGGAGTTTTTCCGATAGTAATCCAAGGAGGATTCCGGCAAGGGGTTCGTGTGGATTAGCGATAGAGGCCGGACGCGTGGACGGCTTGCGCATTGAACTACTCTCCGTTGGCGGTCAAAGCGACGATCTTATAGATCATCTGAGGTATAACCGTCAAACTACTTAACGTGTTTATTGCATTAAATGAAGAACGATCTAGAAAAGGAAATCAAATTTTAAATTCCGCTGTGTTAAACTAGTGATTTCCAAACTGTGGTATCAGAGACACACTTCGAGCTTAAGAAATAAACATAATTTAAATGCGTAGTATTTAATCAATAGATGCAAGATTTAAATCACGAAACATTGAAACAAAAAAATAGGGTTTATGGGGGCTCGGCTCGGCCGGCGCGCGCCCCCTCCTCTCTGATGGCGGCGGTGGCCCTAGGGTGCCGTCTGTCATTTAATCCTCTTCCAATGGGGGAGATCGACCCCTTTCGTTTTGTGATATTTATTGTGCATAGATATATCATTTGTTTAGTTGTGTCATATGGCCAACCAATGGTTCAAATAGTTTGGACCATTGAGAAACCATATGGCATATTGGCCTTTCCAAATCTTGATTTGGAATAGGTCTAGGCCCTATTAGAATATTTGATTTGGAATAGGCCTAGGCCTAGGCCACTACCAAAATTTTGATTTCGGAAAGTGGCCAGGCCTAAACCAAAATTATTTGCCCTTTCCAAATATTTGATTTGGAGTAGGCCTAGGCCCTTTTCAAAATATTTGATTTGTAAAGGCTGGGCTGACCACTTCCAAAATTTTGATTTTGGAAAGTGGCGAACTGAACTAAAATAATTTGGCCTTTCCAAATATTTGATTTGATATAGGCTGAGTCATTTTCAAATATTTGATTTATAAAGGCTGGCTCAAGTAGCACTCCAAAATTTGATTTTGGAAAGTGGCTGAAGCCTAAGCTAAATTTAGTTTTGGAAACGAAACAAATAGGAGACTTTATAATTTTAATTTTATTTTGAATAGTTCAAATTTAATTGAAATTAAAATCGATTTAAAATTAAATGTTAATTTTAATTTTCGATTAAGTCATATATTATTTAAAAGTTATTTAATTATTTGACGTGATAAAATAAAGACGCATGAGTAGTTAAAATTAGAATTTAATCTTTTTCATAAGATAAAATTGTATGGATTAGATGTGTAGATATAATGTGATTATATGGACCCCGATTGATCATGGACTCGACCAATAGGATAGATGAGAATGTTTTCTTTATGTTGGTTTCTGAAAAATTGTCCTAGGCCGTTATGAAGAACGTGACCTAGTTTACTTTTTGCATTTATCCCATTCTCGTTAGCTCCCCCCCGTGTACGGCGGGTGTAATTATTAGATAAATTATAATGTAACAAGAATGGAGCAAGAAGTTGAAGACCAAGGAGAGATAAAGAACCCATTGGCGTACATCAATAAAGATCCTATTGGCGGTTGCAGATACCCTTAGTTTGTGACCCGCGGTTTCGTCAGTTTGTATTCGAAACCGCACCTAGGAAAAGTCCATGATCATACCGGTTATTTTATGCACGGAATGTTGTGTATGTTTTACTTTATATGTCGTAGTAATATGCACATAGTAGATGAGACCATAATTAAACCAAAATTAATTAAGTGAATTAATTTAAAATTATTCCCACGCCAAAAATCGAGCCAAAATTGTCTCCCAATATTATAATGACGGTGAAGAGCCCTTGTTCGGATCCAACTGATCGGCCCTCGTCGGGAGTTGACCTACCACGGGTATATCGTTATTATTGAGATATGATCGTTATGAGATCTCATGAATATTGGGTTACGACTCAACTAGAATCTTGCGGTGATTGGCCTCGTCAGGACCGGGCCGTCGATTTTAGAGACAAGGGGTTGACTATCACATAGAGATGTGAAACGTCAAAGAGATGACTAGTCGACCACCGGGAGTCGCATGCGATGCGATCGGATGGTAAAAGTACCTACACGTCGAAATTATCTCGGTTGATCGGCCTCGCCGGGAATCGAGGTAACTAGATGCGATCCCGACCACTAAAGAATTAATTAAATTCTTGAAAGCCAATAGGGAATAGTTGGCTAGTGGGAGTAAAACCTTATAAAATTTTAAGTGCAAATTTAGGGTTTTATACATGAGCTTTTACTTATTCTATCTTTATTTATTGTTGTAGAAAATGTCAAACAAATTGAACCTTCGTTTATCATCGAAAACAAGCTTGACGAAACTAATTTTCTCGATTGAAATGAACCTCAAAATCGTTTTGAGGCACGAGAAGATTGGCTATGTCTTGGACAAGGCCCTACCGAAAAAGCCACCGAGGGGCTCGGCCGCAGATGTTGTCGAGAAGTACAACAAGCAATCGCTTCTTCAAAGATCGATGCTACATGTATCATGCTTGCTTCTATGACACTGAATCGCGAAGCTTGACATGAGTCTATGGACGCCTACTCTATCATGGTCCACCTAAAGGAACTCTATGCTTCACGCCTCGCCTTCGAGAGGTACGAGGTCTCGAAGGCCTGTTTAGTTGTAAGATGGCATCTGGGATCGCTTTGTGGGGTCACACGTGCTTAAAATGATCTCGTATATAGAGAGGCTTGGGAAGTCGGGCCACAAGTTGGAACGAGTTGAGTATTGACTTGATTCTGCAATCTCTACCTGATTCATTCTCGCAGTTCGTGATGAACTACCACATGAACAAGATAGATTGCTATATTGCGGAGTTATTGAACATGTTGAAGACTGCTGAGGGCACTGTGGGGAAGGGAAAGCAAGTGTTGCTGGTCACTTCAAGCAAGGGCAAGGAAAAAGCCTAGAAAAAGTCCAAGAAAGCGAAGGCTGCACCTAAGCCAACACCTAAGATAGCGAAAGACAAATACAAGGATGCGGTGAGACCAGACATTGGAGGAGAAACTGCAAGGGCTTTTTGAGTACCAAGAAGAAGCATTCTGATGCTTCGACTTCAGGTATATTTATGATTGAGATCAACATTACTTCTTCTAAGTCTAACCACCTGGGTATTAGATCTTCGGTTGTGGTTCTCATATTTGTCTGAATATGCAGGCACTAAGAAGAGCTAGAGATCTCAAGAAAGGAGAGGTGGACCTCACGCGTTGGAAATGGAGCAAGTGTTGCTGCACTAGCCGTAAGAGTTTATTTTCTTTCATTGCCAAGTGGGCTAGTACTAGAACTCAATAACTGTTATTTTGTTCCTGCTCTTACAAAGAGCATTATTTCCATTTCCGCATTAGATGTTGATGGTTTTTCATTTACGTTTGAGAATAAATGTTGTTCTTTTTCACGTGATGGAATCTTTTATGGTACTGGCATACTTAGCAATGGTCTCTACATATTAGATATGAATGTTGACGTACTTAATATAAATAACAAGAAAGCCAAAACAAATGACTTGAATGAATCCTACTTATGGCATTGTAGACTTGGCCATATAAATAAGAATCGCATTTCCAATCTCCATAAAGATGGAATGTTGGATCAATTCGATTACGAATCGTTTGATACATGCGAAGCTTGTTTACTTGGATAGATGACAAAGTCACCTTTTAGTGGCAAAGGGATAAGATCCAATGAATTGCTCGAGCTCATACATACTGATGTATGTGGCCCAATGTCAATTCAAGCCAAATGAGGATACTCTTATTTTATCACTTTCACTGATGACCATTCTCGTTATGGTTATATATATTTAATGAAGTATAAGTCTGAAACCTTTGAAAATTTCAAGGAATTCAGAAGTGAAGTGGAGAAACAACTAGGTAAAGAAATCAAAACACTTCGATCCGCTCGAGGTGGAGAATACCTAGATGGAGAGTTTTAAGACTATTTGAAGGAGAATGGGATTCTTCCTGAATACCCCTCCAGGGACGCCTCAAATGAATGGCATATCTGAGAGGAGGAATCGTACTTTGTTAGACATGGTACGATCCATGATGAGCTATATCGCTTCTTCCAAAATCGTTTTGGGGTATGCCTCAGAAACCGCATCCTATACACTGAACCGAGTTCCATCAAAGACGGTTGAATCCACACCATACGAGGTATGGCATAAGAGGAAACCGAGTCTAGCCTATCTTAAACCTTGGGGTTGTCCGACTTACGTGAAGAGGATGATGCCCGACAAATTAGAAGCTAGATCTGACAAATGTCTATTTGTGGGTTATCCTAGAGAAACTAGAGGATACCAATTTTACCATCCTGAGGAACAAAAGGTGTTTGTTGCCAGGACTGGCCACTTTCTGGAAAAAGAGTTTATTCTGGATAGGGTCAGTGGGAGTAAGATTGATCTTGAAAAAATTCGAGAACCACTTACGGATAACGGTCCGTTGATGGAAGTAGAGGAGACACCACATACAAATATGGCGCCACCCTCACCGTGAGACACACTAGCTGAAGGATGCAGGTTCTTAGATCTAAACGAGTTAGATCTACGCGCGCGTGAGACGGATCACGATTTACATATCATAAAACATAGTTAAAGGACTTAAAACTACAAGGGGTTAAAATCAAGTTACCAACATTAGGAAGAGAAGCCAAGATCTTCCGATGTGTTCTCCAAACGGCGGTTGGTGGACACCCTTCTTGATACACGAGCCTCCTTGATATGCAAACTTGAAAAAATCCCAAGATTTTTCCAACTCAAACCCTAAGAATAGAGGCCAAAATTTTCGCCAATTTCTCTCGGTGAATAGTGACGTGAATAGTACCTTTTCATTAGACTTGGGAAAACTCTCTTTATATAGGAGAGTAATCAATGTCTTCCAAGGATTAAATAATTATGTGATAATTATCACATTAATCATTTTCCAAATAAAAGATAAATAAAATGATTATCCCAAACAAATTAAGATAAATCAAGTTATTATCTAATATTCCATGAATTATCATTTAACAAATAAAAGATAAATCACATGTTAAATAATTATCCAAGAAAACTAATTTCTCTCTAATTATTAGGACATTAATGGCGCCACATATTGGGTCAAAAAGCCCACATAAAATGTCTTTTATGTGTATTATATTATTTAGCCCAACTAAATAATATCCATGCATATCAATTAATTAGCCCAGCCAATTAATTATCACTGAGGCCCAAATAACAAGATTATTAGTCCGAATTACAGAAGCCACACCGGGACCATGGACCTATAACCAGTAGCTCCAATAATTAATTATTCATCGAATGAATAAGTACATTAATTATTAATTCCGGGATTACGCCACCATAAACCCGGCCAATTCTACCGATCATAGATGTATACTTATACTCAACCCATAGAGTGAATAAGCGTCCATTGATATAATCACTACATACGGATTAACCCTCCATAGACTGTCCATTCTGAGTGGGAAGTCTCCGTGAACCCGAACTCGAAATATCTTATCCTTATTTACCATCAACCCCCTAGTGATCAATTAGTTCACATATCTGACTAGTAGCTAATTAGTCTAAATATGAACTCGGCCGATCGATCACTTTCTTAGGGCTAACAAATAAGGGGATTGTCTCTCTACTTCCCGCAGGAAGGAATGGATTCCATGTCTGTGAAAATCAGAACTACTCACTCATCTGGAGATAGTGCCAATGAGAAGTGTCTTGGAACACATTATTTAAGTGAACCGTAACTAACACATCAAACACTACCCCGGGACAAGCAGCACCCTGTGATCACCTCAGGATTAAGGTTGATCCATATATGATCATCTATTGATTTAATAAGATTCCTCGATTACGGAATTATACCGAGAAATTCAGATTAAATCGGTCCAGTCCTATATGAATGCCATCATATATAAATGCCCCATGTAGTACCTCTCTACCGACAAATCCGGATAAGACTATCACACCCTAAGGTGTTCTGGGCGCATTATTGGTGTTTTAATCAAGAGACCCTAAACTCTGATTAAGTTCACCACGGACTAACAGTTTAAGTATATCACCACTAACTCAATCCTCACGTGTTATCCATACACTGAGTTAAGTGGTTACATACAGATATACTTAGGGTTTGCAGCAGTGTATTACTTTACAAGCACAAAGCAAGTAATAAGGTGAGATAAATTCTGTCATTCATTATTAAAAACAATTACACAAATTGTCTTTCGGGCACTACACCTAACAATCTCCCACTTGCACGAAATGACAAGTAACGATTGTTTTTAGAGCACACCCTTTCTCATCTTATTCACAACACTCTCCCACTTGCTCTAAAAGCATATGAGACATATCCATCAATGCCGTACCCACCAAGCACTCGACTTGGTACAATGATTAGTTAGGTTGTCGACTCGAGACGATCTTTAGGATTGAAACGTTGCGGTCCTTCCACTCGGTAGCGGTACTCTCTCTCATATGCTTTTGACTTCTGTGGTGATCGAGAAGATCCTTCTAAGCTATCTCTTCATCACTGTTTTCACAATGAAGTGATATCGGCTTATCGGACACCGGAATTATTCCCGCACCAAAAGAAAATTCTAAGTACTATGAGTAAACACTGAGCCGAGATCAACTTAATGATCATCCTCAATCGACTACAAGTCGAGAATCGGTGTAGTCAACCATATTCAAGTTTGCACTGAATATACAAGCATATGATTCCTCGTTATCTAAAGATACTTGAGGACGTACTAAACCGCTACTTATTGCTCGAATCCAAGATTCGATTACTATTGACTTGTGATAACCTGACTTGCCATTATCCAAGAGACTCTATCCCATTTTCTCTTTATCCGAAGATTTAGAGAATCATTCCTGAGAGTTTGGGTAGGACCACTCTCGATGAATGTTGCATACATATATGCATGATCATCTTATTCACTAAGATATGTGGGATAGCCAATGTCTCATTCTTGTGAATTTGACCGAATCAAATTCTTAGAATATAGTCCAATTCTCTCATCCAGAGAATCTTGGCGTGTCAGTTTCCGACTTCAGTTAGCACACACATGTTGTTTCCAACCGTTTCAGTGTTATCATTCATGAACACTAATACTACTACTTTACCAATATTGATATCCAGTCTATGAAAGACTTATCAATATTCTGGTCAAGTCCACATATTTTAAAACATGTGAATTTAAATGACCGAGAGGTTCTCTTAAATCCACAAAGGATATAAGCCCCGGCAGTCATCCTGCCATTTGTTCAAACCAAGACCCTTCTGTTCCGAATGAATTCAGACTCCGTTTTTTCGGCAAGAAAGTCTCAGGGAATCACCCCTATTTTCTTCTTTCCAACGAAATCTTGCAAGACTGAGTGGTGAGAGAGTTCAAGGTCTGGTTAACTCTCTACTTGTCAGGGAATCACCCCTATACCACTTAGCTTTGTATACCAAAAGTTTAAACTTTCCTATTCTTTCGACTTTTTCCGTGTAGATCCAATTGCTCCCACTGGGGCTGAGACACTCGGTGGTTCTACAAGAGGTGAAACGAACCCTGGAGTATCAAAACTCCATTCATAGGGTTAAGGCTTTCAAACCAACCTCTATGATCGTAATCCTCTACACATTCACTAAGAGCCATAGGTTATCAATCACCCTAGCAGACTATAAAGTCCACAAAAAACACAAAACCACAATGGGTCAACGGTTAAACAATACTCCCACTGTGTTTTGGGTGGATTGATATTCCGATCTAGTAGTATTTATGAGTGTAATCACCAACAACTAATGTTGGACGTGGTCTGATTAAATCAGATAGTAACTACCTTTGGGTAACCGTACTCCAAGGTTTAAGGCTGTTTCTTATAGATTCTATCAGAAGGCTTGTGACAGTTCAACCGTCACTTTTTGATCTCAAGAATCTTATAATCAACCTTCACTCGTTCATTAAGATATTTGACGAACAAATCACTATCTCGAACGTATCATAAAATCTCGATCCTACCTTCAAGCATTAAATGCTAAATGCCTACATTTATGGAAGTGGTGTGAACCGGATTCACTCATTATCCATAAATTCACTGGCATCTTCTAGGTAGACTTCTCGGTTTACATAATAATGTTAACCGTTATTTTGCAACGAATTATCTTAATCGAGTTTAGCAGTGTATTGTAGTACATCAATAACTGAAGAGAGTTTGAGAATGTGTTAACACAAGAGTAAACTTCAACTTAGTTTATTCATTGATATGAAAGGTATATAAATAGATACAATTGAGAGAGAGACTAGCTAGCTAGCTTGGGCGGCCACTTGAGTATGTAGATGTGGGCGGCAAGCATGCAAAAAGTAAAAGTAAAAGCTATGTCTATGACATAAAGTAAACTAGAGTTTGACATATTAATTGTTTATATGTATCACAATTAATATGTCTTTTACAAATAAATAAAGTGTACAAATAATATAATACACGAAATTATAGATGCTGAACATGTCCTCAGCAGAGGCATAAGAGCACCCTGCTGAGGTAATATTTCCACACCCCTCAAAGCAATGTCAGATATGTTAATGCAGCCAAGTTTGCTACTTAGTCTGCTGAACATAAGAGGTGGAATAGCCTTGGTAAGGATATCAGCATTCTGATCTGCTGAGGGAACATACTGGAGTTGAATAATCTTGGCATCAATCTTCTCCTTCAAAAAATGTCTGTCAATGTCCACATGTTTGGTTTTGTCATGATGGACTGGATCCTCTGCCATGCATAGTGCTGAGTTATTATCACAGCAGAGTGTGATAGGTTCTTTGAAGAGGTTTCTTCAAGTTCGATGAAGTACTCTTTTGAGCCAAAGAGCTTCACAAATGCCTAAGACAAGTGCTCGAGTTCGACCAAGACCTTTGCTTCTGAACACTGATGGGTTGTTTCTTGCTCCTCCAAGTAACAAGATTGCCCCATACATAGAACAGTGCTTTGTGGTCGACCTTCTATCTATGTGGCATCCAAATAATCGACATCGGTGTAGACCTTGATGGATCTATCAGCAGACTTGGTGAAGTGTAACCCTTGGCCGTGAGTGGACTTTAAATACCTCAAGATCCTATTCACGACATCCCAATGTTGCTCAAGAGGCGTGCATGAACCGACTAACCAGGATGACACCATATGCAATATCAGTCTTGTATGGGAGAGGTAGATGAGTTTCCTACAAGTCTTTGATATTGTTCTTTCCTGACAAAGATGTCACCATGTAGCGGGTATGACCTGGGTCTACGGGGATATAGCGAGTTTGCACCCCAAATGCCGCTTTCCTTCAAAGAGATCCAAAGACATATTTCCTTTGGGAGGCAAATGCCTTTCTTTGTTTCTTGCTACTTCCATGCCAAGAAAATATTTGAGAAAACCCAAGTCCTTCACTTGAAACACCTTTGCCAAGCTAGCGTCTTCAAATGTTGGATCTCGGTAGAGTCATCTCCAGTGAGGATGATATCATCCACATAGACAATAATAATAGACCTCTTACGGTTGGTTGTCTTGATGAACATAGTGTGATCAATTGCATTGGTGATATCCAGCAGCTTTGACCACGCTTGTTAATTTTCCAAACCATGCCCTTGGTGATTGCTTCAGGCCATATAGAGATTTCCTCAGTTTGCACACCTTGCCTTGAGTATGAGGATTGATAAAACCAGGAGGTACATTCATATAAACCTCCTCAAATGAGGTCCCCATTTAGAAAAGCATTTTTGATGTCCAATTGGTGAAGAGGCCACTGCTTGGACAAATAGAGAGATCGAACCCTGACAGCGGTGTTGAGTTTTGCCACTTTGGTGCAAAAGTTTCCTTATAGTCAATGCCATAAGTTTGAGTGAATCCCACAGCTACCAATCGGCTTTGTACTTGTCAATAGTGCCATCAAGATTGTATTTTATAGTGAATAACCATCTGTGAATCGATCGTCTTCTTGCCCCGTGGGAGAGGTGTCAAATCCCAAGTATGATTATCCGTAAGTCTTTGTCATCTCTGTTTTAACAAAGACCTTCCATTTATCATTTTGAAGGGCCTCACGAATATTTTTAGGAATAGAGTGAGAGTCCAGTCCTGTGAAAACATGGCAAAGCGGGAGATAACTTATCATAAGATAAATAAGAATGAATAGAATGATCGATTGCACGATCTCTTTCCCTTCCTAAGAGCAATAGGCCTATCATCAATCAATGTCGAGGATCTTTGAGGATTGCCTTTGAGTGTTATTAGGCTCGGGATCGCGGCTCTGGGTCGATGAACTCTTGTTCGGGAGGTTCTTTGAGGAGTATTAGGTTGTAGAGAGTCGGTAGAGGTACCAAGTTCGATCTGCCGAGGATCGATGGTTTCTTTGAGGTTTAAGAGGTTCTTGAGGAAGGGGTTTAGGTCAATTTCAATCGAGTTTTCATCGATGAATGGCTCAATGAGGTTTGCTTGTAATAAGGGGTCCTTTCAAAGAATTTTACATCCATAGAATTGTAAAATTTCTTTTCAATAGGGGAATAACACTTGTAACCTTTTCTGTCCTTTGCATAACCTAGGAAAATGCACTTGTGAGCTTTAGGATCAAGTTTACTACGTGTTGAGCATGGATATACACAAACACAAGTACAACCAAAAGATCTTTGGAGGCAATCGGGAAACAAGATGATGACAGAGTGTGTGTGGTCGAGTAGGGTTTGGAGTGGAGATTTGAAACCTAACACTCTCTGGGAAGTCGGTTGATTAAATAAGTTGCGATCAAGATAGCTTCACCCCACATATATTTAGGAACATGTGTGGTGAACATGATTGATCTGGCCATTTCCAGTAGTGCACATTCTTTCTCTCAAAGAACCCCATTCTGTGAGGTGTTTCCACACAACTACTTGATATGAACAATTCCTCTATCTGTCAAGAAGGTACTGAGATTAGACTCATAGTATTCTAGAGCATTATCGCCTTTAAGATCTTGACCTTAGTATCAAATTGAGTGGAGACCATATGATAAAATTCTTGAAAGATAGGGCCAACTTCGATTTGTCTTTCATTAAAAAAACCCAAGTGTTCCCTGGTATGATCATCAATAAAGGTGACAAACCACCTTTTCCTGTTATACTTTTCACCCTAGAGGTCCCCACACATCACTGTGTATTAAGGTGAAGGGTGAGGAATGCAAATGAGGTAACTTAGCATACACATTTTGTAAGTTTAGCAAATTGACAAATATCACATTGAAGGTCATTCAGATTACATCCTTTAAACAATTCAGAGTTAAAGATTTTAAGTAACCAAAACTTGGATGTCCTAATCTATAATGCCATAACATGATATTGTCTAAAGTCTCTGAGCAGTCATTGAGGCGGTCAGTCTTGATCCTCTGTCTTGTCGAGGTTGACGAAAACAATCCAGCCATGAAGTTTAGCCTTCCCAATCACTTCTGTGAAGTAGGATCCTCGGAATGTGCACCGATTCTCCTTAAAAACAACAAATCCAATTCAAATCTTTAGTGAGTCTACCGATTGTGATATAAGATTGCAATCTAAGTTTGGAACAAATAGGACATCCTGTAGGCATATCTTATTAGTGAGTTTAACATTTCCAACACCTTTTGCACGAGAGATAGATCCATCGCCAGCTTTAATGTTATGAATTTGGTGACAAGGCATATAGTTGGTTATAAGGTTTTATTACCGGTCATATGGGAGGATGCCCTAATCAACAATCCATGTTTCATTGCTAAGGAAGAGTAGAATTTACTGTATGAGTATGAGTAGCAACATCGGTGAGTGACTACCTTCCTTTTGTTGATTCAGAAGGCTTTGAATGCAAAGAAAGCCGAGCATTCATCCTGGTTTGTCATTCTCTCTCCTCAGCGATGTGTCTGCGCCTTGACTTTCCTCGATAGGTTTTGAGGTTTTGAGGAGTTAGGCTTGCCATGGAGCTTCAGCAGCTTGTCCTGGTGTGATTTGTGCGTTTGCGATGATCACGAAACGCTTTTCCGATTTTCTCGAGAGCTTCTGTATGTCTCAAAGAACCTCAAGAGCCTTTCCCGACGATCAACAGGAAAGACCTTCAGATAGGGTTGTCGGTAGGGAATTTGAAGCATGACTTTTCTCCTACTTTCTTCATGTTTGACTTGACAAACATGGATTTGAGATTTGGAAGAGGTTTGGTGGCAAGAATTCTTCCTCTAACATCATCAAGAGTAGTATTCATCCGGTGAGGAACCCGAATACTCTCTTCTTTCTATGATGTCTTTATAAAGAGCAAGATCCTTGACATCATTCCATGAGTGAGTTTCTAACATATCTAAGTGTTGCCAAGCCTTAGATAGTTGATTGAAATATTGAGTTCTGAGACATATCCCCTGCCTCGCAAGTTTGAATCTGAGCTTAGTTCATATACCTCGGATGTATTATCCTTCTTGGAGTAAAGATCTACGGCATTATCCTGATTTCTTTGGCGATATCATACATCATAAAGTTTTCACTTATCTCTTTTGTCATTGACCTCGTGAGGATGGTCATGAGTTGATTATTTGTTGTGTCCCATGCTTCAAAACCGGGTCGGTTTAAGAGTGCGAGTTTTGTTCCAGACAAGTATCCCATCTTACTTTGTCCAGAAATGTACATTTTCATAGACCTTGACCATAACAGATAGTTGTTACCATCAAGTCTATGGTTTGTATAAGAGGAGGAGTTGTCAGTACTCCCAGTCAGCTGAGGCTGCTGAGAGTCTGCTGAGGTTGAAGTAATGTCGGATGTGGAAGACATTCTTGAAATATGAGTTTTGCAAATGAAAAAGTTAGAACACAAATGTCTCTGATACCATGAAGAGAGTTTGAGAATGTGTTAACACAAGAGTAAACTTCAACTTAGTTTATTCATTGATATGAAAGGTATATAAATAGATACAATTGAGAGAGAGACTAGCTAGCTAGCTTGGGCGGCCACTTGAGTATGTAGATGTGGGCGGCAAGCATGCAAAAAGTAAAAGTAAAAGCTATGTCTATGACATAAAGTAAACTAGAGTTTGACATATTAATTGTTTATATGTATCACAATTAATATGTCTTTTACAAATAAATAAAGTGTACAAATAATATAATACACGAAATATAGACTGCTGAACATGTCCCTCAGCAGAGGCATAAGAGCACCCTGCTGAGGTAATATTTCCACAATAACTATATAGGGCAAGTCTATGGTTTCTTTCTCAGTGAGAAACATTCCACTAGGAGGCGGTGAGCATCGATCCCCAAGACTATGCTATAGCCTATTTATGAGCATGGAATACTCTATTCCCTGCTAAAATCAGAGACTCCTCCTCGTATTCTTTTGATAAACTAAATCGTGTTTTGAGTAGTTATCAGACAAAATGTCACCACTCAAACACTCCCACTAGCTTGTGTCTCTCACTAGACCCCGAAGGTCATGATGAACAAGCTATGTTACCCCTTCAAATCTATTACCCTCTCCCGATTGAAAGGAAACTTAGTCATTGTTCCTTTGAGATAGTGTTCCTAGACTGGGAGATAGGAATCACCCTTAGCCAGTCGTCAGGTCTTATCTCTAGGATATATGCACTAATTAATAGATATTGAAGGGTCGTTTATCTTAATACGGAAACCTTTTACCTTTAATAGTTTTAGATGTGCTACACATACCTATTCAGCTTTTCTTAGTGGTTCTGTCTTTATCAACCAAAAGTCCGAGTCTCAGATTCGTACTACAAATGTCATCTTCATTTTGTATGAGGCAACAATATATCGAGTTGAAAGTGAATCCATTTGTTTCAACGAATGAATCAGTAAACGTAAAAATAAATTTTTCTCGTGATATTCAAGGATAGAATCAAATTTATTTCCTTATATCACTCCCACTATTGTAGTGAAATTACTCGCGTTGTTACTCTATTAATCGTTAATGCACAACTTCCTTGTTCTTCCAAAGAACTAAGCTCTTGAGTCAAGTTACTCGGTTAAGAAAGTCGCTAAGATTCATTGGTTAGTGATCCAAATCACTTTCCTTATCCTATACTTTCTTTAATTAATGTTTCGTTTAGCCTCAAAACTTTAGTTAAGATGATTAACACTTATAGACATTCTTTCCCATTCTTAACTTTCCTTAAAAGGAAATAGTCTTGAACTAGCAGTTCGCTTGAGTAGATACTACTCGTGAACGTGGGATGTCTAGTGAAAGCATTACCAGTGGGGACTGATTTTCTAATAAATTAGAAAAACATAATATAAAAGCTCCCACTAGTTTATCGGTTCCAAATACCGTCTAACTAGCGACACTTTAATTTATGATTCTCCAATTTTTCTATCGTAAAATTTCTCGTGTAGACACTACACAATTCACTAGAAGAATTTTATCGTCCCAATCATCTTTCAAACTAACTATGGTTGTCTCTCGCTCACTTACGATTGACAAAGTGACATACTTATTTACGCCACTTAAGTTTTGAAGGCTCAAGAGAAATATCTCTTCCGAAAAATTAATCGCATGTGAGATTAATAAATACAACGTTCTAGTTACTTACCACTTTTAACGAAGTCGTTACTAGTCAATTTTACATACACTAGCAGTCTTGTACTCTAGAGAGATATATATAACAGTTGTAAATAAAATTGTGAAAAAATAAATCCAAATCATACACTACTAAAATTTTAGGAACATAAACTAAGTACTTATAGTCTATCCTACCGTTCCGAGGATTTAATCTAATGCCTCAGTGCGCCTTAGGGTAGGTCAAAGAGGTTTCGATTAATATTGAAGATCGATTGAGAATCGAACATCTCATTTGTGATCGTCAATCACCTTTCCTTTTTTCAACCAAGGTACTACCAAAAATACCGCTTTATGAGTGTGACCTCATGTCTCAGATTTTTAGGTAGACCCCGAGTGTGTCGCTTAGGGTCGGTCGGTGACCCGACGAGTACCCAAAATCCTATCCTTTAGGAGACCAAGCCTTGAATTTTGATAGCGGTGAAGGCCTTCCTTAGGAGGCCGGTCCCAGCCGCACGAGGCGTCACCATTCTCTCACGTTGCTTGTGTCAACAAGAGAGGCCGTGGGGTCGGCCGTCGCCTCTCCGCTCCCACTCAATATTTTGAAAAAGTGGTGGGTTTCATCGATCACGTTTTTGGACTTGATGTTACATTAAGGAACAATAAATCATAGGCCCGAATGTTGTCGGTTATGTGGGCTAGCCCACCCGACCTATTCGTTAGAACATATGTGGCCGTCGGACGGGTCAAGGCTAGGAGAGGTCCGTTGAGCCGTAGTGGCTCTTCGGATGGCTCAATGTTGCTGCACCCGTGCAAACGCCACACGTGGAGGGTGAAGTCGATTGAGCCGTAGCTACTTGCTTGACCACCCAACCGTGGTTAAAACACTTTCAACCTGTTTGCCCGTGATTATCCAATCATTAAACATCAAACTTTCACGTAGACACTACGAAACAAAAACGTAATCTCGTCTTAGGTAAGGTGGAATTCACCAAGAATCCAACACCTTAACCACGAGGTTTCGGATTTTACTCCTTATGCTTTTCGCAGAGTGGGATTCACCGAGAATCCATCACCCAACCTCGACGATTGAAAAACTCGTGTTCCTCGGTTTTTACCCTAATTAGTTTCTAATCAATATCAAACAATTAATTAAAACTAATTGCGTGTTTTATACATGCCTAACTAATTCCTCGAATTAATTTCTACATGTATGCATATGGAGTGGAATTCATGATATGATGCATGTCATGGCAATTTTCCGGTTCTATTCATACAATCTACACATGTATACTAGTGCAGAAAATAAACACCTGGATGGGCCATTGACACACATGAACTAATCTATTCGAAAATAAATTAAAACCCTAATCTGCAGCTGTTTAGAATCTTCGACGATCGGCATATCAAACGAACTTGGATCGGGATGAAAATTTCCAGATCTGATCTTCATTCTTCGGACTTCAAGATGGACGGTCGGATCGGAGCTTTAGCTTGTCAATCTTCCTCAGTGAGCCGCCCAACTTGCTGCTGAAACAGACTCTCACAGCAGCGCATCATATACTTCCCGAGATCGATCGGGGATGAAGATGAATCCCGATCGTCCTGAAAATTTTATCTCACGTCCAAAACTCCATGATTATCGATCTGACCGGTCGGATTTTAATTTGAACGGCCCAATTGTTCCCAGAAAATCGAAGAAGTCACAGTTAGGGTTTCTGTGAATCCTGCGTTTTTCTGTTACAGCAGCCATTTCGCAGCAACGAACGGAAATCCAAACGGACTCTGATCGACACCAAAATTTGTGGGATTGTTCATCAACTTCCAATCTAGATTCTGACCGGAGGGATCTTCGTTTTAACGGCTCAAACAACGGGAAAAACGAAAATACTAAACAGCTAATCTACAGATCTATTTTCTGGAAATTAAAATTGCAATAATACATAAATTACATAATTTCCTATACTCATATGAACGAATTTTCATCGTTTATATGAGTTTACAATAGATCTAACGGGAAACAGTGCCAACCCCAATCCATCTCTTCAAGCATAGCAATTTAAAAATTATTAATGCATAATAATAAGTAAAATATCACCTACATGCAATTCCACTCCTTTAAATCGTTTAATTACGATTATGACTATATAAATCGTGGAACCTTTCTCTGATACCACATGAAGGATGCAGGTTCTTAGATCTAAACGAGTTAGATCTACGCCACGCGTGGACGGATCACGATTTACATATCATAAAACATAGTTAAAGGACTTAAAAACTACAAGGGGTTAAAATCAAGTTACCAACATTAGGAAGAGAAGCCAAGATCATCCGATGTGTTCTCCCAAACGGCGGTTGGTGGACACCCTTCTTGATACACGAGCCTCCTTGATATGCAAACTGAAAAGTCCCAAGATTTTTCCAACTCGAACCCTAGAATAGAGGCCGAAATTTTTCGCCAATTTCTCTCGGTGAATAGTGACGTGAATAGTACCTTTTCATTAGACTTTTATAACTCTCTTTATATGGAGAGTAATCAATGTCCTCCAGGATTAAATAATTAAGTGATAATTATCACATTAATCCTTTTCCAAATAAAAGATAAATAAAATGATTATCCCAAACAAATTAAGATAAATCAAGTTATTATCTAATATTCCATGAATTATCATTTAACAAATAAAAGATAAATCACATGTTAAATAATTATCCAAGAAAACTAATTTCTCTCTAATTATTAGGACATTAATGGCGCCACATATTGGGTCAAAAAGCGCATAAAATGTCTTTTATGTGTATTATATTATTTAAATTTCAACTAAATAATATCCATGCATATCAATTAATTAGCCCAAAATGCAAATTAATTATCAATTGAGGCCCAAATAACAAGATTATTAGTCCGAATTACGTAAGCCACACGTGGGGACCACGACTATAACCAAGAGTAGCTCCAATAATTAATTATTCATCGAATGAATAAGTACATTAATTATTAATTCCGGGATTACGCCACCATAAACCCGGAAATCTAACTCTACCGATCATAGATGTATACTTATACTCAACCCATAGAGTGAATAAGCGTCCATTGATATAATCACTACATACGGATTAACCTCCATAGATCGCCCATTCTCGAGTGGGAAGTCTCCGTGAACCCGACTTCGAAATATCTTATCCTTATTTACCATCAACCCCTAGTGATCAATTAGTTCACATATCCGACTAGTAGCTAATTAGTCTAAATATGAACTCGGCCGATCGATCACTTTCTTAGGGCTAACAAATAAGGGATCGTCTATCTACTTCCCGCAGGAAGGAATGGATTCCATGATCGTGAAAATCGAACTACTCACTCATCCGGAGATAGTGCCAATGAGAAGTGGCTTGGAACACATTATTTAAGTGAACCGTAACTAACACATCAAACACTACCCCGGGACAAGCAAAGACTCGTGATCACCTCGAGATTAAGGTTGATCCATATATGATCATCTAATGATTTAATAAGATTCCTCGATTACGAAATTATACCGAGAAATTCAGATTAAATCGGTCCAAATTCTATATGAATGCCATCATATATAAATGCCCCACGTAGTACTACCTCTACCGACAAATCGGATAAGACTATCACACCCTAAGGTGTTCAAGCATTATTGGTGTTTTAATCAAGAGACCCTAAACTCGATTAAGTTCACCACGGACTAACAGCTTTAAGTATATCACCACTAACTCAATCCTCACGTGTTATCCATACACCGAAAGTTAAGTGGTTACATACGATATACTTAGGGTTTGCGTGAGAAGTATTACATTACAAGCACAAAGCAAGTAATAAGGTGAGATAAATTCTGTCATTCATTATTAAAAACAATTACACAAATTGTCTTTCGGGCACTACACCTAACACTAGCACCTCGAAGATCCACCAGGGAACGCCGTGAACCCGAAAGGTACACTGGCGTGTATCTCATGGAAGATGAGGACCCTAGAACTTATAAGGAAGTGCTATTAAGGCATGACAAAGAGAAATGGTTTGAAGCCATGAATTACGAAATGGAATCCATGAAAGACAACCAAGTTTGGAACTTAGTTGATCCACCTGAGGGAATAGTTCCCATAGGGTGTAAATGGGTCTTTAAGAGAAAGACCGACATGGACGGTAACGTGACTACCTACAAGGCTAGGTTTGTGGCAAAAGGTTATAAGCAAAGACAATGAGTTGACTATGACGAAACCTTTTACTGCTGCCATGTTAAAATCCATTAGAATTTTGCTCGCTATTGCAAAGATACCATGATTACGAAATCTGGCAGATGGATGTGAAAACAACTTTCCTTAACGGGAACCTGTCTGAGGAAGTGTATATGACACAGCCTGAGGGATTCACAACCAATGACGCTGGGATGGTATGTAAACTGCAAAAATCCATTTATGGATTAAAGCAAGCTTCTCGGAGTTGGAATCTTCACTTTGATGAGATAATCAAACAGTTTGATTTCATCAAGAACGAAGATGAGCCCTGTGTTTACAAGAAGGTTAGTGGGAGTGCCATTGTGTTCTTAGTGCTTTATGTAGATGACATATTGCTCATAGGGAATGATGTGCCTATGTTACAATCAGTCAAAACTTGGTTATCCAAGAACTTCTCAATGAAGGACTTGGGTGATGCAGCCTATATTCTAGGAATAAAGATCTATAGAGATAGATCTAAAAGGTTGCTTGGTCCATCGCAATCCACCTATATAGACAAGATCTTTGAAGAGATTCGACATGGAGCGATCAAGAAAGGATTGCTTCCCATGTCACATGGGGTCTACCTGTCGAAGGGAATGAGTCCTAAGACAGAGGAGGAAAGGGCACAAATGAGTAAAATCCCTTATGCTTCGGCAATCGGGTCTATCATGTATGCCATGTTATGCACAAGACCAGATTCCTCGTACCCTCTTAGTATGACTAGTAGGTACCAGTCCAATCCAGGTGATGGTCACTGGATTGCTGTCAAGAATATCCTCAAGTACTTGAGACGTACTAGGGATATGTTCTTGGTTTTCGGGAATGATGATTTAGTATTACGAGGTTACACAGATGCCAGTTTCCAAACTGACAAGGATGACTTTAAGTCACAATCTGGATTTGTTTTCACACTTAACGGCGGAGCAGTGAGCTGGAAGAGTTCCAAGCAGGAGACTACTGCGGATTCTACAACGGAGGCCGAATACATAGCAGCCTCGGAGGCGGCGAAGGCGCGCTTTGGATGAAGAAGTTCATTCTCGAACTTGGTGTGGTTCCCTCCATTGAAGGTCCAGTGCCTCTGTACTGTGATAATAATAGAGCAATATCTCAGTCAAAGGAACCAAGGTCTCATCAGAAGTCCAAACATGTGCTACGGCGCTATCACTTGATAAGAGAGATAGTAGATAGAGGAGATGTAAAGATAGAGAAAGTCCACACGGATGATAACATAGCTGATCCGTTAACCAAGGCATTGTCTCAAGCTAAGCATGAGAAACATGTTCACTTGCACGGGCTTAGGCATATGGGTGATTGGCTTTAGGCCAAGTGGGAGATTGTTGGAAAGGTGTCCTAAACCCAATCGGGTTGGACCGGATCCGACCGGGTCGGGTCATTTACAGTCTGTTTAGTTCATGTAATAACTTTATTATGATTAATAAAAGCACTTATGTTATTATATATTGTTTGTCTTCACATTATTTGTTGTATATATATATATATATATATATATATATATATATATATATATATATAGCAAGCGTCCTAGTATCAATCATGATGATAGAAAACCATGATAGTGATTATGGTTGATGAGATCTTTAATCACTATAACAAGGTTGGTACTTAAATGTCTCTAGTCTTATATATTATCAAATGGGACATTGATAGTATAATCGACTAAGCACGTATTGGATGTCTTCTATCTTTTAGAAGATAGGGATAGATCTCGCTCTATCGAAGTGTAGGGACACTTGGGTATGCGTGGGCGTGTATTAGAGAATGCGTCACGTTAGGCGATCGACTCACTTACATTAAGTGTCACACTATGTGGCGGTTGTGTAATTATCCTTTTGACCGGAGTCTTCATGGCATCACGGTGTGAATTGTCATGCTTTGACACTATTGAGATTTCTCCTAACCACGGGGCGAACATGCGGTAGTGATTGGGTATGATATTGAAGCATACGGAGTATACATGATTGGTCATCCGGGAATCGCGTATCCTATGATTGGGATCGAATATCCGAAATGGCCTTCTTATAAGGAATGTCTAGCTGTCGAGAATCTTTGCAAAGTGGGAGTAAATGTGTTATTCCGAGAGAGCATGATATCCAGATTATAAGATACGATCGTTAATGTATTGACACTCGAGATACGATCGTATGGATATTATTACAAATGATATGATTGTAAGTTACACGATGTAATCGCTTCACATGAAAGGTAGTAGTCATTGCTTTTGACTCTTACGATGATTGGGGTCACGGTGTGTTGCTGTGACGCTATCCCATGATCGTTAGGCATGAAGGGTATTTTAGTAATTTGCACTTTGTGTCTACGGCCAACATATTCGGAAGCCTATCGGGTCACACACATATGAACATTGAGTCGGATTAAAATGCGGTTATAGTTGATAACCAAATAAGAAAAGTTTATCTCTAGACTATAAAGGTTATAGTGGTAAATTAATATGGTGGTATTTATTTATTATGAATAAATAAAATACAAGATATTAATTATATATAAATTATGTTAATTAAAGAATATTCCGGAAGTCAATCTTTTGGGATATGGGGCGCCACTTTTGTTGTGTATAAGATACACTTAGATTGTGCACTTTAATTAATAATATTGCCATAATATTAATATAAGATATTAATTGATTTTGGAAAAATAGATTTATGGTAATAAGATAATTATAATCAATATAAGATATTGGCAAAATAAATTATAATTAAAGAGATAAATCAATCTAGAAGATTTTCTTTATTTTATTGGAAAAAGGTTTTCTTCTCCTACACACTATTGGGGCGCCACTTATCACTATAAATAAGAGATGGGTGTCAAGCTCTTTTGTACAACACAATTGCAAGAGCTCATATTTCTTGTGTAAAATAGAGAGCTATCCATAGTGAGTTTGTGAGGAAGAAAAGGTCCGGTCTAGCGGCGGAGTTTTCCGATAGCAATCAAGAGGATTCCGGCAAGGGGTTCGTGTGGATTAGCGATAGAGGCCGGACGCGCGTGGGCGGCTTGCGCGTTGAACTACTCTCGTTGGCGGTCAAAGCGACGATCTTATAGATCATCGATGTATAACCGTCAAACTACTTAACGTGTTTATTGCATTAAACGAAGAACGATCTAGAAAAGGAAATCAAATTTTAAATTCCGCTGCGTTAAAATAGTGATTTCCAAACACAAGCAACAATTGTCTTTCGGGCACACTATATCTAACATCCCACTTGCCCGTAAAGACAAGCAATGATTGTTTTTAGAGCACCACACCCTTATTCTATCTATCCACAACATTCTCCCACTTGCTCTAAAGAAGATGAGACATATCTCCCAATTTCATACCCGCCAAACGCTTATCAGTGACACTAGATGCCACACGACTTGGTAAACTGATCAGCTAGGTTGTCGGCTCGAGGCGATCTTTAGGACCGAAACGTCGCCTCTCTGCATGGTCTGTCTGAACAGGTGGTACTCTCTCTCAATATACTTTTGACCTCTTGTGATTGCAAAGATCATTTGCATGAGCTACCTCCCAACTGTTTTCACAGTAAAATGGTATCGGCTCATCGAGACCTGGAATTACTTCCCGATCCAACAAAGAACTTCTCAAGCCACACTGCCTCTTTAGCTGCTCCGAAAGTTGCTATATATTCGACCAATAGAGTCAAATTGGCAGTGCTGGATTGCTCCAGACTATAGCTCCATCACTATGAGTAAACACTGAGACTGAGATCGATTCACGATCATCCTTAATCCGACAAAAATTCAGAATCAGTGTAGTCAACGACACTCAGTTTCACACCCGAATGGACAAGCATACAATTCCTCGTTCTCTCAAGATACTTGAGGATGCAATATACTGCTTTCACCGTCCGAATCCAAGACTCGACTTTTATTGACTCTTAATAACCTGACTTTCTCTATCCAAAAGAGAATATATCATATTTTCTCTATATCTGAAGACTAAGAGAATTATTCCGTGAAGGGTTGGGTAGGAAACCTCTCGTTGAATTCTGCATTCAAAAATGCATTATCATCTTTAACCAATAAGATGGATGGGATATTGCCAACAACTTATTCTCATGAATTCGACCGAATCAAATTCTAAGAATATAGCCCACTTCTCTGATTCAAAGATGCTTTGGCTCGTCAGTTTTTGACTCAGATAACACACCCATGTTGTTTCCAACTGTTGCAGTGTTATCTTTTATTAACACTAACGTCTACTATTTTACCAATATTGATTCTCCAGTCTACAAAAGACTCATCAATATTCTGGTCAAGCCCACACATTCCAAAACATGTGACTTTTAATGACCTGGAGGTTTGCTTTAATCTATCAATGGATATAAGCATTGGCAGTCAATCTGCCATTGGATTTAAGCTAAAACCCTTCCATTCCGAATGAATCTAAGCTTTATTTTACGGCAAGAAAGTTTCAGGGCATCACCCCTGGTAATCTTTCTGCTTTCCAGGGAGTCAGGCAAGACTGAGTGGTGAGAGAGTTTCAGGGCATCACCCATTTTAAACTATCTACTTCTTAGGGAATTACCCCTAGACCACTTGGCTTTGCCTTGAAAGATAAACTTTCCATTCATTCTCATCATGTAGATCCAATTACTCCCACTGGTCCTGAGACACTCAGGTGGTTCTACAAGATCGTTAACATAACTGGAGTACCAAAACTCCATATACAGGATTATGGCTTTAAACCAACCTCCTATTGTCAGAATCCTATACAGTCTTCCCTAAAAGACCATAGGTGATCAATCACCCCCAGTAGACTGTAAAGTCTGCATGATCACAGTGGGTCAATGGTTAAACCATACTCCTACTGCATTTGGGTGGATTGATATTCTAATCTAGTTCAGTAGCATTAATCAGCGTAATCCCCAACAACCAATGTTGGAAGTGGTCTAATTAAATCAGATAGTAACTCCTTGAGTAACTGTACTTCAAGGTCTAAGGTTGTTATCTAAACATTCTTTTAGAAATGTTGTTATCTAAACATTCTTTCTAAAAGAATGTTTAGATAACAACCTTTCAAATATTTTGAAAAAATAGACGTTGCCAAAGCAAATGTGGAGAAAAAAAAAACCGCCGGTTCGGGTAGTGAGGTTTCTATCCTTTCTAAAAGACATTCTCTGATATTTTATTTCCTTTTCTCCACCTTTGCTTTGGCAACGTCTATTTTTTCAAAAATTTTGAATAAAATATTATTTTTTTATTTGAAAATATCACACACTCATCACACTATAAATACATATTCATTTCATCACTTTTTCCTCATAATTTTCTTCTAACTCACATATTATCATAGTATTATCTACCATTATAATATATTTCGGATAGTGATTTGAAGTTGTTCTGAATAAATTCGTGTACTTTATCACATTCGAAATATATTATTTTGCAATGTCTATCATTGTGTCACTTTTTCGATTCTTTTTCATGTAGAAAATATTCTCATGAAAACTACCGGGGAAGTGAATCCTTCAAAATTTATGGGTATTTGTTTATAAGGACTAGTTTGAGTACTTAATTAGGCACTTAGGACACACTTAATCTTAATTGGTTATAAGGAGATAAAATTAGTAACTAAACAAAACTAACCCTAAAGTTTTTTATTTTTCCTAGACGGTAATTTTTTTTCTAGACGCTAAAGAGACACCGCGATGCATCGGGGGTGGTCAATCCATCGTGGTGGTCATAGCATCACGGTGTCACTGCATCGCAGTTGTTAGTGCATCACAGTGTCACTTCATCGCGGTGTCTCTACATCAAGGTTGGTCACTGCATCGGGTTGGCCACTGCATCACGGTGGTCAATGAATCGGGGGTGGTCAATGCATCTTGGTGGTCAATGCATCGCGATGGTCACTGCATCGGATGTGGTCATTGCATCGGGATGGTCAATGCATCGCGGTGGTCAATGAATCGCAGTGTTGAATGCATTGGGATGGCCACTACATCGCGTTGGTGAATGCATCATAGCGTCTCTGCATCGCGGTGGTCAATGGATCTTGGGTGGTCAATACATCACGGTGGTCAATGCATCGCGATGGTCATTGCATCAGAGGTGGTCATTGCATCGCGTTGGTCAATGCATTGCAGTAGTCAATGAATCGCGGTGGTGAATGCATTGGGGTGGTCACTGCATCGCAGTGTCACTTCATCGAGGCGTCTCTACATCGGGGGTGGTCATTGCATCATGGTGTCTCTGCATCGGGGTGGTCATTGCATCACGGTGTCTCTGCATCGGGGGTGGCCACTACATCGCGGTGGTCAATGATCTGGGGTGGTCAATGCATCGTGGTGTCACTTCATCGAGGCTTCTTTGCATCGGGGGTGTCACTGCATCGCGGTGGTCAATGCTTCGAGGTGGTCACCGAAAAAGAAAAAGTAACCTTTAAGGTTCCAGAAAAAAAATTAAAAAAACAAAAACAAAACAAAATTAGGGGTAGTTTGGTCTATGTACTAACTTTGTGTCCTTATAACCAAATAAAATTTAAATGTGTCATACTTGCCTAATTTAGTCTAATATGTGTTCTTTTGGACAATTGCCCCCAAAATTTAAGGTTGTTTGTAATGTTTGCGAAAAAGTGTATCATTATCAGCGTGGAATCAGTCTTGTTTCTTATGTACGACACTTACTAACAAGGCATTCCGAGGAATATGAAAATTATATGCATGATGCGCAGAGACGTCTAGCCGGGTAGGATGTGACATGTAACAACGTCTACATGCACGTTATGAAAAATCGATGTAATATCAATGTTGAATGTTGTTTGTTGTATTAGTTTAGTTTTATCAGTGTCACTGTTACGTAGAATAATCGGTATCCATCATTTATTGTATTATACTGTATTGTAATAAATTAATGTAATCGAAAATGGTTGTTATAAATCAATGTTATAATAGTAAATTATAATAATCCATGTCATAATTTTCAATATGAACTTACCTCCAACATGCATCAAAATACATTTACATACTATGTGACATAAAATATTTATAGTTAAATGTCAATTAATGTTTCATAAGACATTAAGGACATGAATTTAATATACTTAAATTACCTTTAACCTGATTCGTATCTTTCACCCGTCTATTCCCTCCCGTCATTCAACTTTGGAAATTAAAAGGCCTGAAGAAAACCTTACCTCAAAAAAAAAATGAATCCGATTCCCTTTCTATGCTCTCCGCTCCTCCTCCGCCGCCCATCCTCCTCTGCCTCAGCTACCGGCCGACCAGATAGCGAATTTCAAGTTATAATTGCTCACTTTTTCTCAAAGGTGTTGAAGGAAGAGAACAATTGGAGCAATGTTTGAAGTTGCTTTGTTTTCTCCTGACTCTTTTTGCAGTGAAGCTCCCGGAGTTGCAGGTTTCCGATGTTCTTCATATTCTTTCCCCGTTCCCCAAAAAAAATGACTAATAGTTGAAAATCATATTGGTCTTTTATTTTTTTCACTCTTCTTTTGGGGAAAAAAGCTAATTTTTTAGATAATTTGAGTAAATAATTTTGATGAAGCTGTAACTAGATTTTAGGGAGAGGAAGGGGGGAGTATTTAAATTGTGCAGAGTTGCATTTTCTTGGGGGGAGGGGCGGTTTCAGTTCATTAATCTTTGGATGATGTTAACTAGTTTTGATTCACATAGAATGTATAATAAGAAATCACTAAACAATAATTTTGTGATTTAGCACCTTCTGTTGAAATAGTGTCCTAAACCCAATCGGGTTGGACCGGATCTGACCGGATCGGATCATTTCAACTATTTCTTTATGGTTATACATATATAATAAATGGCTTTTCTGTTGTCATATATTTATTCTTTTAAAGAACCAATTATGAATTGTTATATGATAACGTCCTTAGTATTAAAATGTGATAGAGAAACAATGATAGGCGATTATGGTTGATGAGATCCCTAATCACTTTAATAAGTTTGATACTTAAATGTCTTTAGGCTTATGTACTAATAAATAGTGCATTGTTAAGACAGATGCGCTAAAGACGTATTAGATGTCTTTTTTGTCTTTAAGGCGGTGATAGATCTCGCTCTATCGAAGTGTAGAGACACACTGGGTATGCGTGGGCGTGTATTAGAGAATGCGTCACGTTAGGCGATCCACTTACATCGTTAAGTGTCACACTATGTGACGGTTGTGTAATTATCCTTAGGACCGGAGTCTGCATGGCATCACGGTGTGGATTGTCATGCTTTGACACTATTGAGGTTTCCCCTATCCATAGGGCGATCATGCAGTAGTGATCGGGTATGATATTGAAGCATGCGGAGTATACATGTTAGGTCGTCCGGGAATCTCGTACCCTATCAGTAGGAGTGAATATCCGAAAGGGCCTTCCCATAATGAATGCCTAGTCCTCATGAATCTTTGCAAAGTAGGAGTAATTGAGTTATTCCGAGAGAGCTTGATATCCATATTATGGGATACGTTCAAGATACGATCGTATGGATGTTACTACGGCGATAGGATTCTGTTTACACGCTAACCGAGCACATGAAAGGTAGTAGTCACTGCATATTGACTCTTCCGATGATTGGGGATCATGGACGTGTTGCTAGACGCTATCCGTGATCGTTATATATGAAGGACATTTTTGTAATTGCGCCTTATGTCTACGGCCAATATATTCGGAAGTCTGTCGGGTCACACACATATGAACATCATGTCGAATTAAAATGTGGTTATAGTTGATGACCAAATAAGGAAAGAATTTATCTCATACTATAAAGTGTTATAGTGGTAAATTAATATTGTGGTAGTTATTTATTATAAATAAATATAATACAAGATATTAATTATGTTGATTAATTAAATACACATATACTAGATATGTAAGTCGAAAATATGTATATATATGATATACATGTATTTTGTGAATTAATTAATCATTGCATTATATTAATTAAAGAATATTCCGGATGTCAATTTATTGTCTAAATGTGGCGCAATTTGGAGTGTATAAGATACACTTGGATCGTGCAATTTAATTAATGGTATTGACATATATATATATATATATATATATATATATATATATATATATATATATATATATATATATATATATATATATATATTTGTTGTCACATGCGTGACATGCATATGAGATATGCATGTGCACAATTGTGATAAATGTATATATATGTATAGATTTATATTTGTAATATATATATGTGATATATACACATGTGTAAATTGATCTATGATAATAAGATAAAGATAGTCAATATTAGATATTGACAAATATCTTTGAAATATTTAATATGAGATATAAAATTAAATGAGATAAATCAATCAAAGAGATTTTTCTTATTTTATTAGGAAATGTTTTCTCTCTCATCAATCTACTAGAATCTAATTCCAATCACTTGGGGGACAAAGGGGGCGCCACTTTCTATTATAAATAGGAGGTTTGGCTAGAGTTTTTATACACAATAATTCCAAGAGTTAATTGTTTTTGTGAAAAATAAGAGAGCTTCTTAGAGAGAGATTGTAGAGAGAGAAAATGTCGATCTAGCAGTCAAATTTTTCTAATATCAATCCGGGAGGATTCCGGCGAGGTGTTCGTGTGGATAACTGGTAGAGGCCGGACGCTTGGACAGCTTGCGCACATCTACTTCTACCGGACGGTCAAAGTTTCGATCTTTAAGATCAAGAAAGGTATAATCTTTGTCCTCATTGTTATATGTTTATTGTTTAAACGAAGTCGATCCTTGGATCGGAAATCAATTTTTATTTTCCGCTGCGCTACTCATTTGATTTCCTAACACCTTCCCCCCAATTCCCATTGTAATGTCAAGTGATGGTCTTAATTAGCACTTAATCAGCTTGTCTTGCTGTTGTGTTGTGTCTTGATTCTTAGCCCGATCATTCTTGTTTCAGGTTTAGGGCCTTGTTTTTATTAGAATATGTTGTTGCTTGTAGTAATATGTCTTAATGAATTCAATGTATCCAACAAGTAATTCGATCATATGACATCTATTTTTGAAGCTTCCACTATGTCAAGTGCATGATTTACTTTAATACACTGAATCCATTGTTCAAGATTTTGTGAAAGATACTATCCAATAGGGGCTCGTGGTGGTAGAGACCTACTTTTGCAGCAGTACACCAGTTAGACACTGTCAAACATGGCTTTCAATAAACTACTTTTATTCAGCAAGACTACATTAACATCATGGTGGGCGACAACAGCAACCATCATGTTCTTCTTTAGGAACAAGCACATTATGATTGATCTCGGCACCGGAAACAACAAGATCAACTGGGCTATGAAGGACAAGCAAGAGTTCATTGACATTATCGAGACTGTGTATCGCGGTGCAAGAAAAGGTTGTGGTCTTGTGATTGTCCCCAAGCCCAAAGATTACTCTAACAAGTATTGTTACTAAGTGCGACGTATACGTAGCAGCCAATAGTGATGACTATGCTGGGAAGCCACCCATTGCTTGATCATTATTTGTAATAGTGTTTTAGTTCTACTATTGAAGTTCCCTCAATGATTCTTGACTTCTTCTAAATAAGGTTTCCATGATTGCAGAAGACGATGAAGAGACCAAGCCATGATTAAACTTTGGTGTTTTACCCTTTTCTTTTTAGCTTGCTAATGTAATTTTGTGAGTTTGTGGTAGTCATTGTTCACAAATATGCAAGCAGAAAGAACTAAGAAGCACAGTTATTATCGGCTTTGTGCTAACGTTTGTAGTTTGTTGATGCTTATGAGAAATTCTTGATGTTTTTCCCTTAACATTTTCTCCCAGGTGGTAGTTGCTATAGTTAGATTGGTTTTCTATTTAAAAGAAATTGATGCTATAATAATGCACATATTTTATCTTGTGTCATGAATCTGCTAAGTTGTTGAACATATGTAATTGTTGTCTGGCTGCTAATTTGTTTGCGTCAGTTTTCTAGACTCTGCTTAATTAATCTCACTTAGTTTATTGGTTGGCCTGAGTCTGCTTAAGTCCAATATTTTCCAAACTAAAACGGCATGGTGTATGATCCTGTCAAGAATTATATTCAAACTCAGGCCTACCTACATATAGTGAACCACAAACAGTGAACTAGAATTGTAAACTATTACAAGTGAACTTTGATTTGAGGTGAATTAGTAATATTAAGTACATGTGAAACAATGAACTAGAGTGTTTTGAACTCAAATAGTGAACCAAAAACAATGAACTACAATGGTAAACTCTTAAAAGTGAACTAAAAAATGAATAACAATAGTAAGGTTAACTACAATTGTAAACTACTAAAAGTGAATTTTGGTTTGAAGTGAATTAGTTTGTAAACAGCTAAAAGTGGACTTTGGTTTGAAGTGAATTAGTTTTGTGAAATAGGTGTGAAACAGTGAACCAGAGTGTTTTTGAACTCAAATAGTAAACCAAAAACAGTGAACTATAATTTTAAACTCCTAAAAGTCAATTAACAAAAATAAACTCAAAAATTAAACTAACAAAAGTAAATTCCAATAGTTTACCATGAACAATGAACTACAATTGTAAACTCCTGAAAATGAACTCATAAAAATGAACTCGCAAAACAGTGAACTAACAATAATGAACCACAAATAGTGAACTACAAATATAGAACTCGCAAAAAAGAACTCAAAAAGCAAACTAACAATAGTCGACTTCCAATGACTACAATAGTGATCTACAATTATAAACTCTTAAAAGTAAACTTTGGTTTGAATTGAATTAGTAATGTGAAGTATGTGTAAAACAGTGAACCAGAGTATATTGCTATCTAAAAGTGAAATACAAACAGTGAACTAAAAATAGTGAACTCGCAAAAAAATGACTCAAAAAGTGAACTAACAATAGTAAACTTCCAATGGTAAACTACAACAATGAACTATAATTAGAAACTACTAAAATTGAACATTGGTTTGAAGTGAGTTAGTAATGTGAAGTATGTATTATAAGGGAACACATCCAATCCCAAACAAAAACATTCAAAGAAGCTATTGCTTGTTTCTACTACATCAGTATTTGATAGGAGCGATAACTTCAAGTTGAGGGCCAAGCTTTTCTTCAGCGGCCTTTTTAGCTTTAATATTGAGTTTGCAAGCTACTTCTTCCTTTCATAAACAACATGAGATCTCTCCTTCCTCTTCTTCTCAAGATCATGTGTTTAAACAAAAACAAAAACATCAGGCAAGAACAGAATTCATTCCAAAGTTCATCGTACATCAAGAAAACAAACATTTCACGAATCACGTGTGCTAGTATATGATTGGGAAGTCAAGAAGTGTACACAATAACTTGATGAGATGGTACTTTTAATCAACATTACACACAACTATTAGGGAAGAAAATGTCATTTGATGACCAGTATAACAACTTGAAACAAAAAATGTGGTTTACTAATGTTTTGACAAAAAAAGATGTATATCAAAAATAGTGACTTTACACCTTGATGTGTCATAATTATTCCATCCAACCTCTGTTGAAAGTTGTCCCAACAAACAGTACTTGTGTCCAACTTGTAGCCTCAGAACCCTTTTAACAAACACAAAAAGAAACAAGATTAAGGCAAACAAACATAAACTATGGATGTTAAGAAAGTATAGAGCCAACTTTCAAAAAAGAAAAAGAAAAGAAGAAGAAGTATATAACCATCCATCAAACTCACTTCAGGGCATCAAGAATGATCATCCTCTTGATCTTGTCGTATGGGGGAGGAACTTCGTTTACATATTCATCACGCCATTTTCTCCAAAAAGCTCTGCCATTGCTCCTTCATCCCTAAATTAAAAAGCATGTACTCAGAACAAAGCACAAACAATTCAATTGAACAAGCATAAGTTGATAAAAAAAACAAAATCTCATGCAAACCTAGTTTCATTCAGCTAACTTACTTGAATAGAGTCCTCAAAACACACAGGACCTGAACCAAACGGACACAACATTGCAGACTAACTGAAAACCAACAAGCAAGATGAATTATCAAATAAGACACTTGAAGACAAGACACATATTCAGGAGCAACCTCAGGTATAACCGACTAAATCTTTCCTCCTCACTAACACCTCATTCCAAACATCCACCGATAACATCTCGTGCAAATCAGGAAGATCATGGAACTTAAAAAGAATACTACAAGTTTGATCTCCAACTCGACAAAACTCCTCCCCAGATTCACCTAACTCGAGCAAATCAACATCGCTAGTAGCAATGCATTCGTGGAGAAGACGAGTCATGGAACTTACAAAAAAAATTCGAACAATTAAGCTTGAAAAGAAAGAAAAATCGTTCAATTGAAAATCTCAAGCTCCGAGGTGAAACGCAACCGTGAGAAGGCCAGAGATGCCATTGTTGCTGGTGTCAAGGAAATTCCGCCGATGAGATTGTTTCCTTCAACCTCCAACGGGGGCTCAAATCGGCAGGAGTTCAGGCTGGATCGACGTGAATTGTCTCTGGCCGGTCGGAATCGGCCATAGAATTGAAAGGAATTCAAGGTGGAATCAGCCATGGAGCATGAATTCAGGGATGATTTTTTTTTTCCGGCGACGGAAACTTTTTGACGGAATAAAATAGAGAAATAGATTAAAAGGAGATGGGTAATTGTGTATGGGAAGGGTAAAACTGTCCAATCAATCTTTTTTTCTTATTGTCTTATTGAAATATCATTGTCCTTCATGAAGGTTGAAATTATAACATTGTCCTTTTAAGCGTTTCTTCCAAATATTTATTATTATGCATATTTATTATATACTAAATAATAGAATACTATTTTTTGGAAGAATAATATAATGCTAATAGTAAAAGTTTTATCGGTAACAATTTGATTACTATCCTTATTATGTGTAATATATCCGGTGTTTAACCTCATCTCATGGTAATCCTCATCCAAATTAAAATAGAATTATGTATTTTATAAATATTTACTTGAAACATCCAAAAAAAAGAAAAAAAGAAAAAAAAAAGTAGATGAATAGAAGAAGAATATAAAGATATAGAAAGTGTGGGGAAAATTTTGTTGGGACTTGTGATGTCTTTTAATATATTTTTGTAAGTGTATTTTGATTTTCTTTTTGTTTTTGAGAAAATATTTTGAAATTTTTAAAAAAATATAAAATTTTGCTGGTCTATTAATTACAAGAATTTGCTGAAATTAAATAATAATAATAATAAATTTTAAAAACAAAAAGACCAGAAATTGGAAAATCATATCGTGCCAGACCTGACATCTGCAAATCAGGTCATGCCTTTTCTGACATAGAAAATAAGGTAAACGTCCAAACGTAGGGAAATTCCAGTCTAGACTCTAGACCCCCATGTTTACTTTTACCACTCCATGTCTTGTTTATTTTCCCTACGTTTTAAATGAATAAATTAAAAACATTGTAGAAGATCAGGATTCAGGAATGACGTCTTGCTCATTCAGTCACACGTTGTTCAAATTGTCTATCTTTGAGTTGGCCGGCGGTGCCGGAGAAGGAACCGGCGGTTGAGTAGCTGCTGTAGCGCCGGCAATACCACCTCCTGGGAGGAACAGGGACACCAAAAACCTGCGCATTGGACCGTAAATCTTGCCTGCCTTTTAGCTTTTCCAAGAAAGTAGCATCCAAAACCCAAAGAACACCGAGAAGAGGATAAATGGAAGAGAAATCACCACCACCATGCCCATGACTAATTTATTCAAGGAAAACAAAAACCAAATGATTTTGATGTGAAAATTTTAAACACCTACTACGAGAGAGATGAAGCTTCACCAGTAATGGATGTGAGCCTTTGGACTTTTAGTAATTGGTAGGGATATATGTTAGATTGAAGAATTTATAAAGCATCAAGTTTTGAGCAAATGTATGGGGTTGCAGAGTCTATATCGGAATTTCCTACGTTTGGGCGTAGGTTCCTTACGCTTAAACGTAAGGATTCCTACGTTTAAAAGTAAGGATCCTTACGCTTACCTTATTTTCCATATCGTAAAAGACATGACTGATTTGCAAGTGTCAAGTCTGACACGATCTGATTTTCCAATTTCTAGAAATAGATGTTGGAACCGTCTGCATTGCACCGGCCCATTTGGGTCGTAAGAGAACCGCCGGTTCTAACGGCTAGCTGTAGGGATTTTTTTTAAATCTCCAACTCTTACAAATACACAACAATCACAACCGATTTTCCTCGCACCTTCTCTTCTAACTCTTATAATTCTATTATTTTTATCTATCAAATCTTCTTCTCTATTCTTATAATTATCCATCTAAGACTCGCGAGACTGTGAATTGAAGTTGTTCTGATTTATTCGTGTACCTCTTCCGGTCTGAAGAGATAGTTGGCTAATTTTTGTATACTACTCTTTCCGATCCCTTTTTTTGTAACGTTTTGCTAAACGGAAAATGTCGCAATGACCAACAACTTCTCACTCACAAGCTCATCATAGAAATCAGTTACATGACACAATTGTGGGGGAAACTGTCGACGATGTCGGTTACCGGCCTCAGTTTGGTAACTTCACACACATCAACGATGGTGAAGGAAACTACACTTCGGTCGTGCAATTTGCTACTCCGCCTGGTTTCAATATTAATGGTTTTGATACTGGGTTGCCGGAATTCGTAATGCCTGAATATGTGGGTAATGAATCCCAACAAAATGCTACTCCAATTCATAATCCAATTCCTGATCTAATCGGTTCTTCCTCACATGGTGGACATGGCAAAAATGTTGGCGGCAGTAGGCGTAATCAAGCACGATCATCTGCACGTCGTACACAACAAAGTGATGATCATTTTGAAGGAGGTATAAATGAAGTAGAGGATGAATACCATGAACCTCTCAAATCAAGGATATTTACGGAGTTTTTCAAAAAAATTCCGTTAATTAATCAAGATGGTTTGTGCATTACTGGTGTTTACACTACTCAATGTAACTTTTCTGATAAGAACTATAGATTCACAAAAGGATGGCTATGGCTCGATGAAAGCATGCCAAGAAGTTTCATCCGGATAAATGGGGCCTCGATCCTGGATGCATACAAAATGCGCCACCTACTTCGCCATCGAAGGTACGTCTTCGAATATGTTTGCATACAACTCAAGGGTGAGTAGGAATGAGGTTGTAGATCTCATATGTACCGAGAGTCTAGATTTTCAGATGTCTGAAAGCTTAAACCTTCAACACTGCGTTAAAACAGCTTGGCAACCGGCGTTTGAAAAAATCCCACGAGTTAGTTTCAAGAGAGATTTGGTAACGTCATTTAAAAGAGGCATGAATGAAATACTAAAGTCCCCCTACATACGCCGACTCATCGGCATATGTAGGGGGACTTTTTTTAGATGACATAAAACATGATGTGAATTTGTGTGGTGATAATTGAAGTGATAAGGGGCAGCATGATTTTGACATTGGTATTAGTTGTCATTGGATAGATAATGATTGGAATGTGCAAAAACGTTTGATAGTGTATCTAGCGTTTAACGAAAGGCACAATGCACACAACATAAGTACTGTGATATCAAAGGTCTTGGATGAGTTTGGCTTGAAGAAAAGGAATTTCACTATTTCTTTTGATAATGCTTCCAATGACGATCTGTCAATTTTTGAATTGAAACAAATATGCCAACCTATATACGGCGGTACCTTTTTCCATATCAGATGTTTATGCCATGTTTTGAATTTATGCGTATCTGATGCGATGGAAGTTTTAAATTCGAGCATTGGAGTTATTAAGAATGCTTTCTAGTTTATCAATTCCAGACATAGTCTTGAAAGAAGGTGGAATCAATGGTGCAAAAGACACGGTTCAAAGCCTTACGGATTACCCACTGTTACCCGGAACCGATGGAACTTGATGTATGATTTATTGCTAAAAACACATCGATATAAAGATCTATTGGTCGGTTTTGTAGCGGAACACTGTGAAGGCCAACTAAATCTATACGCTAGCCATTGTAGTGATTGTCAGATGTTGATGAATATGTTGGAGCCTTTCAAACAGGCTACATTGTACTTTTCGAGTTGTTATAAACCAACGGCACATGCGGTCTTACCAAGGACGATTGAGTTAGTAAATTTGTTTGAAGAATTTAACGCATATCCCCACTTGGTTCTATGTTTAGCAGCTATAAGAGTAAAATGGAATAAGTATATGGTACACATACCCGAGCTTTATCTTACTGCTGTTATTCTAGACCCTCGACTTCAGAAAGAGGGATTGTCTGGATTTTTGGAGAGTTATTATGAATTCTTGTTTCCTAACCCGGCCACCCGACTAATTAACCACTTGAAAGTTGTTCTAAATACAATGAAATTATTTACAGAGTTGTACTCTCATTATGATATTCGTTACGGAGTTGGGGATGCTAGGCCCCCGTATAATGCAGGTACAAGTTCTACTAACCCCGGAGGTGGAAAAGTTTTAGCGCTGAGAAAAGTGATGGAAAAAATATCTGTGAAAAGGCCGAGGCCAAAGGTTGATTCATCATCCTCATGTGAAGAAATATATAACTATCTATCGACTACTTTCGAGATTGATATGGATGGGGAGTACAATTTTGACTGGGATATATTGGGATGGTGGTAGAGCCATTCAAGAGATTACCCAATTCTCTCACACATGGAAATTGAATTTTGTCGTGTCCAGTGTCAACCATGACGGTAGAGCGGGCATTTAGTATCAGCGGAAACATGCTTAGCTCAAGGAGAGCGAGCATGCACCCAAGAAATTTAAAGTATCAAATGTGCCTCAACGATTGGGTGCTAGCCGAACGGAGACAACAATACTTCATTCCACCAGAAGAAGATGACCAAAATGTGGTGGAGATGATAACGCTCTAAATAGTACCATTAATTATACATTTATTCACCCCGAATTCTGCTCAAGAGAGGATAAATAGGCTCATTATTATATGGAATACATGTTAAATGCTATGTGTATCTTCCTATGTTTGTAATTCTGCATCTGTGTTATTTTCCCTAAGGTTTGGTAATATTTTCCTCGTTTTATGTGTTTTACAGAATGTACCGAATCTGGACCATTGGAGAACGGATCTGGATCAAAGGAAGTATGTTGGGCCAAGTAAAAGATGTCCAAGAAAAGATCTGCTGAAGGAAAGAATAAAAGTTAGCCCGGTTTACCGTGGGCTAGGTTCAGTAAACCGCGAGTCTTGTGGGACACGAAACTGAATCTGCTGCACAAACTAGGTCGGTTAGGGTTTCTATGAGTCATAAGTCGGCTATTGTATCTATATAAAGCCGCATCAACTAAGTTTGGCATAAGCACTCAATTATATTCAATCTTGTATTATATACATTATACAATTTGATGAAATAAAGTTCTTCCAAGCTTTTGAAGTTTATTTTCTGGGTTCCTTCCCTTCTCTACCATCTCTAGCTTGAGTGGATCGAGCTAGATCCCCATCGTTGAAGGTATGAAGCTTTGAACGTTCCTTTTTGTCTTCATATGGTAAATATGTTTGTATTCATGTGTTTTAGTTAATCTGCATGTTTAACGACCCCATAATTTACATAGGTTAATCATAATTGAGCAATGTAAATCCAGAATTAAGAAAAGCCGCCCCCGGTAAACTGGCGGTCTATACCGGTTTACCGAGGCAAATTTTAAGAAACTTAATCTGGAGGATTTGCGTCAGCTACGTTGATCCACAGGATTAATTAAAACGAGTAATATGTCTGACCAATCTAGTATTCGTAATTCGTAAATTAACATGAAGTACTGATAGTGAAGTGTTAGTTTGGACATAGTCTTGATGGACCCTAAGAATGTGGTGATCAGTGTCGACAGCTGTCTAGGCGGGTTAGCGGTATGAGTTAGCGCTCGATATCGGCAATTCTAGTTCTTTACACGTATGGGCTATTACGGACCAATTAATGAGGGTAGCTGGCGTATCGATTGCCTACCACCATGGTCGGAGTAGATATGGTTAGGAGTTGCACCCGTAGCTTAAAACTAAATTAAAAGCTCGCTCGATTAATTTAAGGAAATTATGTGTGGAAGTAAACGTAAGGATTAACTAATCCAAGTTAGTAGGTCGGTAGGAAGAGGGGGAGGAATACCAAGTTTCTTTCATGTCTATTGTTGGTCAAAGACCACATATGTCGCTTCTTAATTAAGATTAGAATCGTTTATACTTAAAGTTGCATTGTCTCTGTGGGATCAACCTTGATTCACCCTTACTATACTACGATATACCTAGTATTCTTGCTAGTAATATCGACGTTAATGACATACACGTGATCAGGAGACTGATGCTGTTACTACCAGAACAACTGCAAGTGCACGCGGGAGCGAAGAAGATGATAACCTAGCAGATTCTGAGTGACCGGTATGTATATTTACTTATTCATTTTTTTTATAAAATTTCAATCAAGCATAATAATGATATAAACTAAAATTTTAATGTTTTTCAGATGGCTCCATCTTGATGTGCCAAAGGTCTACAATGATGATTATGAGAACAAAAATGTGAAACGGTGGATGTGCTGTCCTTGGAGGTGTTTATGTTTTTCTGCATTTCAAACGCTTTCGGAACGACAAGTGATATGAAAATGAAGATGCTTCCATAATAGTTTAGACAAATTCTAGTGTCATGTTATGTTCGAATATTCAGCCTATTAGTAGTGTGATTGTATTTTGAATATTAAGTGTATTAGACTATTAGTATGGTGTTAAGTAATGTGTCTCAAGTGATTCAAGTGTGCCATCATTGATGTATTGTTTAATTATGTAATGGTGTTGTTAATAAATCAACTTTTATATATATTTTGCCTCGATTCATTAAGATATAAAATCAACTTATATACATAATATTATAAGTATAAATCATAGTAATCACTATATAATTACTTACAAATTATTTAGAATATAAATTCCAAGCCGTGTGTTTTTTTAAACTATAATTATGAAATTAAATATTATATATAGTTTAATCACCAATTATAATTTATTATTAATTTTAACGTAAGTTATACAAATTTTCTAAAAAAATTTTTGATTTTTTTTGAAACCGTGATCTGAACCGTATGGACCCGGAAACCGCCGAGACCCGGAACCGGCCCGGAGAACCTCCAAACCCGCCGGTTCCCGAGAGCTGGCGGAACCGGCTAGAAATTGGAACCGGCGGTTCCGGTTCTTTTTTGGACCCGGAACCGGCCGGTCCAACCAGAAAAACCGGCCCGGCACGGAACCGACCACGTCTAATTCCGGTGTTTGGCTCCGATACCAAGAACAAAAGTGTATATTCCGGAATTAATGCATTTGATTACTTGCTTTGTGTACTATACTCATACATATACTGCTTATCTATAGGGAATAATCTAGAGATAGATATATCCATAGTAACAAACTAGCTAGGTGTCACTACCACACACGCACCACATGTCACTTTATATTCTCTTATATCTTTTCACATATAATTTAGCACTACATATTGTGTTATCTGTAACTCCGCACATGTTTCAATTGACGTTGTTTTCAAAATATAACGTTAGTGCTTTAACGTTGATGGTGTGGTGTTGGAAGTTAAAAAAGAATACATGTGTGTTGCTGCAAGTAAAAAATTAATTAAAAAAAGTGCTGATAAAAATAGTGTGATGCCGATAAAAGCCGTCTACATTATAATGACTATAAATCAAATAAACTAGCTAAAAGCCCGTCTTCTCTTATCTTCAATATTTGATCCATTCTCTTTGGCCCAAACATGTTAAAGTAATCAAAATAACCGGCTCTTCTCTTCACTTGGACGTGGTCTTCAAAATATTGGTCCTCCGTCTATGCTGAGTAATTTTTTTTTGACAATTTCATTGACCAATTCCATTACTAACGATTATCAAACCACCAAAATTCCACAACATTATTTACTTGATAAACACAAAAACTGAATTCTTTGTGAAGTAGAGTCAAATACCTGTTCTGAAATAAAAAAAAAAGGGTCAAATACCTTCTTTTTTTTTCTTTTTTTTTTGAGGGGTAAATACCTTTATTAATCCCCCGAAAAAATACACACAAATGTGTTGTAAGGTAGGATCGATATCCATCAGGATGGATCAAAATTGACATCTCTAATCATGCGAACTTCGTTAGAGGTTTACAACAATGCATATGTTAGAAGAGGGACAATAAAGACTATCCGGAAAGTGATTTGTCCTTACTCCTTAGAACTTGAGAAAATACATTAGTAGATTAAATGCTAAAAACTGTCTATAAAATGTCCTTTTTCATAATTTCTTTTATATAAAACATGCGTTGTATAATTCTACTATAGCTTCAATATCCAATCTGCAGGTATTGCGGGCACTCAAGCGGTGTCCTAATCAGGGCAGGGGCAGACCCAAGTGTATAAGGTATAAGGGTGGATGGAAATTTTCCATTCAGATCCGAAAAAAAAAATAGTTTTATTGATAAAAAAAGTATAAAAATATTATTAATGTCTCACTCAATCTTTAAATTTCTTCTTATGCCCATTGAAGAATTTTCTGAATCTGCCGCTTATCCTAATCAAATAGAGTTTCTATATTCAATCGAAAGTATTGCATGCACTCAATTGGGGGTCCTAAAAGAGGGCGGGAGGAACGACAAGGGGTTTGAGAGACATGCAAGTTCAAGGACGGAGCCAGAAATTTGTATTCGGGTGGACTCAATTTCCTTATACCGTTATTTATGAGTATTCGGGTGGGCTGCATTTCTTTATATTGTTATTTTATGAAGATATTTTCATAGACATTTAAAATTTTAACAATAGAACTTACTCGATACTAATAAGATTTTCTATTTGAGTGGATTAAAATTATTTATAATGTTATTTTACGACGCAAATTTTTTCTTAAAGTTCATAAAATAACAATAAAAAAATTCATTCGATAATTAATATGAGTAATCAAATGAGACCTGTTAATAAAATAGAGTAGTGCCGAGTAAAATTTAAATGTAGGGTGGACTGGATAAAACATTAAACATAAAGTTAAGTGTGTTTTATTGATATCACAAAATACCTTCTAACAATATGATTACATAAAGTTATATATAATTAACAATTTAATTGTGTAAATACAAGCTAGCATAAATTAAACATCTATATAGGTAAAAAGAGAGGAATGGGTGGGCTTAGCCACCCCCAGCCCACTACACAACTCTGTCCTTGTGCAAGTTTTTCTTTTTTCTTTTCTTCCCAAATGACAAAAGCTTACATAAAAAGGTTAGGGTTTACATAGCCAAGTACCAGGGGCGGCTGAACCTTAGGTGAAATGGGTTAGCCGACTAGCTGAATAAATATTACAGTAGTAAATTTTTATTACGTACACATAAATATGTTGAATTGACCCGTTTATTTTCATAGATCGAATCCTATTGACTCGTATTGAGGCATAATATATAAGAATAAATTTAGTAGTTACAAAATATGATAAATTTCCAATCCGTATCTCTAAATTACTGCATCCGCCCCAGCCAAGTTGTAATTTTATTAAACAGAATACCCACACCCGTAAGAAGGCAGCAGCAAGATTATGAGCAATCTTGTTGATGATGACAATTTTTTCATTAGTAGGATGTAATGTATTACATCAATAATACACCAATAAGGATGTACATGTCATCAAGTGTAACATAGTTGGATTTAAAAAAAAAGGTATGGTTAACAATATCACAGTCGATCTACATGGACACCACACTTTGTGCAAATTTCAACTTTGCAAAGGTCGAAATCTGTTTTCAGTCCGTTCAGAGTAGAATTTATACACAAAATTCAACTATGGATGAGTTGAAAGCAGATTTCGACTTCTGTAAAACCAAAATTTGCACTAGTGTGGTTTACGAGTAAATTGACAATGGTGCCATTAACGGTATCCTAAAAAATATATATATTATTATGATATATTTCCTTATATCACGCCCCCTCAAGTGTAAGATAAGATACAAATGATCTATGAAAACTTGATGTATTGTATTACCACCACACATATATTTATAGTTACAATATGCAAACCCTAGCCTTACAAAATTACAATAATACCCTTACTAAAATACACTCTATTACAATAATACCCTTAACACTCCCCCTCAAGGTGGAGCATGGATATCACGAATGCCCAACTTGCGCAACAAGAAACTAAACAGCTGACGACCAAGTGCCTTGGTCAAATTGTCCGCCAACTGATAGGTAGTAGGAACGTGGGAAGGGACAATCGTCTCGGACAACACCGCATCACGAGCAAAATGACAATCAACTTCGATATGTTTAGTACGATCGTGAAACACCAGATTACGAGCAATATGAAGTGCAGACTGACTATCACAGAACAACCACATCGGCTGGGAATGAGAAACACCGAGAGAAGACAACAAGGCCCGTTTCCATTTCAACTCACATGTGGCAACAACCATGGCACGATACTCGGCTTCAACAGAGGAACGGGACACGGTAGATTGTTTCTTCGTCTTCCAAGAAACAGGGGAATACCCAAGAAAGACCAAGTAACCGGTCAACGAACGACGAGTCAACGGGCATGCCGCCCAATCACTGTCACAAACGGCCATGAGGGATATATCGTTCCCAGAATGCAAGAGAATACCCTGACCTGGACTACCCTTCAAATAACGAAGAACACGCAAAGCAACATTCCAGTGTGCAACCCGGGGATCGCTCAAGAACTGACCTAGGGTGTGAACGGTATAACTTAACTCCGGACGTGTGACGGATAAGTAAACCAGATGGCCCAGAAGATGCCGATACTGATCAAGCCTAGAAAACGGCTCCCCTGGACCGACGCCAAGTGATGATTTTGTTCCATGGCGGTATCAATAGGGCGACAACCCAACATACCAGCCTCAGACAGAATACCAGGGCATATTTCCGCTGAGGGAGAAAAATGCCATCCGGACCACACGCCACCTCAATACCAAGAAAATACTTTAACGGTCTCAAGTCTTGCATATGAAAGCAAGAACTCAAATAACGTTTTAAGCGAAGGACTGCTTCATGCGAAGAAACTGCAAGTATCAAATCGTCCACATACACAAGAACATGGAGAGATAAGCCATCCCGAACATAACTGAACATAGAATAATCAGCATAAGACTGTCGAAAACCATAATCCTGCAAAGCAGTGGACACTTTCGCAAACCATTGGCGGGGAGCTTGTTTCAACCCATACAGGGACTTATGCAACGGACAGACCTTCCCCGGGGAAGCACTACGATAGCCCGGAGGAAGTTCCATATAAATCTCATCATCCAAATCACCATGTAAGAATGCATTATGAACATCCATCTGATGTAGCTCCTAGTTAAGAGCTACTGCTGCCGAAAGAAAAACTCGAACATATCCCATTTTTGCGACACGAGCAAAAGTTTCATTATAGTCAACCCCGGCAACCTAACGATTACCGTGAACCACAAGACGTCCTTTCAGATCGTTCAACCTCCCCAGTAGACGTGTGCTTGATTTTGTACACCCATCCACTACCAATGACACGTTTACAGGGAATAAATCCTCCAAGGTCCATGTACCACTGCGTTCGAGGGCATCAATATGCTCTTGCATGGCCTTACTCCAACATGGATGTTGCACAACCTCTTGAAAGGAAGTTGGCTCTTTACTCTTTGTAACTGCTGCGAGAAAACATCTATTTAGCATAGAAAAATTATTATAATTTACGTAGCAAGCTATGTCAACAGGTTTACCTGAGGAGCATGAGGTATAATGGACGGAGCGGGGTCTATATTACTGAGCAACTGTGTGAGTAACATAATCTCGAAGCTTCGTGGAAGGAGTCTTTGTGCGAAGACAACGACGCAATATCTTGGCATTTCTAGGAACATCAATACCATGAGCATCAGAAGACCCTGCTTCCCCACTCCCCTTGAAGTTAGATGCACCCTCGGGAGGATGAAGAGTTGGATCAGGCACATGAGAAGCAGGTATATCAGAAATAGGTATATCAGTAGCCGGAAACGCAGAAAATAACTCATCGTCATCCCAAACCAGAGGTTGATTAAAATACGCCTCCCATTGAAGGCGAACAGGATTAGGCAGAGACTCAATAAAGGGAAACTTATCCTCATAAAACAACACATCGTGACTCATGAAAAATTCATGTGTAGTAAGATCATATAATCTCCATCCCTTTTGACCAAAAGGATAACCAACAAAAATACACATACGAGACCGTGAATCAAACTTATCCTTAATACGGGGCCTATTAGCCGCATAGCATAAACAACCAAAAACCCGAACAGTAGCATACGAAGGAGGGCGACCAAAGAGGCACTCGTAGGGGGTTTTATTTGCCAGGACATGAGTAGGAGTAAGGTTAATCAAATGCACAGCGGCAAGAACACATTCACCCCAAAAATACTTCGGTAATTTGGCTTGGAACCGCAAGGCCCGAGTCACATTCAGAATATGCCTATTTTGCGTTCCACACGACCATTCAGTTGAGCAGTATCTACACACGACCTATGATGCACAATTCCTTTTTCAGCAAAAAATGGATGTAAACTCAAATATTCTTGGCTATTATCACTAGGCAGAACCCGAATCTTTTTATTGAATTTAGAGGAAACGAGTTTCGAGGTTGTTTACTCATAAAACAAATTTGACAATGAATGTCACAACTTTTATTTGAACTACCATTATTAGCTATGCCCGGCAAAGAAGAAATAACGGTCATGGAGGGATGACTCAAACGCCGATGCCATAACAAACTTACATCGGTAACTGCCACTTTATTTTCTAGGGAACCACAGATAGAGACCGGCCTGAAAATATAGACCCCATTACACATCACCCCTACTCCAATTAGGTGTCGTAAAGTGCGCTCTTGTATAACACATAACGTGCTAGTCAAAATAACAATATATTTCCGGGTTGCAAGTAAATGAGACACCGACAACAAGTTGCACTCAAGTGTAGGAACATAAAGCACATCATGTAAAGTTAGGCCATCGAAAACAACACATCCTTGCTTCGAAGCAGTAATACTAGTACCATTAGGTAAGCCCACAGAAGAGGACACATCACGCAAATTTGTAAACAGTGAAAAATTACTAGACATATGATTGGATGCTCCTGTATCAATAAGCCAATCGTTGGTATCATACGTATCCGAAAATTTGTCAGTGGGGGTTTTAAAGCCATTGAGAACGGAAAGAACCTGTGCCCATTGGTCATCAGTCAAAGTTGGAACACTACCACGATCTGGTTCCTCGATGTCATGTACATGTCCTTGACGAGATCTTCCCATATTTGCAGCAAAATAACGATAGGCTACATATATGCCATGTCACCAAATATACAACGAGCGGAAGCGCAACACCACTGCAAGAGCACGCCTTGCTGCTATATATATATATATATATATATATATATTAATAATAGCAACACCAACACCAACACCAACACCAGCGGCAAAGATATATAGCCCCTTTTTTTCCAACTACAATTAAGGATATAAATGATGATGATTTTGCAGAAACCACAACACAGAGGCACAAATTAGTAGACTATAAAGAGATATATATACTCTAATATATATCCAATATCAACCTGCAAACAAGTGATACGTACTGTTGTTGTGTTTTATTTATTTATTTTTTGGATGAAAGAAGAAGACGGAGAACGATGGCGGCGCTGCGGACTCACGTATCGGTTGCACGAACAGCTATATGGAATCGGCAAACTTTAGGCCGACGAAACAAACGGAGCACCAGCCGGCTCTACACGAGAACGCCGAGGGGAAACACCAGCAGTTGCACGAACTGCTCTTGAATTGAATGCCAACAACAGCCACACAAGCTGCTTAATGATGAAGAACGGAAGAAACCCGGCTACAGTTCTTCAGCTGTGAAAGTTTTGGTTTTTTATTTATTTATTTATTTTCTTTTTTCGGGAAAAGAACAGAAGGAACGGAAAAAAAAAAAACTCTAAATTAGAGAGGCTCCGATACTATGATAAGATTCGGAATTCGGGAAAACTTGATGTATTGTATTACCACCACGTATATATTTATAGTTACAATATGCAAACCCTAGCCTTACACAATTACAATAATACCCTTAATAGTGTAGGCCTATAATGGAAAACGTGCGTAACGATGCCAAGAATGGTACCACCCTACATAGTGGCTCAACACCAAGTGTGGAGAGACACTGCTAGGCATCCTAGTAGTCGGGTCGGAGTAGTTCAGCTACTCGCCCCACCTCTTCCAGGTCAACCTGGCTTTGATCGACCTCCAATATTTACGAGTAGCTCTGTTTTCGGTGCTCGACCTTCTAAGGTCGGTCACTACCTGTATCCTGGTCAATCGGCGACCCACCTCACCGGTCGGCTTAAGTTCCTCAAGCTTATCAGTCTACAAATTCGAGTCCTAGTCGGTACTAGCCTAGTTATTCTTCCCGACTCCCGTAGGTCGGCCGAGGAGCTCAGGTCAGTTCAGATCGCGTCGTCTAGGTCAGTCAGAGTCTGGTCTTAATCTTATTTCCAAAGTGTATAATAAACAGATAATCATGAATGAATCCTGAGTCATAAAGACTCCAATCTTTATCCCTTAAACACGAATATTTGAATACCATAATTATCTCCTATAATCAAAGGGATTAACTAATCATAATCCTTTTCTTTAAGGAACACGTTAATCAGTGTCCATCACGGACACGCCACACGATAACTCTAGGGCACGATAACTTTACGATTTTTGGATCGTCAGTGTGCCTATAAGAAGATGGTAGGGCCTAACAATTGTTTTTTTTTGTTTTTAATTGTGCTGGATGCGGGACTTGAACTCAGAATCTTTTGTTCCGATACCATATTAATAGTGCTTACCGTTGTAATAAAACAAATTAATGTTAGTAAATGTACTACTATATTTCCTTATATCATATATGTTAGCAGGGTGGCAAGGCGCAATACAATGAATACACAAATGTCACCAGCTTTATGTTCCAAAAAAGTGCAACGGAAATGCTAGATGAACCGAATATTTTCACAAAATTTCTGCAGAAAATGAATCCAAGCCATTGATTGGCTGGACGGTAACAAATTAAAAGGAAAAAAATAATTAATGGTGATGATGGGCATAGAGAAACATTTTTTTTTTTTGTTTTTTTTGTTTTGTGATATTTCTCAAACTTAGAATTGCTCCAAACAATGCTAATAAAAATAAAAATTCAAAGAACCTTACTACGATCAGGAATCAGATACAAGAAGTGCATCCCAGATTATATCCATATCCAAAGATGGCATCTTACTCAACTGAAGACCATCAACATCTGTTGTTATAACATCTTGATTCATCATCTTCTTCTTCTTCTTCTTTCTACTTTGACTGATCAAACTGTTGATTCTTGAATCAATTTCAGCATCAATTAATGATTTCTCATCATCAACACAATTAGTGCTGCTCTGTGAAATAGCTTTCAGTTTAGATTCAAGAAGTGCAGCAGTGCTGCAACTAATAGGAGTTTTCTTGATTTGATCTTTCAAGTGTGGGAAATTCAGATGTGCATAATCTCCCCTTAGAATGTAAGCAGCTGTGTCATAAGCAGAAGCAGCTTCCTCTGCTGTATCAAATGTTCCTAACCAAACTCGGGTCCGGTTTTTCGGTAGCCTAATCTCTGCTACCCATTTTCCCCAATGCCTTTGCCTTACTCCTCTATATAGCTTCCTTTGATCAGATGCAAATGGGTTCATTATTTTTTGATTCCCATTGAACTTCATTTGTTGTGTTGTTTTTGTTGTACTGAGCCACAAGTCATCACTAATACCATTGATTGAACAGTTGGTAAAGTTTCGGTTTTGGTTTTCGTTTTTGATTTGGATTCCAGACATTTGACACAACCCCATTTGGGACACTGGGAAAAAGGGTATTTCTTGATCTGGTTTTCTAGAGGATTCAACAAAATTCAAAGGGATTTTTCGGGTTTCTTTGGGATGATCAAAAACAGTAGAAGATTGAAATATTGAAGAATTCTGCAAAACTGATGAACCAAAAAGAAATGAATTGTCCAAATATTCTTTTGAAAGCTCTGAGCTGAATTCAGAAATATTCAAAGAGGTATTATTATAAGATGCCTGCAAAATCGAGTCGTAGCTCGAATGATGCCTCTCTGATGAGGTTGAGGCCGAGAGCGAATTGGTGGTGCCGCCACCGCCACCTCCTCCTTCCAGTGATATATGTTCATTTAGAACATAATAAAAAATGTTGGGATCCATGAGGAAATGCTTTAAGACAATGTGGCTATATTCCTTTTAAACAAGATTGAACTTCCTTCTGCATGAAGGTTGATTTCTATGGCTCTTAATTTGGTTCCCCACTATTAATTGTTGTGCCTTATAATGGTGATCATGTAGTGAGACACAAATGACATATATATATATATATATATATATATATATATATATATATATATATAAAATATTTTATAAATGAAAGGGTTCACTTTAGCTTGCTTTGTTAACTAAAGGGTTCACTTTAGCTTGCTTGATGAGCTGGGGGCTGGCCTTGATCCTCATTTGAAAGGACGGGTACATATGCTAAGGACAAAAACACAAAAAATCCATCAAATTATATTTAGGAATGATACGGGCACAACCGTAATATCACGACGAGTGACACAACAGTCATCGACACTGTTATTTATTTATTTATGATGGTTTTATATCATGATCAATAGTGTAGATAACCGTCGGGACATAAAGTTGTGTATGTATTATTAATTATTGTAAATTATTAGTATATGTTTAGAAAAATGTTTGTGACATTAACAAAACGCTACAACAAAGTGACATTATCTACACTTTTACATTATTTATTTTAGGAGACTCATATGAATCAATAAAGCTCAGATAATAATTAATGGTTTAAAAATATATTGAATCAACATATGACACTATCACTTACTCATATACGTCTATGTTTGTTTAGTTTTAATGATTTTCTTTTTTATTTTTAAAAAAATGGTAGTCTGGATCACATTTTGTATTATTCTATTTTCAAATTGATCTCCATACAAAATAGTAGATTAATGGCTAAAAAAATATTAATAAACGGCTTCTGTTGGCACCACAATTTTGTTTCAATTGGCATTCTTACTATTGACATCACAATAATATTTTTATTATTTTTATGCAACACAACGTCTATGTCACTGATGTTTGTTTTACGTATGAGCATTACTAGCATTGCCGTTGGTTTTCAATATAAATGTATCATTGGTGTAAGACATCTGACCCACCGACGTTGTAAGTGAAACACAATGTCAGTAGCACTGACACGCATATCACGGTGCCGAAAAGCAATATAGGGTGGTGGTCGAGTAAATGAAAAAAAAAGGTGTCAATAGTAAATTTGTAGTGGCGATAGAAGCCGCCTATTAATATTATTTGGTGGAAAGGGTATGACTAAAACTTAAAAGGACACCGAATACCCTAAAAAAATTGAAGGATCAAACCCGAAATTTTTGGGCTAACATCGTCAGGGTGGCTACAGGAATTTTATGACACAAGTCAGGGATCCAAGACAACACATCGTATTACAAATTTCTAATTAATTATATAAATTATTATATGCTTAGTTTTGGGGTCAAGGTCAATATTTTAAAAATATAACTGGTTAATTAATAAATATTAGTACATATAAATTTTAAGTAGTATAAAAATATACATAATTTTCTTTTGGAAGGAAAGGGGAGATGTGGGGGGGGTGTTGAGATGACCCAAATAGGCTAAGGTAGCGGCCCCGAAGGCCTGAACATCGCCATGCTAAATATGAGATACATGGCAGTATCTAATTAATCAGGTACCTTAGGCCAAAATTATTTTTGGGCTCTTGTTTTTGGGAAAAGAGTATTAAATTACATTTAATTTTAAGGTATACTATGTAAATGAACGTATAAAAAATCATAACATCTAATTTTAAGGTTCCTTGTGGCATGTGCTGTAACGCCGTTCCCTCGACATCGTCTTATCTGGAAAGAACGCGTTCAAGACGTATAAAATAAAATAAATTCCACTTTATACGTAGTTCTCTACTACGTCGTATCGAGTTAAGCAAAACGGAAGCAAAAGACTCGGGTAAAAAAAATTTCCTCAAACATCCAAGAATAGAAATTCAACTAAAGATAGGAATGTAACATACATTACATTGGGAAGAAAACCAAACGAAAACCAAAACGTACAAAAAACCTCCGAACGTATACTGAAAGGGAATTACAAGTTTCCAAACAAACTTCAAGTCTAAAGTGTAAATGAAAACATGAATAAATAAACTCTTCAACTTCGGCGTCCTTAAACGTCGTCGTCAAAGTCCTCATAGATCTCTGGACCAACCTGTTCATCTTCTCTCCCCCAAACACATAGAAAACAATATATTTGAGGTAAGTACAAAGTATTCAATAAGAGGTAGAAGCTACAAATCAATTAAGGTTTATAATTTAAAGATTATCTTTGTGAGACCGACTCAATCTAGGGTTCACTTCATGTCCATCAACATGTCATAACTATACGTTTCTAGCTTAGCTTATCTTTGTTACGTCATCATCCAAAGGCACTATGCATGATGTGTATCCATCACGAGATATCTTTTCCAACTACGGTGAATAGCACTGGTAGTCCCGGGATCCCCTCGGTATGCATATACGTTCGGCAAATTTCCTCCACTACCATTTAGACGTTATAGGCCAGCAGCGTTGTTCGCTTTTATTGAACATATCACATCGCCGATATGAATTTGTGTCTAACCAAGAAAAGGTGATGTTTTATCTTTTACTAGCACATATGAAATTATTATCCGTTGTTATCTAACCACCTAAGTGTTTTCAAAGTGAAACTCACCTTATCAACTCTACTCCCTCACTTAGACAGCTAGACATCACATCCTATCAAGTACACAGACATTGATGAACTCTAGTTCATCAAAGCACAAGCCCTTTCATGTCCTTCCGACGGATCCGAACTTCGACTCCCTTTAAGAGTACATCCGGTGCCAAACTAAACGAATCGGAAGCTCAATCGAGGCTTGTTCACGTTTATTTAATGTTATTAGATCATGAAACAACGTTTAAAATCCCTAACATAGCTTAAAACAACTCATTTATCAAAAACAGGGGCAATGTGCGCACATTCCAGGGGAATGTTTGCATATTGGGCGAAAAAATACATTCAACCCGGCCAGTGTGTGCACATTCCAGAACCTGTCCAACTGAAACAACATTCAGCCTCAGAAATGTGCGCACACTGCTAGTCAATGAGCGCACATTGAGCGCACAAACTCCCTAAACACGTTTTTATGCACTTTTATGTCTCTACTCAAATCCAAGCATGTTCAGCATCAAAATACTCAGAAAAATAGCAGAAAAACATGACTTTTATCTACCATAACAACTCTAAATCCTTAGGCAACACGAAGGTATGATTCCTAGCATAAAAATCATCTCAAACCTTAAAACGAAACCTAATAAACCATAATTAACTTGTAGGAATATCCTCTTACCTTTTAGCAAGCTAAACCAATTCCAAAACCTCAGAAAATCTGCAGGAACGCACACCCTTTTGCAAAGAAACCTATATGATCAATCCAAATTCGCATTAGAATCGATCACAAGCTTCTAACACATCAAGACTACGAGAGACATGAGTTTTAATCCATCAAACTCATCCAAAACATCATCTAGGTCGAAAATCATACCTTGAGAAAAGCTCCAACTTTCTTGTGCTGAAACGACGCCCTCGTCACGACGATTCCAACGCTCTACTCGAATCTGAAAACGGTTGTGATTCGGCTTAGATAACGGAAGAAATATCTCAGCGCTTTTCTCAAGCTCTCACACGCACCAAAAGGGAGATTAGGAGGAGAAAATTCTAATTCAAAAGGTTAGGGAAACTAATGGGGTTTATTTTTCCTTAAATTGGAAATTCCCAATAATTAACCTAATCCTTTATTTTCCTTAATTACCCTTACGAATCATATTTTCCTTGAATTATATACATATAACTCGACATATATATATATATATATATATATATATATATATATATATATAACAAAAATACTTAACTCCAAATAAAGAAGTCGGAATAATAATATTTCGTTTTCGCAAAACGACACGTCTGTCTTTTCCTGAAAATCGGAATATTACATGTGTTATTCGACAGTGAGTTGGCTTCATGGGTTTAGGAGGTGTCTCCATATGGTAGGGTAGTGAGGCAGGTCCAGGATGTGGATTTAAAGATTTCTTTATGCATTTGGTGGGGCTTTTAACTAGAGAGGAGGCCAGGGATTTTGTATGGTTGATGTGGCAGATTTTGAAAGTGCGCTGCAGCACTGTGTTTGACAACCAGACAGTCTTCATATCGCCGGTATGTTCGACAACCCTTACAGCGGCGAGGGAATTTAAGGAGGCAATGGGCCAGTTCCGGTCCATTCGCCCAGAGACTGCTTGCTTTCGTGAGTAGGTGGAAGGCCTTAGTCCCGGGGAAGGTGAAGTGCAATGTGGACTCCTCGGTTTCTTCCTTGTCTGTAGGGGTGGGTCTCATTTTCCGTGATCAATGGTGGTCTATTCTGGAGTCATTCTCATATCATTTCGACCAAGGCATTGAGGCTGTGTTATTGGAGATGCGTGCGATCTTTTTGGTTCTTGTTGAAGGCCGTGCCATGGGGCTAGCAAAGTTGGTTGTGGAGAGTGAAGCACAAGCTTATCGCCAAATGTCTCTTCTATTACGAAGACCGCCCGGGCGTGAGGCTTATCCGGGGGATGTGTTTTATTTGCATTCCCGCCTTTTGGAAAGAGCTGCTAAATTAAGTTCATATTCACAATATGTTCCCTATGTTAACTGAGTTGATGAATTATGGTCAACAAACAATACGAGCGGCTCGGTACGTAGGTCAAGGTTTCACAATTACTCTGTCTCATGTGAATCGTTTACCGATAACTATTCAATACCCTTATGAAAAACTGATCACATCGGAACGTTTCCCGAGTAGCATGGGGCACGTGGAATCCCGTGTGAATCAGCAAGGACCACCTTGCATGCATGGACTTTCCAGATCTTTGGAGAATATCTCACCCTTAGGATGCTTGCGGCTTGACTGCCTGTCTGAGGCTTCTATAAGTTTCTTTTGTGCATTTTTCTTTTATTAGGCACGTAGGAAACATCCCGACGCATTTGTTAGCTAGAAATGATGTTTTTCTCTCAGGGTGTTGTTTCTGGGTACCCATCCCAACGGATGTTCGCTCTGCTGTTTGGCGATTTGATTGATTAATAAAAAAGTAGTGATAATGACACAACAAAATAGCCACAGCATTGTACAACACATTTTGGGGAAATTGATTATGATGTGGGATCTATTGAATCATATGAATTCCAAAAAAATCAATGGTTTAAAAGTTTGTTGTTTCATTTTTTATGGCACAAACATTTCTCGATAAAAAAATTACTTCTAAAATAAAAAAATAAAAAAATAAAAAAATAAAAACCAACAACAACTCTGATATGAATGTGTTTTACCGAGATTTTTAGCTAAATAGTAGCTTAAAATACACCACTCATATATAGTATGAAATTAGAAGCCTTTAAAATTACAAAATTGTTCTAAAAAAACTTACCATTATTTAACAGGCCCATGAACAGCAATGGATATGGTCTACAAATTAGAAAACTAAACAAGTGATAAGTCAGCTGCAATTTTGACATTCTTCTATTCAAAAAATCAAATGCTTCACATAATTATTTTTTAATGAATTTACTTAACGCTTTTCTTATCTAATGATGTTGATAATGATAATGTTATCTAAGCACTAGTCCTAACTACACCTTGACAAGCATATATAGGATGGTCCCCGCACCTAGCAGTTCAGAAAACTTGATATTAATTGAAAAAACAAAATAAAAAAATAAGTACAACTTGAGAAATAAATGTTGGTAATTTAATTATATAAAGTAGCGATTTGTTAAGATCAAGTGTTTATCGTTCTATTAAAACCAATTGGTGGTCCCCGTACGTAGCAGTTCACAAAACTTGATATTAATTGAAAAAACAAAATAAAAATAAGTACAATTTGAGAAATAAATGGTGGTAATTTAATTATATAAACTGACGATTTGTTAAGATCAATCGCTTATCATTCTACTAAAATGCGCTTACCATTCTACTAAAACCAATTGGTGATCCCCGTACGTAGCAGTTCAGAGAACTTGATATTAATTGAAAAAACAAAATAAAAAAAAATAAGTATAATTTGAGAAATAAATGGTGGTAATTTAATTATATAAACTAACGATTTGTTAAGATCAAGCAATTGGTGTTAGTGAAGGCACAACAATCTCTCACAACACCCCTTCAAGTGTAGGCAATCTCTCCTAACACTTGCATATAATTTTTTAAATAATGTTCACACCAGGGTTCGATCTCATGACCTTTGGCTCTGCTATCATGTAAAGATAAAGCGCTTACCATTCTACTAAAACCAATTGGTGTTAGTGAAGGCGCTACTATATTTCTTTATACATTCAAGAGTGTGAGAGTCTCTCCCAATACCCCCACAAGTGTGGGCAATCTGTCCCAACACTTGCACAATTTTTATTCAAGAGTGTGGGCAATCTCTCCCAACACGATTCTTGCTAAATAAGGTCTACCGTAACCAAATAGGTTTACGGTAATGGGGTTATCCAATGGTTGTTTTCAGGGGCACCCTTTGGGGGGCCAACGGGGCCATGACCCACGGCCCTCCCAAAATCGATGAATTTAAGGGTCCCGTCAATTTTCTTACCCAATAACATATATATTTTGTATTTTTACATTGGGCTTCAATAAATTTACAAACCAATAAAGTATTTCCCTAGTGGTGAACACTAGAGTATAACATAGGAAGTGACCAGGGCTAGTGCAAGTTTTTTTTTCTTGTTTTTAAAATAAACCCAGGTGCCTGTACACAACTTTTTTTTTTAAAGAAATAGTTGACACTTTGACTTTCAAGTTTCAAATAAACAATTGACAACTCCAATCCCAAAATATATTCTTCCGTTCATGCGACTGCCTCCCTCTCCCTCTTTGTCGTCTCAACTCTCAAGCATTAAAAAAATTCTCTCTTCTTCATTTCTTTAACAACAACTAGAAGAATTTGTAATACAAATTGAGTTTATCTCAAGATTGTTTCAAGAATCAAGATGATAAGAGGATGAGGATGAAGATTCTCATTTTGTTCTAGTCTTGAAGTCAAAATATTCCAACAATGAATGGTTAATGAAAATCTTGTGCTAGTCTTGAAGAGTTTGTGTCGGGTATTGATGGAAGAGATTTATTCATGGAATTGAAGTTCTTGAGAGAATCATGACCGGAGGAAGTGAAGAAGTCAACTGAAGTTCTCAACTTTTTGAAAATGAATGAAAGATGTATTCCGAATGCTTGCATTGCCTTTAGAATACTTTTGACTATCCCGGTTACAGTTGTGATGAAGCCCAGAATAATCCTTACCACGTGTCATTCGTACCATGGCCAAATAATAAATGAAGACAGATAAACTGCAACATTAAGGGCCATGAGCCCCACTTTATGCCTAAGGACAAACCTGAACACCAGATGAGAGGTCTTACCCGTTCTTCCGAACAGCACCACCGCAGGTCGGCCATATTGCAAGGGAGCTCAGGTCTACGTAGTACGGGCCGAGTCGGTCTGGAAAGGCTCAAAGCAGGTCGGCTAGAGCCTTCCTTATCTGATTTACGCACATGTGTAAAATATACGATAATTATGAGAAGATCCTAAGGATCCTTCTCCCATTAGGACTCTGATCCTATCGTTAAATGTCATGTAAATAACCGTAATTATCTCCTAAAAATAGGGGATGGATACAGAGAAATCCCCAATCCTTAGGGGACAAGAAACCGGACGAGATGTCCTCTATATAAACAATCCCAGAAGTACGAATAGACTTGATTCCAGTACACACATTGGATACGTAGGCAACCTGGAAAAAGATCCCAGACTCAGTCTAATCACCAAAAAACCATCCCCGCATTCATCTTTTCTAGGATTCTTTAGTCTTGAATTATTATCACCAGGAAAATACGGCCCATATTTAAACCCGACGAAATTTTGCTTCACAAATGGCTCTAGAATGAGGGTCTTCTAACGACAATTTATTCAAGATCCATCGTAACAATGCCATAAAAGCGGACCGAAAGAGAAGGTCAAGGGAAAACCATCCGGATGGTGGTCTAAAATGGTAAAGACGGACGGTGATAGATCCCGCCACCAACCAGAATCCACATGGGCATGAAGTTGTGTTAGATCCTCGCCAAAGAAGCGATGGCGGAGCGATTGGCTTCCATGGATGCAACAACTCTAAACGCCATCGTCCCATTGGTACGATCAACATCCTCTCTGGTGGGCCAAACGGTCAAACCCGTGAAGAGGACAAGTTCTGGACTCTTATGACTCATTTTCAATCTTTACTTATGCAAATTTAATACAGTTTTATTCAATCAGACTACAATCACGTTGCACTCAATGTGTGCTTTTTATTATTATTTCAATCATACGTTGATTTTCCACTTTTACGCTTATGAATGGCTCCGATCAAGTTTGCAGGACAAACACACACTCAACAAGTTTGCAAAGGAAAACTCATTAACTCTGCAGGACGGATATCAAACTGAGCTCCGCAAGACGGACTCAGCAAAATTTATGTCCGCAGGATGGAAAAACTGAGCTCTGCAAGACGGACTCAGCATATATTATTTAAGTCCGAAGGACGGACAAACTGAGTTCCGCAGGACGGACTCAACACATATTATTTAAGTCCAAAGGACGGACAAACTGAACTCTGCATGACGGAATCAGTGTAATATTATTTAAGTCCGCAGGACGGACAAGCTGAGTTCTGCAGGACGGACTCAGTGCAATTTTATTAAGTCCGTGGGACGGACGAGCTGAGCTCTGAAGGGCGGACTCAGTGCAATTTTATTGCCGTATGATAGACAAACGGAGCTCCATAGGACGGACTTAGTGTAATTTTATTAAGTCCGCAGGACGGGCATACCGAGTTCCGCATGACGGACACAATGTAATTTTACTAAACCCGCACAGAATAGACAAGTCGAGTTCACGGGGACGGACTCATTGTAATTTTGAATAAGTATGCAATATCGGAGCATCATTTGGACAAAGCCAACAAATAGATTTAATGAGGAAAAACTAGGTCAAGATCTTTAAGTATGTCATCCAAAAATGATAACTTGTAGCATGGAATACTGGGAGGCCGAGCATAATGTTATCAAGCAAGTGATAAAAGTTAAGAGTTGCAAAATGCAAGTATGGAAAAATTTCGCAAGAAAACAACGGAAAAAGCAAGGTAAGTCGCAAAAAGAGTTCTTCATAAATTAGAATTTTTGTACTCGTACATTTTCTGCTTTATCTTGGACAGCTTTTGAAACAAAAATAAAGACTTCTGATGCACTCAAAAATAAGGATGCGGGTCAGACTCAGAAAAATGAAGTCTGCAGGTCAGACTCAAATAATAAAGTCTGCATGACAGACTCAAAAAAACTAAGTTTGCATGACATATTTTGAGCTAAGCTATGCAAGTCAGACTCAGCAAGTTCTCAACATCCGAACTTCCTAAGTCTGCAGGGCAGACATCGAATTACAGAGCTCTGCAGGTAAGAATCAGAGGCAAAAAAATAAAGTCTACCTGACAGACTCAAAAAATAAGTCTGCAGGTCAGACTCAAAAAAATGGAATCTGCAGGTCAGACTCAAATAATAAAGTCTGCATGACAGACTCGAAAAAATTAAGTTTGCATTACAGATTTTGAATTGAACTCTGCAAATCAGACTCATCAAGTTTGCAACATTCAAACTTCCTAAGTCTGCAGGGCAGACATCGAATTGCAAAGCTCTGCATGTAAGATTCAGAGGCGAAAAAAATAGAGTATGGCTGACAGACTCAAAAAAATATAGTTGCCTGACAGACTCAAAAAAATATGTCTGCAGGTCAGACTCGAAAAATGAAGTCTGTTGATATGCCTGAACCGTAATCCAGTCTGCGGATCCTTATTCGGGTCCCCTAACCACCATAGTGGCGGATGAGGTCAATGGCTACCACAATCCGAGAGTACACAAATCAAATAGGGATCACCGGTGGTCGGCCCCGTTCTAAGCCCATGGCCCTACGAGGAACGGGTAAGGGGCCGTCTCACAGGTCTCCCTAGATATAAGGTCCGCCGGCGACCAAAAGAGCCCACACATGAGAGAGCAAGGTGTCAACAAGATAACAAGGAAGATGACCATCGACCACATAACGAGTCCACTATGTTCTGTCTCGCCAGGCAGCCCGGCGTGTAATTAGCTCCGCATCATAGACTGTCAAACTTGTTTGTCTGTAGCTAAAACTCTAACATTCTCCCCTCATATAAAATGAGCTCAATGTAACCATTATGAAAGGAGACAATTAATAGAAAACAAAGCAACACTTTGCCAAATTCCATACTCTCTCTACTGTCACTTACACCACCTCCTCACCGCCGTGCACCACCGGCTAACACCACTTTCATACACTTTTATAGCCAGATATCCACCACTTACACCACCGCTAAACACCTGTGATAATTTGAGCATTATCATTTGCAGGTCAGACTCAAAAAATAAGTCTGCAGGTCAAAAAAATGAAATCTGCCTGCCAGACTCAAAAAAATAAGTCTTCACGACAGACTCAAAAAAATAAGTCTGCAGGTCAGACTCAAAAAAAGTGAAGTCAGACTCAAAAAATAAAAAGTCTTTGCGGACTCGAAAAAAAATAATGATGATAATAATAATAATAATAATAATAATAATAATAATAATAAAGACAGACTCAAAAAATTAAGTTTGCATGAAAAACATAAAACTGAGCTCTGCAAGTTAGATTAAGCAAGTTTGCAACATCCAAACTTCCTAAGTCTGCAGAGCAGACATCGAATTGCAGACCTCTACAAGTAAGATTCAAAAAATTAAATTATAATAAAAATGAAGAAAACACTTCAGGTAAGTTAATGAATGGCATACTGGGGGGCAAAACACTCAACTGCGGATCAAAATACTTCAGGTAAGTGTTGAAAATAAAGTTAAGGCAACAGAACTTAATAAAATATTGCAAAATCATTGTACATGTTATAATTTTGAAACTTTTATCCAAAGTCTGCAGAACAAACTTCAAAGCTTGAGCTCCGCAGGTCGGACTCAACAAAGTTTGCAGGTCAAAATCATCGATTTGAGCTCCGTATATCGGACTCACCAAGTTTGCAAAAGCCAAACTTATCAGTCTACAGGACAGATGTCAACTTTTAACAACTCTGCATGTCAGACTCAAAAGCAAAAAATTACATACCCAAAGTACGTCATCCAAAAAAACTGTAAGTTAATGCCTGGAATACTGGGGGCAAGATACTCCACTACGGATCAAAGTGCTCCAAGTAAGCACTAAATATAAATTTAAGGCAAGAGATCTTGCAAAAAATTGCATATATTATAATCATTGTACATGTTACAATTTTTGAGGTTCTTCAAAAGCAAAAACGAAATACAAGTTCAAATACCTAAGAAGCATTAAAGGTTGAGTTCTGCCCAGACTCTGTGGCATGAGTAAGATTCTCCATAAAAGCATTGTCCGGGGCGGCTCGGCAGAGCAGCGATAAGCGAAGCGGCGGCCCGTAGAAGGCACTAAAGAAGGAGCTGTAACACAACGGGAGGAATACTTTGACACAATGTCTACCCCTTCCTGGAACTCCTTCAGACGAGCTTTATATGCCGTACCCATGTCAGGTTTATACAAAGCCTTGTAGGGAAGACCTACAATGCTAAGGTAGGAAAATTGCGCCTTAGCCTAATCAATTCTTAAGGTATAGGCATAATTCCACCTTGGGGCCAGCAAAGTCCCCATGCCCCGGGAGAGCTACACCGAAACCTTATAGTCCCGAATCACCTGATCAATTTGGCCCGGAACAGCTGTTTCATAAATGGTCTTCTCAGCTCAGAGTCCCCCCAGGGTGTTGTCCAGCTCAGCCTTCTCCTCCAAGTGCTTGTCCTCGGTCTTCTCTAGACTTGCTCTATAATTGGCTCCCAAGGCCGTCAGTTCGGCCACCTATGCCTAGAGCTGATCCTCGAGAGCTCCAATTTCTAGGTCCTTGGACTTAGTCATGTCCTTGAGCTTCTGCCGAAGATCTGAGGTCGTCTTCTCTAGGTCGGCTCTTCCCCTCTTCAACTTCACCTTGCGGGCAGAAGACACATCATGTCTTGCAAAGGTCTTCTGGCCAACAAGGGATCCGTGCACAGGCAAATTGCCAAGAATGAGAAAAACTACCAAGTTATAGTACAAGTTACCGTTAGAAAAAAAATGAGACTTGCATATTTAATGGCCTTAAAACCAGCCTCAGCTAGCTGCTGGTTGGACATCCCCGAGATCTCATTCTTCTCAAGAGCAGCAGCCTCTCTTTTTTGGGTAAAAGGGTCTTCATTACTTTCAGAAAAGGTCATTGTGAAATTTGATAAGTCTAAATGACAAAGCCAGAACTCCACTTATAACTTATCTGAACTGCTCATAAAGAGTCAGCTAGATCTGGGGGGCTTATGATGATGCCCGGAATAATCCTTACCACGTGTCTTTCGTACCATGGCCAAATAATAAATGAAGATAGAGAAACTGCAACATTAAGGGCCATGTGCCCCTCTTTATCCCTAAGGGTAGACCTGAACCCAAGGTGGGAGGTCTTACTCGTTCTTCCGAACAAAGACCACCGCCGGTCGGCCAGTTGCTAGGGAGCTCGGTCTACATAGTATAGGCCGAGTCGATCCCGGAGAGGCTTGACGCAGTTGGCGGGGCCTTCGTTGAAATAGTGTCTTAAACCCAATCGGGTTGGACCGGATCCGACCGGTTCAGATCATTTCTACTATTTCTTTATGCTTATACATATGTCAAATGGCTTTTATGTTACTATATATTTGTTCGTTTAGCGGACCAATTATGATATTGTTATATGATAACGTCCCTAGTGTCAAACTGTGAAAGAGAAATCATAATAGTGATTGTGGTTGATGAGATCTCGACACACTTTAAAAGGTTTGATACTTAAATGTCTCTAGTCGTATGTGCTATTAAACAGGACAATAATAGTACGATTAGACTAGCCCGTATTAGATGTCTTCTATCTTATTGAAGATAGGGATAGATCCCGTCTATCAAAGTGTAGAGATACTTGAACTGTACATGGACGTGTATTAGAGAATTCGCAAGTTAGACTGACCCACTTACTTTATTAAGTGTAGCACTATGTGGCGGTTGTGTAATTATCCTGAGACCGGAGTCTTCATGACATCACGGTGTGGATTGTCATACTTTGACACTATTAGGGTTTCTCTTAGCCATAGGGCGATCATGCGGTAGTGATTTGGTGTGATACTGAAGCATGCATAGGATTCATGTTGTTCGTCCTGAAATCGCGTATCCTATGATTAGGAGTAAGTATCCGAAAGGGTCTCTTTTTATGAATATCTTATTCTTAAAAGTCTTTGCAAATCGGAAGTAATATGTTACTTTGTGAGAGTAGAATATCCAGATTATAAGATACGGTCGTTGATGTTTGACACTCAACGTACGGCTGTAAGAATATTGAAACAGCAATAGGAATCTATTTACACGGTAACTGTTTTACATGAAAGATAGTAGACATTGCATTTGACTCTTCCGATGATTCGGGGTCTCGGTGTTGAAATAGTGTCCTAAACCCATCGGGTTGGACCGGATCCAACCGGGTCAGATCATTTTTACTATTTCTTTATGATTATACATGTATAATAAATGGCTTTTCTGTTGTCATTAATTTGTTCTTTTAAAGAACCAATTATGAATTGTTATATGATAACTACTTTAGTATTAAACTGTGATAGAGAAACCATGATAGGCGATTATGGTTGATGAGATCTCTAATCACTTTAATAAGTTTGATACTTAAATGTCTCTAGACTTTTTATGTACTATTAAACAAGGCATTGATAGTACAAATTGGCTAGCATGTATTAGATGTCTTCTGTCTTTAAGGGCATGGATAGATCTCATCTATCGAAGTGTAGAGACACTTGAATTGTACGTGGACATGTATTAGAGAATGCGTGCGTTAGACTGACCCACTTACACTGTTAAGTGTCACACTATTTGACGGTTGTGTAATTTGTCAGGAAATCACTAGTTTGACGCAGCGGAATTTAAAATTTGATTTCCTTTTTCTAGATCGTTCTTCGTTTAACGCAATAAACATGTTAAGTAGTTTGACGGTTATACCTTGATGATCTATAAGATCGTCGCTTTGACCGCCAACGGAGAGTAGTACAGTGCACAAGCCGTCCACGTGTCCGGCCTCTATCGTTAATCCACACGAACTCCTCGCCGGAATCCTCCTTGGATTTCTATTGGAAAACTCCGGTTGCTAGACCAGTATTTTTCCTCCCTCACAAACTTTTTATAGGATGCTCTCTATTTTTCACAAGAACTATGAGCTCTTGCAATTGTGATGTACAAAAGAGCTTGATGAAGGATGCAGGTTCTTAGATCTAAACGAGTTAGATCTACGCGCAGCGGATGGATCACGACTTAAATATCACAATACATAATTAAAGGACTTAAACTACTACAAGGGGGTTAAGATCATGTTACCAATAGTATGAAGAGAAGCCAAGATCTTCCGATGTATTCTCCAAACGGCGGTTGGTGGACACCCTTCTTGATACACGAACCTCCTCGATATGCAACACCAAGAAAAACTTAGAGTTTTTCTTCTTCCAAAACCCAAGACAAGAAAACTAATTATTTCTCTCTTTTTTTTCTAAGGTGGTCGAAATTTGCCAATTTTTAAGGCTTGGGAGAACTCTCTTTATATAGGAGAGTAATCCTTGTCCTCCAAGGATTTAATAATTACATTAATCCTTTATTCTAAATAAAAGATAAATAAAATGATTATCCCAAACAAATTAGGATAAATCATATTATTATCTAATATTCCATGAATTATCATTTAACAAATAAAAGATAAATCACATGTCAAATAATTATCCAAGAAAACTAATTTCTCTCTAATTAAATGACTTCATTGGCGCCACCTTTAGGGTTTCCAAGCCCACATAAAATGTCTTTTATGTGTATTATATTATTTAGCCCAACTAAATAATGTCTATACATATCAATTAATTAGCCCAGCCAATTAATTATCACTGAGGCCCAAATAACAAGATTATTAGTCCGAATTACAGAAGCCACATCGGGGACCATGGACCTATAACCAGTAGCTCCAATAATTAATTATTCATCGAACATAATAAGTACATTAATTATTAATTCCGGGATTACGCCACCATAAACCCGAAACTGAACTCTACCGATTATAGATGTATACTTATACTCAACCCATAGAGTGAATAAGCATCCATTGATATAATCACTACATACGGATTAACCCTCCATAGACTGTCCATTCTGAGTGGGAAGTCTCCGTGAACCCGACTCAGAATATCTTATCCTTATTTACCATTAACCCCATAGTGATCAACTAGTTCACATATCTGACTAGTAGCTAATTAGTCTAACATGAACTGGGCCCATCGATCATTTTCTTAGGGCTAACAAATAAGGGATCTGTCTCTACTTCCCGAGGAAGGAATGGATTCCATGTCTGTGAAAATCGAACTACTCACTCATCTCGGAGATAGTGCCAATGAGAAGTGGCTTGGAACACATATTTAAGTGAACCGTAACTCAACACATCAAACACTACCCGGGACAAGCAAAGACTTGTGATCACCTCAGATTAAGGTTGATCCATATATGATCATCTAATGATTTAATTAGATTCCTCGATTACGGAATTATACCGAGAAATACAGATTAAATCGGTCCAGTCCTATATGAATGCCATCATATATAAATGCCCCACGTAGGTACCATCTACCGATAGTCCGGATAAGACTATCACACCCTAAGGTGTTCTGGGCGCATTATTGGTGTTTTAATCAAGAGACCCTAAACTCTAATTAAGTTCACCACGGACTAACAGTTTAAGCATATCTCCACTAACTCAATCCTCACGAATAATCCATACACTGAGTTAAGTGGTTACATACTGATATATACATAGGGTTTGCAAAGCAGTTGTATTACTTTACAAGCACAAAGCAAGTAACTAAGGTGAGATAAATTCTGTCATCCAATATCAAAAACAATTACATAAATTGTCTTTCGGGCACTACACTTAACAATCTCCCACTTGCACGAAATGACAAGCAACAATTGTTTTTAGAGCACACCTTTTCTCATCTTATTCACAACACTCTCCCACTTGCTCTAAAAGCAGATGAGACATATCTATCAATGCCGTACCCTTCAAGCACTCGATCGATCGCTTAGGTTGTCGGCTCGAGACGATCTTTAGGATCGAAACGTCGTTGGTCATCTAATCAGTGGTACTCTCTCTCAATATGCTTTTGACTTCTAGTAATCGAGAAGATCCTTCTAAGCTATCTCTTCTTTTATGCTTTCACAATGAAGTGATATCGGCTTATCGGACACTGGAATTACTCCCGCACCATAAAAGGAAATTCTAAGCACTATGAGTAAACACCGAGCCCGAGATCAACTTAATGATCACCTTAATCGACTACAAGTCGAATCGATAGAGTCAACCATATTCAAGTTTGCACCGAATATACAAGAATATGACTCGTTCTCTAAAGATACTTGAGGACGTACTAAACCGCTACTTTTATTGCTCGAATCCAAGATTCGATTACTATTGACTTGTGATAATCTGACTTGCCATTATCCAAGAGAGACTCTATCCCATTTTCTCTTTATCCGAAGATTTAGAGAATCATCCCTGAGAGGTAGGGTAGGACTACTCTCGATGAATGTTGCATACGTATATGCATAATCATCTTATTCGATAAGATAGGTGGGATAGCCAATGACTCATTCTCGTGAATCTGACCGAATCAGATTTTTAGAATGTAGTCCAATTCTCTCATCCAGAGAATCTTGGCCTGTCAGTTTCCGACTTCAGATAGCACACACATGTTGTTTCCAACCGTTTCAGTGTTATCATTCATGAACACTAATACTACTACTTTACCAATATTGATATCCAGTCTACGAAAGACTTATCAATATTCTGGTCAAGTCCACATATTTTAAAACATGTGACTTTAAATGACCAAGAGGTTCTCTTAAATCCACAAAGGATATAAGCTCCGGCAGTCATCCTGCCATTTGTTCTAACCAAGACCCTTCTGTTCCGAATGAATCCAGACTCCGTTTTTTCGGCAAGAAAGTCTCAGGGAATCACCCCTATTTTCTGCTTTCTAACGAAATCTTGCAAGAGTGAGTGGTGAGAGAGTTCAAGGTCTGGTTAACTCTCTACTTGTCGTGAATCACCCTGAACCACTCGACTTTGCGCCGAAAGTTTAAACTTTCCTATTCATTCGACTCTTTTCCGTGTAGATCCAATTGCTCCCACTAGGCTCTGAGACACTCGGTGGTTCTACAAGAGGTCAATGTAACCTGAGTATCAAAACTCCATTCATAGGGTTAAGGCTTTCAAACCAACCTCTATGATCAGAATCCTATACATCCCACTAAGAGCCATAGGTTATCAATCACCCCAGCTGACTATAAAGTCCACAAAACCACAAAACCACAATGGGTCAATGGTTAAACCATACTCCCACTGTGTTTTGGGTGGATTGATATTCTGATCTAGTAGTATTTATCAGTGTAATCACCAACAACTGTTGTTGGACGTGGTCTGATTAAATCAGATAGTAACTACATTTGGGTAACCGTACTCCAATGTTTAAGGCTGCTACTTATAGATTCTATCGTAATCTTTGTGACATTCAACCGTCACTTTCGATCTCAAGAATCTTATAACCAACCTTCACTCGTCACATTAAGATATTTCACGAACAAATACAATCGAACGTATGCAAAAAATCTCCAAATCCTACCTTCAAGCATTAAATGCTAAATGCCTACATTTAGGAAGTGGTGTGAACCGAATTCACTCCTTATCCATAAATTCACTAGCATCTTCTAGGTAGACTTCTCGGTTTACATAATAATGTTAACCGTTATTTTGCAACCAATTATCTTAATCGAGTTTAGCGTTGTATTGTAGCACATCAAGAACTATATAGGGGCAAGTCTATGGTTTCTTCCTCAAATGAGAATCATTCCACTAGGAGGCGGGCCGAGCATCGACCCCAAGACCATGCGATAGCCTAATTTTGAGCATGGAATACTCTATTCTCTCGCTAAAATCGAGAGACTCCTCCTCGTATTCTTTCGATAAACTAAACCGTGTTTCGAGTAGTTATCAGACAAAATGTCACCACTCAAAATCTTCCACTAGCTTGTATCTCTCACTAGACCCCGAAGGTTATGATGAACAAGCTATGTTACCCCTTCAAATCTATTACCATTTCCTAATTGAAAGAAATCTTAGTCATTGTTCCTTTAAGACAGTGTTCCGTGACTGGGAGATAGGAATCACCCTTAGCCAGTCATTAGGCCTTATCTCTAGGATATGTGCACTAATTAATAGATTTTGAAGAATCGTTTATCTTAATACGGAAACCATTCGCCTATAATAGTTTAAGACGTGTTACATATACCTTTTCAGCATTTCTTAGTGGTTTTGACTTTATCAAGCAAAAGTCCGAGTCTCAGATTCTTACTACAAATGTCATCTTCACTTTCTATGAGGCAACAATATATCGAGTTGAAAGTGAATCCATTTGTTTCAATGAATCTGTAAACAGAAAAATAAATTTTTCGTGATATTCAGGACGAATCCAAATTCATCTCCTTATATTACTCCCACTATTCTAGCTGAAATTACTGCCCATTGTTACTCTATTAATCGTTAATCCAAAGCTCTCTTGTTCTTCCAAAGAACTTAGCTCCCGAGTCGAGTTACTCGGTTAAGAAAGTTGCTAAGGATTCATTGGTTAATGATCCTTAATCACTTTCCTTATCCTATACTTTCTTTACTTAATGTTTCGGTTTAGCCTCAAAACTTTAGTTAAGATGATTAACACTTATAGACATTGTTTCCCATTCTTAACTTTCCTTAAAAGGAAATAGTTTTGAACTAGCAGTTCGTTTGAGTAGACACTACTCGTGAACTGTGGGATGTCTAATGAAAGCGTTACCCAGTGGGACTAATTTTCTAATAAATTAGAAAAACATAAGATAAAAGCCCCCACTAGTTTATCGGTTCCAAATACAGTCTAACTAGCGACACTTTAATTGATGATTCTCCAATTTTTCTTTTAGAAAATTTTTCGTGTAGACACTACACAATCAAAATTCACTAGAAGAATTTTATCGTCCCAATCATCTTTCAAACTAACTATGGTTGTCTCTCGTTCAACACGAGTGACAGCAGTGACATACTTATTTACGTCACTTAAGTCTTGAAGGCTCAAGAGAAATATCTCTTCCGAAAAATTAATCGCATGTAAGATCAATAAGTACAATGTTCTAGTTACTTACCACTTTTCAACGAAGTCATTACTAGTCAATTTTACACTAGTAGTCTAGCACCCTGTAGAGATATATAAATAGTTGTAAATAAAATTGATAGAAAATAAATCCAAATCATACACTACTAATAAATTTTAGAACATAAACTAAGTACTTGTAGTCTATCCTACTGCTCCAAGGATTTAATCTAACGCCTCGCCGCCGCCTTAGGGTAGGTCAAAGAGGCTTCGATTAATATTGAAGATCGATTGAGAATCAAACATCTCATTTGTGATCGTCAATCACCTTTCCTTTTTCAAACAAGGTACTACCAAAAATACCCTTTATGAGTGTGACCTCTCTGTCTCGCATTTTTTTAGGTAGACCCCGAGTGTGTCGCCTTAGGGTCGGTCGGTGACCCGACGAGTACCCAAAATCCTATCCTTTCGGAGACCAAGCCTTGAATTTTGATAGCGGTGAAGGCCCGCGGTGAAGGCCCGCGGTGAAGGCCTTCCTTAGGGAGGCCGGTCCCAGGCCGGCACGAGGCGTCACCATTCTCTCACGTTGCTTGTGTCAACAGTAGAGGCCGTGGGGTCGGCTGTCGTCTCTCCCGCTCCCACTCAATATTTAGAAAAAGTGATGGGTTTACTGATCATGTTTTTGGACTTGATGTTACATTAAGAAACAATAAATCATAGGCCCAAATGTTGTCGGTTATGTGGGCTAGCCCACCCGACCTATTCATTGGAACATATGTGGCCGTCAGACGGGTCAAGACTAGGGGAGCTCCGTTGAGGCCTAGTGGCTCTTCAGATGGCTCAGCCTTGCCGGACCCCCGTGCAAACGCCACACGTGGAGGGTGAAGTCGATCGAGCTGTAGCTACTGTTGACCACCCAACCGTGGTTAAACCACTTTCGAACCATGTTTGCCCGTGACTATCCAATCCTTAAACATCAAACTTTCACGTAGACACTACGGAACAAAAACATAATCTCGTCTAGGTAAGGTGGAATTCACCGAGAATCCAAGACCTTAACCACGAGGTTTCGGGATTTTACTCCTTATGCTTTCGCAGAGTGGGATTCACCGAGAATCCATCACCCAACCTCTACGATTGAAAAAACCCGTGTTCCTCGGTTTTTATCCTTATTAGTTTCTAATTAATATCAAACAATTAATTAAAACTAATTGCATGTTTTATACATGCCTAACTAATTCTTCGAATTAATTTCTACATGTATGCATGCTTATGGAGTGGAATTCATGATACGATGCATGTCATGGCAATTTTCCGGTTCTTCACATACAATCTAAACATGTATACTAGTGCGGAAAATAAACATCGAGATGGACCGTTGGCACCCCCGTATCTAATCTATTAAAATAAAATAAAAAACCAAAACCCTAACTAGGGTTTACTCCTTTCTAACATAATCTGCAGCTGTTCAAAATCTTCGACAATCGGCAAGCCAAACGAATTCGGATCGCAACGAAACTTTCCAGATCTGTTCCTCACTCCTTGGGCTTCAATATGGACGGTTGGATCGGAGCTTTGACTTGTCAATTTTCTCCAGTGAGCCGCCCAACTAGCTGCTGAATCTGACTTTTACAGCAGCGCATCAATGACTTCCCGAGGCCGATTGGGAATCGAGATTAATCCCGATCGACCTAAAATTTTTATCCCACGTCAAAAACTCCATATTTTTCGATCTGACTAGTTGGATTTGAGTTTCAACGGTCCAAACTCGCCCATAAATTCGAGGAAGTCACAGGTAGGGTTTCTGTGAATCCTGCGTTTTTCTGTTACAGCAGCTTCTTTGCAGCAACGAACGGATATCAAAACGGACTCCGATCGACGCCAAATTTTGTGGAATTGTTCATCATCTTCCAATATTGATTCTGACCGGAGGGATCGTCGTTTCAACGGATCGATCAACGGGAAAAACGAAATAACTAAACAGCTACTAAACAGATCTATTTTCTGAAAATTAAAATTACAATAAAAATAAATTACATAGTTTCCTATACTCATATGGACGAATTTATATCGTTTATATGAGTTTACAATAGATCTAACGGGTAAACATTGCCAACCCCCAATCCATCTCTTCAACCATAGCAATTAATCATTATCAAAGCATAAAACAATAAATAAAATTTACCTACATGCAATTACACTCCTTTAAATCGTTTAATTATGATTATGACTATATAAATCGTGGAACCTGGCTCCGATACCACATGAAGGATGCAGGTTCTTAGATCTAAACGAGTTAGATCTACGCGCAGCGGATGGATCACGACTTAAATATCACAATACATAATTAAATGACTTAAACTACTACAAGGGGGTTAAGATCATGTTACCAATAGTAGGAAGAGAAGCCAAGAACTTCCGATGTATTCTCCAAACGGCGGTTGATGGACACCCTTCTTGATACACGAACCTCCTCGATATGCAACACCAAGAAAAACTTAGAGTTTTTCTTCTTCTAAAACCCAAGACAAGAAAACTAATTATTTCTCTATTTTTTTCTAAGGTGGTCGAAATTTGCCAATTTTTAAGGCTTGGGAGAACTCTCTTTATATAGGAGAGTAATCTTTGTCCTCCAAGGATTTAATACTTACATTAATCCTTTATTCTAAATAAAAGATAAATAAAATGATTATCCCAAACAAATTAGGATAAATCATATTATTATCTAATATTCCATGAATTATCATTTAACAAATAAAAGATAAATCACATGTCAAATAATTATCCAAGAAAACTAATTTCTCTCTAATTAAATGACTTCATTGGCGCCACCTTTAGGGTTTCCAAGCCCACATAAAATGTCTTTTATGTGTATTATATTATTTAGCCCAACTAAATAATGTCTATGCATATCAATTAATTAGCCCAGCCAATTAATTATCACTGAGGCCCAAATAACAAGATTATTAGTCCGAATTACAGAAGCCACATCGGGGACCATGGACCTATAACCAGTAGCTCCAATAATTAATTATTCATCGAACAGAATAAGTACATTAATTATTAATTCCGGGATTACGCCACCATATACCCGCCCCGAACTCTACCGATTATAGATGTATACTTATACTCAACCCATGTGAGTGAATAAGCATCCATTGATATAATCACTACATACGGATTAACCCTCCATAGATCGTCCATTCTCGAGTGGGAAGTCTCCGTGAACCCGACTCGTAATATCTTATCCTTATTTACCATTAACCCCTGTGATCAATTAGTTCACATATCCGACTAGTAGCTAATTAGTCTAACATGAACCGGGCCCATCGATCATTTTCTTAGGGCTAACAAATAAGGGGATCGTCTCTCTACTTCCCGAGGAAGGAATGAATTCCATGTCTCGTGAAAATTAGAACTACTCACTCATCCGGAGATAGTGCCAATGAGAAGTGGCTTGGAACACATATTTAAGTGAACCGTAACTAACACATCAAACACTACCCCGGACAAGCAAAGACTCGTGATCACCTCAGATTAAGGTTGATCCATGTATGATCATCTAATGATTTAATAAGATTCATCGATTACGGAATTATACCGAGAAATACAGATTAAATCGGTCCAAATTCCCTATACGAATGCCATCATATATAAATGCCCCACGTAGTACCCTCTACCGACAGTCCGGATAAGACTATCACACCCTAAGGTGTTCAAGGCGCATTATTGGTGTTTTAATCAAGAGACCCTAAACTCGATTAAGTTCACCACGGACTAACAGCTTAAGCATATCTCCACTAACTCAATCCTCACGAGTAATCCATACACTTTGAGTTATGTGGTTACATACTGAATATACTTAGGGTTTGCAAAGATGTATTACTTTACAAGCACAAAGCAAGTAACTAAGGTGAGATAAATTCTGTCATCCAATATAAAAAACAATTACACAAATTGTCTTTCGGGCACTACACTTAACACTTGACACCCACCTCTTATTTATAGTGAGAGGGGCGCCCCATCTTGATGTGGAGGAGAAGAAAACATTTTCTCAATAAAATAAGGAAAATCTTCTAGATTGATTTATCTCTTTTATTATAATTAATATTGTCAATATCTTATATTGAATATAATTATCTTATTACTATAAATCTATTTTTTTCAAAATCAATTAATATATATATTCAGTGTTCTAAAATTCGGCCAAGTCGGCCCTCCACCGACCCGAGTAGACACTAGTCGGACCTGTCTGGGCGGGCTGGTCTCTAGTCGGTCCCTAGTTGGCCTCTAGGCGGGAAAATCGGGTTCAAGGCGGGATAGTCGGGCTCAACTCGGGCAACTCGGCCTAGGTGGTCTGTATTATGATTTTGTTTTTAAACTTGAGTGCTTGACTTTGAATGTGTTTATTTTGGACGTATCACGTATGTTTTTATGTGTTTATTTTGGACGTATCACGTATGTTATGTGTTGGGGAGATTTTGCATCATTAAAACAAAAGAAAATTTATAAAACCTATACTACCATGCAAAACTACCTCCTAACCGGCCGAATACCGGGTAGTTGCTAGTAAAGTTGGATAAGTACGGGTATCGATCCTCAGGGAATTGGGCTGTCGAATCTAACTTATTAATTCTTCTTTATTAACCTAAACCTAAACTAAAACGGAAAATAAACTGGTGAAAAATCATGAAAGAAAACAAGAACAACTTAATGAAATAAACACGTGAAAAATCATATCTTTCCGGTAACGGTGATATCCCTCAATTCAATTCTAAGAAAATATTGCATCGAATTAATCAAATTGTGGTCCTCTCGTAAACCTAGATATTTAACCTACGAACTTCCGTTATGTATAGATTAAAAATCTAATCTTTACTATGGCGATCTAAACTACACCGACTTCCGTCATACGGTAGCATCAAATCATACAATCATCTTTCGATATATATTGCAAGATACAATTGAACATAGAAAAAGAAACAATTATAAATAAAACTTACAAAATATCCATAGAAAGGAATCAAAGTGCTGCAGAAAAAGGATTACATGGCTGCTCCATGGATGAAAGCTTCAAGCCTTCATCATGCTCGAACAAGAAGGAAAAAGAACAAAATAAAAGACCTAATCTAACCCCGATCACCCGAGCACAAGGCTCGGGTGATCGGCCTTGAAAGCTCCCAGAAAGCGGCTGCTGTCTGTGTAATTTTCGTATGAAAAATCTGATGTAATTAGGGTTGGAATCGCAGCTGCTTTTATAGAAAAATCAAGTCGGTTGCTACAGTAAAGGTGACGGACGCCCGTCCATAATGTCGGACGCCCGTTCACTATTTTCAGCAACAGCATCCAAACTTGTAACGCTCATATCTCGGGCCTCGTAAGTCGGAATGGAGTGATTCAAAATCCTGTAGAATCCTCTCTTCAAGCCCTACAACTCTTCTCTTGAGGTCCAGAGTCAAATCGGTTGTTATCATATCAAGAACTTCGTTGCAAGGTCGTCACTACCCGGAATCCTGATTTTCCGACATTTATCTTGCTTGATTTCTTTTCCACTCGAATTTATCTCTTTAAAATCATCCTTTCCATCAAAAATGTGTATCTACAATGTAGGAAAAACATACCAAAGCGTAACACAATCCTAAAATAATATAAAATCATGATTTAAACACATAAATCGCTACGTTTTGCAATTTAACCTATTAGAAACACCATTTACTCAATTAATCGATTATAAGCTCGATTTCTATGAAAATCCTAAGAATATGGGGAATATTGACATAAAATATATCCTTATAAAACGTATAAAATCACCCTTGACAACTCCCCCACACTTAAACCTTGCTCGTCCCGAGCAAGACAAAACATAATCATAGCTTGAGACAAATAAACATCCATACAAATATGAAGTATATTCAATAACTTAGAAGTTCACCCGTGTAGTGTGTGCATAGCCATAATAAACTTCCACTAAGTTCCACAATTTGAAAGTTATTCAAACCAAAACTAGCCCGGTTTCCCATCTAAGTTAGAAATATTCAAAAATTATAACAGGCACTTTACAAAACATACATATCCCAAAAAGAAATAGTAGAGAATATCTAAAACATTTCTCGCGGACTGTGAGGATAATCCCTACAACATATCCTTCAGCTTTATACTGGGTATAAGATTAACGATAACTAAGTCCTTACTTATTCATAATAATATATTTCAATATTTTCACTTTTTCACACTTTTCTAACACACATCGTAATAAGCTTTTGCCCTCATAGCGAGAATAGGACATTTCAAGATAATCCCCTACCTTACTCCAATCATAAGGCGACTATAAACCGATCGTCGTGAGCTTTGGTCATCATAGTGGAATAGGACATACGTGGTACACCCTACCTCACCCAAATCATAAACCAACTTCCGACACACACAATTACAATATGTTTACTTAGAGATTTCTGGTGGCGTTGGAAAATATTATTTTCTAGTAGCACGCACTAACCGAGCATAACACCTCAAGTAAACAATTTATTACTATTGCAAAGACTTAATCACGCTTCACTTATCACATTCAAACTTACAGATATTCACAAAGATGTCATACTTTAATCCTAGAATACAAACTACTAAACTTTTCAAGAATTGTACATAAGCAAAGAAACATGCTATAATCATCAAAAATCTCCAACTAAAATGGGGTAGGCTTTCAACATTTAGCTCATCATTTACTATGGCATGTGAAAAGAGTGTCGGGTGAAACAACTAAAATTACTAAATATACGTAATATAGCAAAAATGATATAAACTCAAGCAAAGATATGTCTACTCGGGATATAACAAAAATTTGAAAATTAAGCACTTTTCATAGAAATACTAAAAATATGAGCAAACGAAAGTAGACACATAAATCATCTATCCCTTCCCCACACTTAGATTGCAACTTGTCCTCAAGTTATACAGAAATAATAAATTAGAGAACTTAGTGATTGGATGTCGGGCAATTCTGAGGAACCAACAAGAACCAGGATTGCTTGCATAGCTCGATGAGATCGTGGAGCATCACAGACAACCGAATACATCTTTAAAGTGCACAATAGCTATAGAAAGTATCCCGCAGACTTGATCGATTGCAAAAAGAGTCTACGGGAAAAAGAAAAGATTACATATATAAAGCACATGGAAAAGGAGATATAGAGATATTTCAAATTTAAGCTCATATAAAGATGGAATACATATACATGGAACATTACACAACAAAGAGGCTAGGTGCAACTACATGAAAATATACTACAATGCAATCTACATGATATGCAATCCTAAAAATAAAATAAATAAAAAAATAAATTCTGAGGCTCAGCCGAGCAAGTTGAGAGGACAACCCTACAAAGACTACGGCCTATGCAGAAACTAAAAATAAAGAAAACGAGGTAGTATTACGAAAACCGGCGCTTAACTACGCCAAGAAAAATAAAAGAAAAAAAAATAGAAAAACAATGCAACTAGATGACATGCAACTAAATGATATGCATCTAAGTGATATGCAAAAATAAAAGAAAATAAAAGGAAGAAAACTAGCCCACTCATTAGCAACATGACATGTATATAATAAACGTCTACCAAATAATGACAGGTTACGATAAACGACAGTGCTGTTCATTACATGCAGTGTAGACGCGCCTTTAGACTTGTCAAAAGTGATAGCATTATGGAAGACCAACAGTTAGCTATACTAAATAGATATAACTCATATGGTGCAATGGTAGCATTACGAAAACCGACAGTTACTACCCATATGAGTTATAAAAACAAAGGAAGCACGTAAGTCTTAAAAGCTAACAAGATTCATCATAACGATATGTAGCATACGGAAACCGACATTAGCTACTAATTAACAATCGCACCGCTTATAGCATACGAGAACCGACAAGAATAACTATAACTTGCATAGATGAATCATGCATATAAAAATTAATCGCTTATTTAACATGGATTCGTAGATGGAAAGCTAAAAACATATAAGTTCGTGACATCTACGTAAAAGAGATAGCCACGAAGCTCGTATGAAAAATCCACATCAAATAAAAGCATTAAAATTTAAATCAAGAAAATTCGAACCTGGACTTGCGCCCCATCGATCGACGGGCGTTCACCTCAAAATGCAAAGACCGACGAAGCGTTCATCCAAACAAACGCTCGTTTGACTTGAAAACCGTCGAACGGGCGCTCGTAAAGTATAGGCGCCGTCTGGTCCTTCAAACCGAATGAGTTGAAACTTTCGACGAACGAACGCCCATCCAACCAGGCGCCGGTTACCTGCATGTTAGTTAGAGATGGGACGGGCGTTCACGTAAGTGAACGCCATTCACCATCATCAATTTGCACGTAAAACAAAGAGGAAAAACATAGAAACCCTAATTATCCTAAACAAAATCATCACAAAGCAATTTTATCACATTAAAGCACGTAGGTCGATTAGATAACACAAACATGTAATTCACGTGTCATAAATCGAGTAAAAAACTTTTGCACATTCTTAACCCAACGGTTATCGAAACACGGCAAAATAAAAACCTCAATTTATTCAACGCTACTTTTATTGAAAAACAAAACAAAAACACGTAACGAAATAGAAAAATTAATTCAATTAGATTCAACAAAACACCGATTCCCGGCAACGGCGCCACTTTTGTTGGGGAGATTTTGCATCATTAAAACAAAAGAAAATTTATAAAACCTATACTACCATGCAAAACTACCTCCTAACCGGCCGAATACCGGGTAGTTGCAAGTAAAGTTGGATAAGTACGGGTATCGATCCTCAGGGAATTGGGCTGTCGAATCAAACTTATTAATTCTTCTTTATTAACCTAAACCTAAACTAAAACGGAAAATAAGCCGGACAGAGGATTGTTAATCCAAAGCCGTGAAGGATAAAAGCGATAAAAACATATATAAAACTACATCTACGGAAGCGGTAAATCTATCTACCGAACAACCATAAACGAACCATGATCAACCTCTTCCTAACAACCATCACCCCACCGAAAGAAATAAGATCAACACACATTCATTCACAAGTTATCTTGGATTATTATCTTATCTAAAGGAGCGTTTCCTCTTCCGATTTATCACGCCATTAATTAGTTTACCTTCCGGTCTTAACTAATATCGATACAAATCAAAGATATGGATGAAATCCTAATCTAACAACATTATCCCTCAACTTCCGCTTGTTGGAATAATAATTGTCAATCTCCTCACGACAATCTAATGAATCTATTAACTTTCGTTATCTAAATTCGATTAACATATAACCATATAAATCATGAAAGAAAACAAGAACAACTTAATGAAATAAACACGTGAAAAATCATATCTTTCCGGTAACGGTGATATCCTCAATTCAATTCTAAGAAAATATTGCATCGAATTAATCAAATTGTGGTCCTCTCGTAAACCTAGATATTTAACCTACGAACTTCCGTTATGTATAGATTAAAAATCTAATCTTTACTATGGCGATCTAAACTACACCGACTTCCGCCATACGGTAGCATCAAATCATACAATCATCTTTCGATATATATTGCAAGATACAATTGAACATAGAAAAAGAAACAATTATAAATAAAACTTACAAAATATCCATAGAAAGGAATCAAAGTGCTGCGAAAAAGGATTACATGGCTGCTCCATGGATGAAAGCTTCAAGCCTTCATCATGCTCGAACAAGAAGGAAAAAGAACAAAATAAAAGACCTAATCTAACCCCGATCACCCGAGCACAAGGCTCGGGTGATCGGCCTTGAAAGCTCCTGCAAAGCGCTGCCGCCTGCTGTGTAATTTTCGTATGAAAAATCTGATGTAATTAGGGTTGGAATCGCAGCTGCTTTTATAGAAAAATCAAGTCGGTTGCTACAGTAAAGGTGACGGACGCCCGTCCATAATGTCGGACGCCCGTTCACTATTTTCAGCAACAGCATCCAAACTTGTAACGCTCATATCTCGGGCCTCGTAAGTCGGAATGGAGTGATTCAAAATCCTGTAGAATCCTCTCTTCAAGCCCTACAACTCTTCTCTTGAGGTCCAGAGTCAAATCGGTTGTTATCATATCAAGAACTTCGTTTCAAGGTCGTCACTACCCGGAATCCTGATTTTCCGACATTTATCTTGCTTGATTTCTTTTCCACTCGAATTTATCTCTTTAAAATCATCCTTTCCATCAACAATGTGTATCTACAATGTAGGAAAAACATACCAAAGCGTAACACAATCCTAAAATAATATAAAATCATGAGTTAAACACATAAATCGCTACGTTTTGCAATTTAACCTATTAGAAACACCATTTACTCAATTAATCGATTATAAGCTCGATTTCTATGAAAATCCTAAGAATATGGGGAATATTGACATAAAATATATCCTTATAAAACGTATAAAATCACCCTTAACATTATGTTAGTACTTAGTATTACAAGAGTAGTAGTATCATTATTTTTAGGGGGTTTTAGTAGTATTTTGTTATTTTTGTTTTTGTCAATTCCATTATTATCATTATTAATTAAAAAAAACTCAAAGCCGCCTAGTCCCCAACTAGTCCCCCGCCTAGCCGACTAGTCCCAACTTCCCACCCGGCCGCCCGACAAGCGCCTACCGACTTTTAGAACATTGTCTATATTAATATTATGGCAATCTTATTAATTAAAGTGCACAATCCAAGTGTATCCTATACCCTAGGAGGTGGCGCCCCATTAGTCAACAAATTGACTTCCGGAATATTCTTTAATTAATATAATTTGTATATAATTAATATCTTGTATTTTATTTATTCATAATAAATAAATACCATCATATTAATTTACCACTATAACCTTTATAGTCTAAAGATAAACTTTCCTTATTTGGTTATCAACTATAACCGCATTTTAATCCGACTCGATGTTCATATGTGTGTGACACGATAGGCTTCCGAATATGTTGGCCATAGATACAAAGCGCAATTTACTAAAATGCCCTTCGTGCCTAGCGATCACGGGATAACGTCTAGCAACACACCGTGACCTCCAATCATCGGAAGAGTCAAAAAAGCAATGACTACTACCTTTCATGTGAAGCAGTTACCGTGTAACTTACAATCCTGTCGCTGTAATAATATCCATACGATCGTATCTTGAATGTCAATACATTAACGATCGTATCTTATAATCTGGATATCATGCTCTCTCAGAATAACACATTTACTCCTACTTTGCAAAGATTCTCGAGAGCTAGACATTCCTTATAAGAAGGCCATTTCGGATATTCGATCTCAATCATAGGATACGCGATTCCCGGACGACCAATCATGTATACTATGCATGCTTCAATATCACACCCAATCATTACCGCATGATCGCCCCGTGGCTAGGGGAAATCTCAATAGTGTCAAAGCATGACAATCCACACCGTGATGCCATGAAGACTCCGGTCAAAAAGATAATTACACAACCGCCACATAGTGTGACACTTAATGTAAGTGGGTCAGTCTAACGTACGCATTCTCCAATACACGTCCACGTACAGTCCAAGTGTCTCTACACTTCGATAGACGAGATTTATCCCTACCTTCTAAAAGATAGAAGACATCCAATACGTGCTAGTCCGATTATACTATAAATGTCCTATTTGACAACACATAAGACAAGAGACATTTAAGTACCAAACTTATTATAGTGATTAGAGATCTCATCAACCATAATCACTATCATGGTTTCTCTATAACAGTTTGATACAAAGGATGTTACTATATATGTACAACAAATAACATGAAGATAAACAATATATGATAACATAAGTGCTTTTATTAATCATAAAAAAGTTATTACATGAACTAAAATAGACTGTAAATGACCCGACCCAGTTGGATCCGGTCCAACCCGGTTGGGTTTATGAAACCTTTCCAACATAATTATCCTTATGACCGGAGTCTACATGGCATCACGGTGTGGATTGTCATGCTTTGACACTATTGAGGTTTCCCCTAGCCATGGGGAGATCATGCGGTAGTGATTGGGTGTGATACTGAAGCATGCGGAGTATACATGTTTGGTCGTCTGGAAATCGTGTACCCTATCAGTAGGGGTGAATATCCGAAAGGGCCTTCTTATAAGGAATGTCTTACTCTCGTAAATCTTTGCAAAGTGGAAGTAAATGAGTTACTTCGAGAGAATAGGATATCCAGTTATAAGATACGGTCGAAATGTTTGACACTCGACGCATTTAACCGTATGGATATTATTACAAATGATAGGATTATATTTACATGGTAATCTGCTTTCACATGAAATGTAGTAGTCATTTCATTTGACTCTTCCGATGATTGGGGGTCACAGTGTGCTGCTAGACGATATTCCGTGATCGTTAGGTATGAAGGGCATTTCCGTAATTTGCACTTTGTGCCTACGGCCAACATATTTGGAAGCCTATCAGGTCACACACATAAGAACATTTAGCCGGATTAAAATGCGGTTATAGCGATAACCAAATAAGGAAAGTTTCATCTCGACTATAAAGTGTTATAGTGATAAATTAATATGGTGGTATTTATTTATTATGAATAAATTAAATACAAGATATTAATTATATTGATTAATTAAAGAATATTCTGAAAGCCAATTTATTGGCTAAGGGACGCAGACTGTAGTGTATTAAGATACACTTGAATTGTGAAATTTAATTAATGGTATTACCATATATTAATATTAGATATTAATATTTATATATATATACATTCATACGTGACTTGAACATATGATGTGCATGTGCACATTTTGTAGTGAAATATATATTTATATATATATATATATATATATATATATATATATATATATATATATGTGTGTGTGTGTGTGTGTGTGTGTGTGTGTGTGTGTGTAATATATATATATATATATATATATATATATATATATATATATATATATATATATATATATATATATAGTGTGTGTGTGTGTGTGTGTAATATATATATATATATATATATATATATATATGTGTGTGTGTGTGTGTGTAAATTGATTTATGGTAATAAGATAAAGATATATTTAATATAAGATATTGTCAATATATATCTTGAAAAATATTGAATATAAACTATTGAATATTAATTAGATAAATCAATCAAATATATTTTCCTTATTTTATTAGGAAAAAAATTTCTTTCTCCTCAATCTACTAGGAAGCTAATCCCAATCAGATTGGGAGACATGAGGGGTGCCCCAACACCTATATAATAAAGGGGTTGGCCAGCTCTTTTATACATCACAATTCCAAGAGACTAATAGTTTCTTGTGAAAAATAAAGAGCTTCTTAGAGAGAGATTTGAGAGAGAGAGAAAAAATGTCGGTCTAGCTACCAAGTTTTTCTAGTAGCAATCCAATGGTAGATCCGACGGGTTGTTTGTGTGGACTAGCGGTAGAGACCAAACATCGCTACTTTCCTTAGACGGTGAAAGCGTCGGTATTTTAGATCAAGCAAGGTAACCACCATCTACTAACTTGTTATGATGTTTTCTTAAACGATGTCGATCTGGCTAAAAGGAAATAAAATTTTGAATTCCGCTGCGTTCCCGCGTAGATTTCCTAACACACGGTGTGTTGCTAGACGCTATTCCATGATCGTTAGGTATGAAGGACATTTTGGTAATTGCACTTTGTGCCTACGGCCAACATATTCGGAAGCCTATCGGGTCACACACATAAGAACATCTAGCCGGATTAAAATGCGGTTATGGCAATAACCAAATAAGGAAAGTTTTATCTCGACTATAAAATGTTATAGTGATAAATTAATATGGTAGTATTTATTTATTATGAATAAATTAAATACAAGATATAAATTATATTGAATAATTAAAGAATATTCTGGATGCCAATTTATTGGCATATGGGGCGCCACATTTGAGTGTATAAGATACACTTGGATTGTATAATTTAATTAATGAGATTATCATATATTAATATTAGATATTAATAGATTTATGGAAAAATAGATTTATGGTAATAAGATAAAGATATCAACATTAGATGTTGACAATATCTTGGATTTATTTAATATGAGATATTAAATTAATTGAGATAAATATAGAATATTTATTTTCCTTATTTTACTAGTAAAATGTTTTTTTTTCCCTCATTAATCTACTAGGAAGCTTCTCCCAATCATATTGGGATACAGTTGGGGTGCCACTCTCCCTATATAAGAAATGGGTTGGCTAGCTCTTTTGTACATCACCATTAGAAAAGTTCTAATTTACAAAAATAAACTGAGAGCTTCTTAGAGAGAGATTTAGAGAGAGAAAAAAAGCCGGTCTAGCAACCGGATTTTTCTAGTAGCTATTCAAGAAGGATTCCGGCAAGGTGCTCGTGTGGATATTGATAGAGTCCGGACACGTGGACGGCTCGCGCACTACTACTCTCCGTAGACGGTCAAAGCGTCGATCTTTTAGATAAAGCAAGGTAACCACCGTCTACTAACTTAATATGTTTGTTGCTTAAACGAAGTCGATCCTGGTTAAAAGAAATTTCTCGCGTATATTTCCTAACAGTGGTATCAGAGCAAACTTCGAGCTTAAGCAATAAACATTAAAATTTGCGTAGTAATTTTTCTAGATGCATTATATAGATTCGCGAAACGAAAACAAAAAAAAGGTTATTGGCGGCTTGGGGTGCTAGGCCGATTGGCGGCGGCACCCCTACCGGAAATACGCCGGCGGCGTCAGCTAGCCCCACGGTTGGTCGGCATCGGTTGGTGTTCGTTTGGTGGAGCCCTAACATTTTTGTTTTGTGTTTTTGTGATTTTAATAATACATAGAAAATATCTTGTTGTTTAGTTGATGTCATGTGGGTAAACTGATGGTATAAATAGTTTGGACCATTAGGATGTCGCATGGCATGAAAATGACCACACTCAATTTGTTGAGTAAAAGGGTTTGGCCTGTGGACCACTTTTGTGGATCTAAGGTTAACCTAGGCCTTTACCAAATATTTGGTAATGACTTAGGTCGATGCCTTTTGGTTTAGGAAATCAAATGCATCACTTTAAGGTTAGCCTAGGCCTTTACCAAATAGTATTTGGTAATGACCTAGGTCAATGCCTTTTGGTTTTGGAAACCAAAGGCATCATTTTGATTAAGAATCAAAAGGAAAAGAATCAAAAGAGATCTATTTTATTTTTGATTTTATTTTAGAATAGTTCTAGTTAATAAAATTAAAATAGAAATCGTTTTAAAATTAATCGTTAATTCTGTTTCAATTAAAATTATTTAATTAATTAAATGTTAATTAGTTAATTGAATAGATAAAATTGTTTGATTGATTAAACATTAATCGATTAATTAAGACGCAAGTTGGTAATTTTAGATTTTATCTTTTTCATAAAATGTTATTGTATGAGTTAATATTATAGTAGATATAATATGATTATATGGACCCCGATTGATCATGGACTCGACCAATAGGATAGATGTGTATGATTTATTTTTTCTGTTGGTTTCAAAATTGTCCTAGGCCGTTATGAAGAACGTGACCTAGTTTACTTTCTGCATTTATTCCATTCCTGTTAGCTCCCCCAGTGTGCGGCGGATGTATAAATTTATTAGATAGATTTTATGTAACAAGAATGGAGCAAAAGATAGAGACCAAATAAAGACGAATGAAGATCCTTTTCAAGGTGGTGCATTAAAGATCCTATTGGCGGTTGCAGCTACCCTTAGATTGTGACCCGCGGTTTCGTCAGTTTGTATTCGAAACCGCACTTAGGAAAAGTCCATTATCATACCGGTTACTCTACGCATTTTTTTTTGTGCTTGTATTTATTTTATATGATATGATAGATGCATGACTAGGCACGATCAAGATGAATGTGTAGGATGTATGTCTATAGAGATAGATATAATTGATGAGACCGTAATTAAAATAATAAAGTGAATTAATTTTCATAAATACTCCCACGACAAAAACTCGAGTCATATTTTGTCTCCCAATATTATAATGAAGGTGATGAGCCCTTGTTCGGATCCAACTGATCGGCCCACGTCGAGAGTTGACCAACCTTGGGTATATCGTTATTATCGAGATATAAGATCTTATGAATATTTGGGTTACGACTCGACTAAGAATCTTGCGGTGATTGGCCCACGTCAGGACCGTTTGATTTTAGAGACAATGGGTGGCTATCACATAGAGATGTGAGCTGTCAAAGAGTTGACTAGTCAACCAATGGAAGCCGCATGAGATGCGACCGGTAAGCGTACCCACCTTTCCAAATTGACCCGGTCGATCAGCCCACGCCGGGGATCGAGTCAACTATATTGGATTCCACGCACTAGGGAAATTTAAAAATTCTTGAAAGTCAATATTTGGGAGTTGTTAACTAGTGGGAGCAAAATCATAAACCATAAGACCATTTTTGATTTTGCATGTATAAACAACAACACTCTTTTATATTTATTTTATGTTGTAGTTTTTTTGCGAACTTTTATTTCTATGTTTTATTCTCGATTGTTAAAACCAAATTATGACTGTTACCTTTTAAGAAATGTTCTCAAGTATGGTTAAGTCACTTTAATCCTTTAAAATAAGCAATGACACGAGCAACTACATTATAGTAGTTAAGGACAAGAAGACTTCATACTTGATGGAGTGCTCTAAAACTTTAATTACTAGTCAGAACGGATGCTCGTGATATGATTGAATCACTTGAAATAAGTTTCAACGAATTAATCATATATTGGATTTATCGATATTCAATGTGTCATTCTGTCATACGATGACAATTAAATTCGAACACTAGATCTGTTGAATGTGAATGACTACAATGAATTTTGGAAAGGTTGTTTTCAAAATGTAAGATTTAAGTATCAACTTAATTCTTTAACTATTGCTTGACGGTTAATTAAATAGTTCATGTTTTGAATATGTTCAAAAGGTTAAATAAACTATCTAATAAACTTGGATTTTCTTTGTGAAAGAAATCTGATGACATAGCTCTTGTGATTTTCTTAAGTCTTTTGAAGACAAAAGTAAGAAACATTTACAAGTGCTTAAAGGATTAAAAGGAAAGTTATGGCATATGCTTAATAAGAGAACTTATCGAAGTCTCTATTCTAGGTAAATGTGTTGAGATAAATCCATCTAAGTTCAAGTAAACTTTTAGATATATGATATCTTATGAGTATGATTAAATTAGAAAGACTAAATACGGAATACACCAAGATACGAAAAGTGAAGCAAACGTTGCGATATTTTCGGTATTGTATTCTGAGTCAGGTAAACTGATAAAGGAAATAAATAAATGTTATTGTGTTCGGTTCTTATGAAGGACATGATCTCAGTTAATTGTTAGGATTTAATGGACAAATTCAATTCAAAGGAATAAACGTTATTCCAATAAAGTTGAACGATCACTGAATCTAGCATACTAGATTGGTGTCACTATATAGTTGATATATGTGATATAATCTCAACTAAGTATTTGTATGGTTATTATCCTTGATGTTTTGTGGTTGTTCTAGACATAGTCTCTATTGAAGAGAAACGTGTGATAAATGTCATTCTGATGATGTCTGAACCATGTGATTATGAATCATGTGGGTAATACGTGTCTTATCTAAAGATGACTGAAATACCCTTTTATGAAAAGGTTATAAATTCTAGAAAAATTGTCTAAAGCCTAAACATACCGATGTTTGTTGGCTGATGACAATTAATTCCACAAATAATTGCTTATTAATCTCTATGACTATTTTTAGAAATAGTTGAATGTACTTAGTGAAGTACAAAAAATCGGAAAGCCTGAAAAGTTTGAGCTAGTACGAATATAAGATTGATGAGCTACTTAGGAATTAATCTTCAATTGGATTGAAACAATTAATACATGAAGGGTGTTTCAGAAATTGTATGAAAAGGAATCAGATTCTCCCTTAAAGGATACCATTTTTGGATACGCAATTAGATTGTGTTTCTAAAATGGAAACAACATCTTATACGATAAAGGTGTGATCTAAGCCATGCGAAATATCCCTTATCTGTTCTGGGATAGTGCCCTTATTCAATACATATACTTAACCGAGTTCCAAAGAATAAAGGTTGAAAGAATTCCATATCAGATATGGAAGAAGATGACGTCAAATCCATCTTAACCGATGATTGTCATGCTTCTAAAAAGTAGGCAACGTCTGAAAGACTGGGAGCCTAGTACGACATATGCAACTTTGTGGGATATCTTTGCAAATACGCTGGATATCATTTACTTACCTGGGGAGCAAAATGTTTGTCTCCAAACATGTCATTTTTTAGAGAAGTGTTTCTTCCAAAAGAAACAGTGAGAGTAAATTGAAATCTCAAAAGAATTTGAGAACCACAAAGATATATTCAACCATTGGAACATGAGCAGGCGCCGCATAGAGATGAGGTGCATGACATTGCTCAGTGCAAACAAGTACCATGTGAGTCTGCAGATGACCACAAGCCTGAAAAGGCTACTGGTATGTTCATCTTGAAGAATGAAGATATCGCGACTTATATGCTTGAAAGGCAATATTAAGAGATATGGTTATGAGCTATGGTATCTGAAACAGATTCCATGTGTGACAACCGGGTTATGAACCTAGTATGTCTTACCTGAAGGGAATGTCCCTAAAAGGAGTAGCTTGTCCTTATGAAAGACTGACATGGATGGTAATACGGTTACCATAAGGCTAGGTGGATAGGTTGAAGGCTATAGGGTGTAAACCTTATGATTACCTTTGTGCTACCAGCTATGCTTAAGTCCATTCAAATAGCGCTTATAGCTACATATCATGGCTATATGATAGTGTTGAAAACGTTGGGCCAATGGCTGGATGTTCATAGACAATAACATGATATGTAAGCTTATGAGATCCATTTATGGACTCAAACAAGTTTCTCTAAATAAGTTATTTGCTTTGATAGATCAAAAGAGTTTGATTTCATCAAAAGGGAAAGATTTGCCTTATGTATAGAAGTGTTAGTGGGAGTGTTACAGTTTTTGAGCAAGGTGTTGCATATCCTTCTCAAGAGTTGTTATCCCATGTCACAGTCAATTAATGTTTGGTAATTCAAGGACTTTACAAAAGCTCTTGGAAGTAGCTGTTCTTATTTTGGAAATAAGAGTCTATAGTGATAGATTTAGATATTGCTTGATTATCACAGTTCACTCACATAGATGAGATGCTAAAAGTGTTTAGCATAGATCATAGCAAGAGATACTGCTAGCCGGTATTCTCGGGATCTATCTATAACAGGACATCAGCCCCGGAGATAAGGTGAAATATTATACTTATGGAAAGGTTCCCTTTGCTACTGCAATAGGATCCAACATAAGTTTTGTGAATTAAACCAGATGTTCATACTTCATGAAGAGTAATGAGAATGTATGTGTTGGACATATTTTAAGTTTTAATGATGAGTGCCAGACTAGCTGTTATAGAGCACAGGCAAAAAGATGTCTAGATCCAATGTATAGGTTTATTAGAGTTTGATCTTTGTATAGGTTTGATCAAACAAGCACTGTAATTAGGTCAGCAGACCTGTCTAGATCAGTAGGGTAACTAGGTCAGTAGAGTGTCTAGGAACTTGCTGAAGACTGAAGGCTGAGGGTACAAACTCAGTTATTGAAGGCTAAGGGATCAAACTTAGTATTTAAAGTCAAGGATATAGAATCAGAATTTAGGGAAGTCTGTGATGACCTAAACTGATTAGATAGACCTTGTGTACAAGATCTAAGTTCCATATGTTAAGTGGTGATTGGAACTTAGCTATGCTCAAAATGGTGTACTCTAACTTCAAAATAAAAAGTTAGATGAGAAGAAGTCAGCTGGTGTGTTATTAAAATACAGCAAACTTAAACCTGCTGAAAGATGTGTACATCCGCAGGCTGTTATACTTCAGATATTTGTTGAGTATATTTCTCGATTTAATCAAGGATTACATTGGAATATTACAAGGATAATGATGGATTACAAGCCTTGATATTGTCAACAAATCAATGGTCAAGATAAAAAGAACGTTGGGAAGATTCAGAGGATTAACCAATGGACACAAGTCAAAGGGTGGACAGACTGAAAACTGACAAAAAGCAAACTGACAGTGTCAGTACTATGAACAGAGATAGAAAGCAAGTCAAGATGGAGACAAATCTGAAACGGCTATGTTTGAAATTCAAACATAAGTCACAGGATTCTCACCTATAAATAGAAGACTCCTGATTCAGATACAGGTGATGAAAAACAAATAATCTACTAAAAGCTAACAAGTTTTTGATCAAGAAAATCACCCTGCTGACATATACAGAGCTTTAACTGACTAATCAAGAAATATCTTCAAGTGTAACCTGCTATCAAGTTACATCAAGAATACACACTTGAAGACATCAAGCTGCTGATCGTTTCATCCCGATCAAGTCACGACAATCGAATCATTTACTTGATTCAACCTTTCTTTTACAAGAAACCTGCTTTGAAGAGAGAGAAGCACTTAGGTGTCAAGAATCGTTGTTTGTGGTAGAAATTTGGTGAAGAGGCAATCCTACCCTTCAAGGACCAGTGGAATACTTTGGAGCAGCAATCCTACCTGTTTCAAGTGTTCAATTTGTGAAGCCATAGTTATTGGTGAAGGACAGACAGCTTAGGGATTTTTGTAACTGCAACCTCAAAGATCTCTAGTGAATTTCTTCCAACATCACATGAGAAGAGTGGACTGACAGGATTACACCACCTGGAACCACTATAAAATTTGCCTACTTACTTTCTGCATTTAGTATACTGATCACATCAACCTACTGAAACTAGCAACTGAATCACACACTTACACTATTGAGTATCTAATACTTAGTATCATCTTTTAACAACAAGTAATAAGGCTTAATTTGAATATATTCCGCTGCAACAAATTTAGTTAAATCAACAAATCAGAGACTCATCGAGTGGTCGATGATCATCGAGCAATCAAGAGAGCATCGACATTGCTGAGTTTGTAAACTCCAAAAGTTTTAAGTATTAAGTTATTCACCCCCCCCCCCCCTCTAAACTTAACCAAAGCATTTTCAAGGGACCAACAATTGGTATCGGAGCAAAGGCTTCGCTCAAGTAATCCTACTTGTTGTGCTTGTGAAAATACTTTGAAAACTTTTTCAAGTTTCGATTTTAAAGCTTTGCATCATGGATAACAACCAAAGATGCTAGACTATGTTGATGTGTTCCTTAGATCGTTTCGATGAGTATAAACTTTGTATGCAGCTTATTTAGCCGCAACACATGATGAGATGATGGATGTGTTTGATGATGGACCACCGGAGATCACTAAGACCATAATCGTAGCGAAAAACTCAGTATGTTCCAAAGCCAAAAAGAGAGTGGGTGTCAAGATAGAAAAATAGCAAATCTTAACAACATTGCTCTTGATATCATATACAGAACCTTGGATAGCAATATGTACATGAAAGTGAAAGATTGCAAAACTGCAAAGGAACTTTGGGAAAAATTACAACTTATCTGTGAAGGAAACTGATGCTATAAAGAAAAAACAAAGTTAGTGTATCCAAAAGAAACTTCCAAGATTTCAAAATGAAATCAAATGAAACCATTGAGAAAATGGAGTCAAGATTCAATGCTATTATGGATGAACTCACCATGCTGAATGTAATCTATACAAAAGAAGAGATCAATACAAGAATCTTAGAAGCCCTACCTGCAAAGGAAGTTTGGAAGATGAAGGTTACTGCCATAGAAGAATACAAGAGTCTACATGAAGAGGATACCTTCAAGTTGTTTTCAGATCTCAAGGCATATGAATTCAATAAGAAACTTATTCCTGAGACTGAAAAAGAAGAACCAAAGACTACTGCATTGGCTGCTGCACATAAAAAAGAATCATTAGGTGGTCAAGATGATCTACTGGATGAGATGCAAGAGCAAATTGCCCTACTGAGCAGGAAGATCAGAATGATGAAAACATGAAGAGGTTCTCCAAGAAATTCCACAAAGAAATCAAGTGAAAAGAAGAAGGAAGAATCCAAGAAAGATAATTATTATTTGTGCTTTCATTGCAAGAAACCAGGACACTTCAAACCTGATTGTCCTGTTTTGAAACAGAAAAATGAACCTGATTATCTGTGCTTCAACTGCAAGAAACCTGACATTTTAGACCTGATTGTCCAGACCTACTGAAGAACAAAAATCAGCAAAGAAGATCTGGCAAGAAAACAATGGTTGCTGATGATGAATCAGACTATGAAGTTGAATCAGAAAAGGGAAATGAATATGATGATACTGCACATATTGCTGATATGGATGATTATGCTTTAATGGCAAATATGGATGAGTCTGAGGAGGTATACAACTCTGTATCTATAAATACTCCTGCAGAAAGTGATTGTCAATCTACTTGTGGTTCAAATCCTAAAAATTCTGACAATGAAGAAACTTTGGATGCCATCCTTATTTAACTAAGGAAAATACAATCTGGTTATGAGATTGTGAAGGCTGAAAAAGAAGCTCTTCAAGCAAAAATTGAAAGGTTAAAAGCTGAATTAAGAACTCTCAAAGGAAAGGAAAAAGATTTTGAACAAAATCAACATAAGTCTGTTGTACATTCGGTAGCTGTTGAATCTGATGAACAATCTAGTTCCACCACTGCATTCAAATCTGGAAAGCCTTATGGTGATAGAACATGCCTTGGATTTGGAGCTCAACAATCTACTAAGGGTTGATCCAGTAAGGTTACTGAACCTAGTGCCAGAATTGGTCCTAAGTTTGTGCCTGCACAAGATCCAACTCCCAAAAGGGTTGCTGAGGCAGTAAAGCTTACTGAGAAGACTTTAAAGAAGCAAAATCAGAAGTCTAAAAAGTCAACAGTACCTAACAAAAAGGGTAAATCCAAAAGTAGGATTGATGGACCTTCTAGACCTGCTAATAGCTGACCTGCTGCTAAGTCTGCTGGACCACAAAAGGGCAAAAATAAAAAATATTCCAAGGATAAGAATCCTAAACCTAAAAATGTTAACCATTCTAGGGATATTTATCTCAGGGGGAAAGTTAGATTGTTCCATACTGATGATGTTTGGAATATTCCTACCCCTACTGCTAGAAACAATAGTCATAACCAAAATTCTAGGGTAAAACCTAAGCAATGGAATCAGCAGAGGACTCAGCAGAGGACTCATTCAAGACCTCGGCATGGACCTCAGCAGACTCCATATTATAGGGCTGCTTCTAACAGACAACAAACCTATGGTTATACTGGTGCTTCTAACAATAGTAATCACTTCAAAACAACATTATGTACCAAAAGGCCAGAAAGCATATGTGAATCCTACACAACCAAATGTTAGATTTTATGGAAATGTAGGATACATATATGAACAAAAGTGTAATGCTTTTCAAAGAAGACCTTATGGAAATTTGCCAAGGGTCATGCTTACCACTGACCACTATGGACCCAAACAGTTTTGGGTACCTAAAACACATTAACTTTGTTTTGTATGGTGTCTAGTACTTTGACAGTGGATGTTCCAGACATATGACAAAGAATAAGCACTGTTTAACAAATTATGTGGCAAATGATGGTCCAAGAGTCAATTTTGGCAACATGAATACACCAGGATACACAAGAGGATATGGTACACTGGTGAGGAATGGATTAACTATCAGAAATGTTGCATTTGTGGAAGGACTGGACTACAACCTACTAAGCACTGGACAATTTTGTGACATGGGTTACAAGGGCACTTTTGACAAAGGCTACTGTGTTGTCATTGGTGAAAGAGGTGAACAAGTTGTGTTGGCTGGAAGAAGACAACAAAACATGTATGTTGTGGATTGGTCTACTGCTGTTCCAGAGACATGCCTGATTGTGCATACCATGTCAGAACTAAATTGGTTGTGGCATAAGAAGTTGAATCATCTTAACTTTGATGATATAAATCAATTGGTGAAAAGGAAGTTGGTGATTGGTTTACCTGAGATCACATTCAAAAAGGATGATATATGTGATGCATGTCAGCAAGGTAAACAAACAAAGTCAAGCTTCAAGTGAAAGACTAAACAATCAACAAAAAGAGTTTTGGAGCTGATGCACATGGATCTATTTGGACCTGTAATACCGACAAGTGTAACAGGAAAGAAGTACACATTGGTAGTTGTGGATGATTATTCAAGATACACTTGGGTAGTATTCATGAACAAGAAAAGTGAAACACTTCAAAAGATGCCTGAACTTTTGAAGAGATTGCAAATGAGAAAAGTTTGACCGTAGTAAAGATCATAACAGACAAGGGTACTGAGTTTCTCAATACAGTCATAAGATAATATTGTGAACAAAATGGTGTCCTGCATCAACTAGCAGCAGCTGGAACACCTCAGCGAAATGGGGTTGCTGAGATAAGAAACAGGACCTTGAAAGAAGCAGGGAGGACAATGATTTGTGAAGCATTACTACCTGAAAGATATTGGGCTGAAGTAATCAATACAGCTTTCTATACACAAAATAGGACCTCAGTCAACAAGAAGCTGCTGAAGACACCTTATGAGATATGGAATGGAAGAAAACCAAATATATCTTATTTCCATCCATTTGGAAGCAAATGTTTTATTTTGAATCATAAGGAACAATTGAAGACTTTTCAACCAAAATCAGATGATGGAATCGTTTTGGATATTCTTCAGTCAGTAAGGCATTCAGGGTACTGAATAAAAGGACTTTGAAATATGAAGAATCAATACATGTTGTATTTGATGAATCTAAGTTCACTGGAATGGAAGATGATGTTTCAGAACCTGCTGAGAATCTCCAAGCTACTGATCCAGAATTTATTGATGTTTTGGAAAAGATAAATGACTTAAAAGTTTCTGACTCTGCCCCTGCTGAAAAACCCTGCTGGTAACACTACTGATGCAACAACAGATGCAATTCAAGGATCTGTTGAACCCCCTACTGAAGCAATAGCAGAGCCTACTGAAGATGAAGCTCATGTAAATTAAACTAATCAATATATACAATGGTTGAAGGACCACCCTGCTGAACAAGTTATTGGCAATATACAACAAGATGTAAGGACTAGAAGACAATTGAAAGCGATGTTTACTTGTTTTCTATCTCAAATAGAGCCTAAAGTTATTGAAGAAGTAATATCTGATCCAAATTGGATAATTGCTATGCAAGAAGAATTGAATGAGTTTGAAAGAAACCAAGATTGGACACTAGTGGAAAGGCCTAGTCATGCAAATATAATTGGAACTAAATGGGTATAAAGAAACAAATTGGATGAATATGGTACCATTGTAAGGAATAAGACCAGACTAGTGGAAAAAGGCTACTCTCAAGCTGAAGGAATAGATTTTGATGAGACATATGCCCCAGTTGCAAGATTAGAAGATATAAGACTGTTTTTGGCATATGCTGCATTTAAAAACTTCAAAGTATACCAGATGGATGTCAAAAGTACATTTTTAAATGGCATTCTGGAGGAAGAAGTTTATGTTCAGCAACCTCCTGGTTTTGAAGTTAAAGATCAAGAAGATAAAGTGTACAGACTTAAAAAGGCACTTTATGGTTTGAAATAAGCACCGAGAGCATGGTATGAAACCCTATATCAACTCTTGGTGGACAATGGTTTTACCAAAGGTACCATTGACAAGACTCTTTTCAGAATCAATGAAGGGGACAGCACCCTGCTGGTACAGATTTATGTTGATGACATAATTTTTGGTTCTGAAAATGAATTGCTATGCGAAAATTTTGCTAATCTCATGAAAAGAAAGTTCCAAATGAGTATGATGGGAGAGATGAACTACTTCTTGGGATTACAAGTCAAACAAATGAAAGATGGAATCTTTATTCATCAAACAAAATATACCAAGGAGTTGCTGAAGAAGTTTGGCATGGAAAATAGCACCAAGGTATCAACTCCTATGAGTACTAACATCAGATTGGATGAAGATAAAGAAGGCATAGATGTTGATCAGACCTTATGCAGAAGGATGATAGGCAGTCTGCTGTACCTCACTGCCAGCAGACCTGATATATCCTTTGCTGTAGGTGTTTGTGCAAGATTTCAATCAAAACCAAAGGAAAGTCACTTAACTGCAGTCAAGAGGATTCTTAAGTATCTAAAAGAGACTTTGGCAGTAGGGATATGGTATTCAAAAGATGGAAGTTTCAAATATCCTACTCAGATTCTGATTATGCTGGATGCAAAATTGATATAAAAAGCATCACAGGAACCTGTCAGTTGATGGGAAATAGACTGGTTTCCTGGTTCAGTAAGAAACAGAATTCAATATCAACTTCCACTGGCCGAATATATTTACTCACTGGAAGTCATTGTGCACAAATACTATGGTTGAGACAACAATTAAGGGATTATGGAATTGAAGAAAGAGAAATTCCTATAATGTGTGACAAAACAAGTGCAATTGCAATCACAAAAAATCCTGTTTTGCACTCAAGAACCAAGCACATTGATGTGAGACATCATTTTATAAGAGATCATGTTGAGAAGAAAGATGTGGTGGTTCTTTACATCCCTACTGAAGATCAACTTGCTGATATATTTACAAAACCATTGGATAGTGAAAGGTTTGCTAAGTTAAGAACTGAACTTGAAATTTGACAGATATACTAATAATCAGCAGTGTACTGGAATTCACCAAGGGGATTAGTCTTTGCTATGTTGGGTGAGCTCACTTAGCAGACTAGTCATTGGTATCAACAATTCCATTTACTTAAATAAGTTTGGACAATTGAGCAAATGAAGTTGCCAAGGGGATTGGTCCTTGTCTTGTTGGGTGAGCTCACTTGACAGATCAGTCATTGGTGTTAAACTTCATCTTGTATTATCAGTTGGACAAAACTAGAGTGCTTAAAGATCAACAGAGTAATTTGTCCGGAGGCTGCAGAACCATCTTTGTCAGCAGGCTGCTGACCCAACTCTACTGAAGATCAAGTCTACTAGAGTATACGTTACAGACAGTCAAACTTAAATGAAAGTCAACAGTAATTGGATATTATTCTTATCCTTTATAACTGCGGTTACAATGTCCAACGGTTACAACTCTTTATGGGGATCAGTTAGTGGTATACGTGGCAACATCACATTTATTCCAACTTTAATCGTGGTTAAATGCTACAGTACGTGTACAGTACTTGCCTGACAGTTACTACCCACTACCTTTCCTTATATATACAGACAAATACACAGAGAAGATACTTACAAATTCAGATTGATTTTTTTTTTGAGAATATACAGTGTGAACACAGATTTGCAAGCTTTCTTCTTCATCTTTTTCAATTTCTTCAATGGCGGATAAAGGAGATGTTCATATTGGAACAAGCCAAAGTGTTAGAGGCTATGTTACTGATTCTAACAAGATAGGATTAGCCATCAACATTGGTAGAAGGATAAGGAGATATGAAGGACTAGAGGATGTTCTAAATCTGAGATTAGACAGCATCTCATACACCAATGTTGTTAATTTCTAGATGAACATAGTGATAAAGGATTATACAGAGGCATTTACTACCACTGTAAATGCTCAGCAGATTGAAATAACTTCAAATCTACTTAGGGAAGTATTCGGATTTGGACCTGGAAATGGTGCTCCTACAAATCTTGAATCTATGCAGCTAGCAAGACTGGACTTTGTTGATTCAATAAAGACAAACAAGTCCATACCATCAATACTGAGTATCAATGTGAAGCATATCAGATTGGAGTACAATCTACTGAGCAAGATAATTGCCAAGAACATTTTTGGATTTAGTGAAAGTCTTGATACTCTCTCTGGACCGAAGATTGACATGCTAATAATCATATGCAAAAGTATGAGATTTGATTGGCCCGTATTCTTTGTTCAATATATGAAGAAGGTAGTGACAGAGGATAGAGATGGAACAAGGAAGTCCAAAACAAAACCATTGGGTTTAATGATACAAGCCCTGCTGACTCACTTGAAGGTTGCTGATGTTGCACCTGCAAAGATCAACAAGTCTAGATATAAACCAGAAATAAATGATCCTATTCCTGGTTTGGATGATGATGAAGATGATGATGAGGAAACTGAAAGTGATAATGATGAAAATGATAATGATGGTGGTGGGCAGGCTAAGCAAGTTGCACAACCTGCTGCATCTAAGAAAGCTGCTGAGAAAAGAAAGTCTAGTGATACAAGAAATATCACTGAGCTTTTAAAGCCTAAGAACACAGCAAGACAACCAAGAGACATCATTGAGTCTCATCAAGTTCCAGTTGAAGTTGAGGCTACTGAGCCTACTGAAGCTACAAAGAAAACTACTGCTGAGATTTTGAAATAACAACAGAAAGACGATAGAAGAAAAAGGAAAGCTGCTAAAACTGAGGAGCAACCTACAAAGAGAAGGAAACAAGTTGTAAAGAAGAGATTTTATAGTAAAGGCAAAGAATTAAGGGTCCTGGAGGGCCAAAGGGAAGTAGAAGAAGAGGCTGGAGAGCCTACTGATGTTGCTGATGTTGTTGTAGATCAACAAATTGAAGAACCACGGACACAACTGCATGCATTTAACTCTTTGTGAAAATTGTTGAACATGTTCAAGACCCTGCTGTGGATGCTACAACTCAGGGGGAAGAACAAACTGTTGCAGACCCTATTGATGTGCATATAAGTCAGGGGGAACATAGTGTGGAACAGTTGGAGGTAGTAGGGCCAAATGTACAACCTGATGAACCTACTGACCTATTTGTATCTGCCATAGATACATTGACTCAGCTTGTTGAAGCCTTTGGGGGACAACAAGCTGAGTAATCTGCCCCAAGAAGGCCCACAATGCCTTTTGAGAGAAGGGAAAAGAAGTCCAAGAAAGAAAAAGTAGATCCCAGCTTCAAGAAAATTGATGATTACTTTGCTTGGAAGTTTGGTTTCTACAAGAGACAAAAACCAGATGTAGAACCAATGACCGATTTTAAAGAATGGTCATTCAACTAGTTGGGAATATAGAGCTTGCTTGGATTAATTGATACATCTGAACTACAAGTGAGGCTGTTGGATATTATTGAAAGGGAAAAGCAAAGAGGAAGCATTTTGTTCAGAGAACCACAAGATGCACCTGACAATGATGATGATTCATCTTCTGCTTCTGATGATGATCACCCTTCATTTCCAGGCCACAGTGGCACTGCATCGGAAAGACCTACTGAGGATGTAGGACAGGGATCTAAAGATACAACAGCAGATCAATCTACTGATGATGGCAAGTCTGCTGAGAGCCAGCAAACTGATCATATAGATGAAGACCTAGAGGATATGACTATGGATGATCTGGAAGCTTAAATTAATGTTGGAATAACTCTTGGAGATAACAGGCCGATCAGTATGTGACACCTTATTGGTTGTGGAGTCTGATGTAATTTCTTAGGATCAGCAGACTGACATGCTAAATGAAGAGATAGGAACTATTTTCAATGAAGATTTGGTAATACAGCTTGCTGTAGCAACATCCCTGGAAGAAGCCAAAATATCTACTATTTTTTATGTTGTTATGTTTGAAGAAGCTGATATAAGTTCAGAGGACTCAGCTCAGTATCAGGAGTGGTTTGACACTCAAGAAACCTTATCACAAGCTGCTGATATCTTACAGAAGGTTGCTGATGCTAGAGGAGTTTTAACGGAAAACTTGGCTATGTTTCCGCATGTTTTTGTTGAAGAGGTGGTTCAGTTTGCTGAGTTACAAACAGCACCTGAATACAGGTTAGAACAGAGGGTCTTAATCACTGAGGAACAAACAGTGTTAGGACAAAGGTTGGAACTGTTGATGGGATTGGAGGAATCCCCTGAAGAGGTGGTTCAGGTTGCTAAGTTACACAAGAAGCTGGACATGCTTGCTGAGGCACCCCAACCTGCTGTGGTACCTCAACCTGCTGAGACACCTCAACCTGTTGTCCTTGATCCTAAGATTAGTGAGAGGATCAATCTTCTGGAACAAACAATTGAAGGAAGGATTACTGCAGTTGACACAAGAACTGAGATAATGGAATGTCAACTTGCAAATTTAGTAAAAAAATGGTAAACCCTACCATTAAGGGTCCCCTCACCCCCGATCCCACAGGAAAGTGAGGAGAGGTTAATCAGGTAACCTAGTAGCTCCAACTTGGGCTGCCTTTGAAACCTCTGCACTGAAGGGTGTTATCAATCGGAAATCAACCCCATTACGGGAATCGAACCGATGACCTCCAGCTTAGGTTAGAGGCTGCACTACGCACCCATGCCTTCACCACTAGGCCATATACAGGGGACCAACTTGCAAATTTAGTGATTACACAAGAAAGTGTTCATGGTCTACTGTCCCGGTTTGTTGATGATGTCAATAAGGGGGAAAAGGGCCTTACAGTAGAAGCAAAGGAAGCTGCAAGGATCTTTGCAAAGAATAAATGGGAAGATGAGATAAATGAGTTCAAGAAACCTACACCTGGCAGGATTCAGATAACTGATGACCTCCTGAAGGAATACAAGAAGCTATATTATGGAAAGAAAAGACCTTATCATGACATGGGATTTCAGGAAGGACTTAACATATTTTTGGGATTAAAATTTTGGGAAATAAAGGTCAAGTCACTGAGAGCTTCTTTTAGAGGTAGAAGAGGAGGCAGAGATGAAAGAGGTCAAAGACTGGGATTTCAGTCAGCAAGGGATTCACTTGAAGAGTTTAAACATTTCTACATGGGACAGGGCTTCAGTGTTCATGCTATAAGGTTAGCCCTACCAGAAGCATGGAAATGGTGGAAGCGGCTACACACTTGGATTGATTTCTCTACAATAGAAAATCAATGGATGCTAGACATAGTAAGGGAAACCAATTAGTTCCAAGAGAAACAAGAGCAAGACAGAAAATGTAAAGCGAAATGAAAACTAGATCAAAGACACTTACAATCGCTTATTTTACTTGGCTGATTCTAGTTAGTAATAATGTTGAACAAATGTGATTTTAATGAAAGATGACTGAATTTGTTCTGTTTGTGTTTTTATCTTTTTGCTTTGCTGTAAGGAGGGTATTGGCATCATCACTAAAAATGAGGAAATTGTTGGACATATTTTAAGTTTTAATGATGAGTGCCAGACTAGCTGTTATAGAGCAAAGGCAAAAAGATGTCTAGATCCAATGTTTAGGTTTATTAGAGTTTGATCTTTGTATAGGTTTGATCAAACAAGCATTGTAATTAGGTTAGCTGACTTTATCAGCAGACCTGTCTAGATCAGTAGGGTAACTAGGTCAGTAGAGTGTCTAGGAACTCTTGAAGACCAAGGTCGAGGGTACAAACTCGCTTATTGAAGGCTAAGGGATCAAACTTAGTATTTAAAGTCAAGGATATGGAATCGAAAATTTAGGGAAGTGCAGCGATGACCTAAATGATTACATATACCTTGTGTACAAGGTCTAAGTTCCATATGTTAAGTGGTGATTGGAACTTAGCTATGCTCAAAATGGTGTACTCTAACTTCACAATAAAAATTTAGATGAGAAGAAGTTAGCTGATGTGTTATTAAAACACAGCAGACTTAAACCTGCTGAAAGATGTGTACATCAGCAGGCTGTTATACTTCAGATATTTGCTGAGTATATTTCTCAATTTAATCAAGGATTACATTGGAAGATTACAAGGATAAGGATGGATTACAAGCCTTGATATTGTCAACAAATCAATGGCCAAGATAAAAAGAACATTGGAAAGATTCAGAAGATTAACCAATGGACACAAGTCAAAGGGTGGACCGATCGCGATAAAAGCAAGCGACGATTGTCGATCACTATGAAACAGAGACAGAAAGCAAGTCAAGATGAAGACAAATCTAAAACGGCTATGTTTGAAATTCAAACACAAGTCACAGGATTCTCACCTATAAATAGAAGACTCCTGATTCAGATACAGGTGATGAAAAACAAATAATCTACTAAAAGCTATCAAGTTTTTTATCAAGAAAATCACCCTGCTGACATACACAGAGCTTTAACTGACTGATCAAGAAATATCTTCAAGTGTAACCTGCTATCAAGTTACATCAAGAATACACACTTGAAGACATCAAGCTGCTGATCATTTCATCCTGATCAAGCTGCTAACAACTGAATCATTTACTTGATTCAACCTTTCTTTTACAAGAAACCTGCTGAAGACAGAGAAGCACTTAGGTGTCAAGAACTTTTGTTTGTGGTGGAGCTGGTGAAGAGGCAATCCTACCCTTCAAGGACAAGTGGAATACTTTGGAGTAGTAATCCTACCTGTTTCAAGTGTTTAGTTTGTGAAGCCATAGTATTGGTGAAGGACAGACAGCTTAGGGATTTTTGTAACTGCAACCTCAAAGATCTCTAGTGAATTTCCTCCAACATCACAGGAGAAGAGTGGACTGACAGTATTACACCACCTGGAACCACTATAAAATTTGCCTACTTACTTTCTGCATTTAGTATACTGATCACATCAACCTACTGAAACTAGCAACTGAAACACACACTTACATAACTGAGTATCTAATACTTAGTTACATCTTTTTAACAAGAAGTAATAAGGCTTAATTTGAATATATTCTGCTGCAACAAATTCAGTTATATCAACAGTCAACAGACTCACGAGTGGTCGGAGACTCTCGAGCGATCGGTGACTCGACATTCTTGAGTTTGTTAACTCCAAAAGTTTTAAGTGTTAAGTTTATTCACCCCCCCCCCCTCTAAACTTAACCATAGTCTTTTCAAGGGACCTACATTATGATAGTAATTCGGGTAAATGTCGAGAATATACTTAAAGGTGTTAAGGATGGGTTCTTAGTTTACTAAAACTTGGAATCGAACAAACGTAGATATACAGATATGCACCCTGAATCTTATGAAGATAGTGAGAGCTACAGTCTGGGTTTGCAGTCACTTTGATTAAGTGATACAGTGAGCTGGAAATGTCTTAGCTAGAGATCACTGTGGATTCTACAACTGGGCCAAAACACAGTATACGCCTTGGAGTCGCAGCGGGAGCAGTAGTACATGGATCTAGAAGGTTCATTCATAAACCTTGTCCGGTTCTTCCAAATTTTCTATACAACTGATATAGTAACGGATTCATTGCTTGAATCAATGACCAGGGCCTCGTCAGATATTCATGTGTGTGTTGAGGCGGTTCCTTTTGACTTGATCATTTGGAGCATGATATGAAGATAGTCTAAGTTCCCATGGATAATGATCCGTTCACGCTTAGGGTTAGTCACATGTATTGTATGAGATTCTTGTGTTTCAACTTGGTCTTGTGTGTACGAGTGATTGGCTTTAGGCCAAGTGGGAAATTTTTGAAATAGTGTCTTAAACCCAATTGGGTTGGACCGGGATCCAACCGGGTTGGATCATTTCTACTATTTCTTTATGTTTACACATATGTCAAATGGCTTTTCTGTTATTATATATTGGTTCCTTTAGCGGACCAATTACGATATTGTTATATGATAACGTCCCTAGTGTTAAACTGTGAAAGAGAAATCATAATAGTGATTGTGGTTGATGAGATCTTGACTCACTTTAAAAGGTTTGATACTTAAATGTCTCTAGTCGTATGTGCTATTAAACAAGACATTAATAGTACGATTAGACTAGCACGTATTAGATGTCTTCTATCTTATTGAAGATAGGGATAGATCCCGTCTATCAAAGTGTATAGACACTTGGACTGTACGTGGACGTGTATTAGAGAATGCATATGTTAGACTGACCCACTTACTTTATTAAGTGTCGCACAATGTGGCGGTTGTGTAATTATCCTGAGACCGGAGTCTTCATGACATCACGGTGTGGATTGTCATACTTTGACACTATTGAGGTTTCCCTTAGCCATGGGGCGATAATGCGATAGTGATTGGGTGTGATACTGAAGCATGCATAGGATTCATGTTGTTCGTCCAGAAATCGTGTATCCTATGATTAGGAGTAAATATCCGAAAGGGCCTTCTTATAAGGAATGTCTTATTCTCGAAAGTCTTTGCAAAACGGAAATAATATGTTATTTTAAGAGAGTAGGATATCTAGATTATAAGATACGGTCGTTGATGTTTCACACTCGATGTACGACCGTATGGATATTGTACCAGCGATAGGATTCTATTTACACGGTAACTGTTTCACATGAAAGGTAGTAGACATTGCATTTGACTCTTCCAGTGATTGAGGGTCACGGTACGTTGCTAGACGCTATTCCGTGATCGTTAGGTATGAAGGGCATTTTCGTAATTGCACTTTGTGCCTACAGCCAACATATTCGGAAGCCTATCGGGTCACTGATGTATAACATTTATATGATAAAAATTACGATATATTTTATCGACTCTTTCTATATAAAATATAAGAAATTATAACAATAATCTTATGAAATATTAATAGTTATGAATAAATCTAATTAATATAAAAATCTAGTAAAAGTAATAAAAAGTTATAAATTTTGTACCGGTTTAATAACCGGAGTGTCGTGTCAGATTTACGTGGGTATTTTTGGTATTTTATTGCAGATTTTAAGACCCCGAGTGACGACACTTTTTGAAGTCAAAACATATCTTTTAAAGGAATTAAGAAAGTGTCACAAGTTTAAAAGTTCAAGGGGATCAACGGTTCGTGATACTATTATCGAGATATATATTCGACGAACGAATGGCCCATCAAAAAGGCATTTTCTGAAGAAGAGTCCTTCATGAAAGTTTTAGATCTTTCAAAGAGCTTTACAACACTTCTTGAATCATGTCAATTGGAGATCTACAACTCAAGATATGATTTTATCAAGTTTCAGCTAGAAAATGGAAAAATTACACACGGATCAATCCGACATCACCTCGGATCGATCCGGATTATCAAATAATACGAAGTAATGATGATTAGAACATGGTTCTGTAGAAAATAAGCAAGTGATAATTTTTTTTATTCCCTGATCGATCCGACCTTGATCCCGGATCGATCCGGCCAGGAAAAATCTGCCTATAAATGGACATTTCATGCAGCCTGCAGAGGGGGTACCAATATATATATAGATTAGCTTATATATATCTCTCAAAACCTCTTTTTCTTAGTAGTAGTTATGTATATATAGGCCTTATGCCATAAATAATGTAATAATAGTAGTATCGTTGTAATGCTCGGAAATTATCGGAAGTTCAATGTTGTTTGAAGTCGTTGTAATGTCCGGAAGAATACGACCTCTGAATCAATGAGCTTGTAATCGGGTAATTTTCTAAAGTATTTATGTTTGTTATTTTATTTTTATCTTTTAATTGTTATAATGTTATTAGGCTAAATCTAATAACTAGCCAAGGTTATGTAATCGTATTATTTCAATCTTTTCGATAAATGAATGTTGTCTAAGTAAAATTGACAAAAATTGAGTTAATTGAATCTTTTTCTATTTTGCAACGTATTGATAATATTCGGATTGAAGTAATTAATCAAGATGAATCGCAACATATAACCTAACGATGAACCGACCGAGAAGTTAGGATATGAGAAAAATGATAGAAAAAACCGGAGGTAAAATTGGCCGTGCGAAAGCGTGACAACGGAATCCTATTTCCTACCCGGGGCCAGATTTGTCTTGGGAAGGATTAATCTTATTAAAAATTTGTGCTCAAGATCGTAATAATGTTAAAATCAACAGTTTAATTGAAACTAACACTGGAAAGTTGAATCGATCCGCCTGACAACCGGAGCCTTTTGAATAACATCGGCCGTCTGACAAACGGAATAACCTCTTTTATCCGGGGTAGATTTGTACTCACTGCTCGAGACTAACTAAGATTAGCATGGGGCAGTTGTGGAGATTGAATCAATGACAAATTGACATATGGAAATTTCATACGCTCGTGTGAGGAGGAATTGTTAACCTCGTGGAGTGCACCGTTTCATTTTCTCAATTGGACCTAATAAAAGGAAGATCGAGCACATCCGTTAAACCGAAAAGATTGAATAATTCAATTATATATATCTTGGCTAGTTCTATAATAATTATTAGTATTTAATATATTGGTATCTATATATATATATATATATATATAGTTTATTATTTATGTATTACTATATATATTTATGTATTTATATATATAATAATAGTTTAGTTGTGATTTATGAATTTATTTTCTGTTTATTAGTATAATAGCGACTCGTATGATAAAACCTGCGATTTAGATTGAGATAATAATAGTTGTTTGGTGTTTAACCACACTTAAAAGAATTACCACGTTTCCCTGAGGATTCGACACTCTGACTCACCATACTAGCAATATAATTTGACCCGGTACACTGCCGGTAATGATTGTATAGCACTAGAAAACGTCCGTCAGCTTTCTGGCGCCGTTGCCGGGGAGGACGTCGCTAATTTTTCTTTGTGTCTATGGTTACTACTTGTATCAGCTCAAAATTCTTGAGGATAAGTCAACACTATTTCTTATCTCATTTCTATTTTATTTTTCGTTGGTATCTAATTTCTTTTAGTTACCAATTTTCTTCTTTTACAAAAATCGAGTATTTACTATTTTCGTTAGTTGATGACCAGAAGTGGTAAGGCCCCGCTCACTCCTTATAAGCCTGACATAAATACTTACGAAAGGCAGTTAAGAGTAGAAAGTAAACGTGGTCATACTAGTCAGGGAAATCCTGACGAATCATCATCAAACAAAAATACGAGAATGACCGAAATCAGTGATGAAACACCTGAACAAGGGCTAGAACATGCTCAAGGGCATGGACAACACCCTATTAACCCTAATAATAATCAAAATCCTAATAATAGGAATAATCAGAATCGGAACCAGAATAATCGTAATAACCCACCAAACCCGAGACCTATTTGTGATCAAACCATAAGAAGAAACCAGACTAATAATCCCATTCTTTTACCCAATGAAGGAGCGAATAATTTCGAAATTAAATCTCATCTTTTTGGTTTAATTGACGCAAGAGCCCAATTTCTAGGAGAGGATGATGAAGATCCACATCATCATCTCTATCTTTTCGAAGAATTGTGCAATACAGCCAAAAGTCAAGGAGCTCATAAGGAACTAACGAGGATGACTATGTTTCCTTTTTCTTTAAAAGGACGAGCACGAGATTGGTTTATGTCTCTTCCACATCATTCACTTACTAGTTGGGAGGATATTCAAACTCGAATTTACAAACAATATTTCACTCCAGGACGAAATTTGGAATTAAAAGTCGAGGTTGCCAACTTTAGACAAGGATCTGAAGAAACGCTTGGGAATGCCTGGGAAAGATTCAAAAAACTGTTAAGAGCTTGTCCCGACCATGGTTATTCCTTAGATATGCAAATCCAACTTTTCTGTCGTAAATTACGGAAAGACTCACGTGCGGATGTAGATCATGCATGTGGTGGTTCTTTAATGATGAGTGAAGCACAAACAGTTTACGATGCTATAGAAAAGATTTCCAAAAATAACAGAATGTGGGATACCGGTTCTAGCACCAGAAAAGTAGCTTTTGCAGGAGAATGTACATCTAATACAGAAGTTCTAGCACATTTGGAAAATTTGAGTAGGAAATTTGATGGCCTACAATCGAACAAAAATCAAAATTCAGAAAATAGTACACCAACTGAATACTCAAATCAGGATAATATGCCATTAGGGATCGAAGAACCAACAGGATATTCGAGAGAGAGGTAAGTTTTCTTCAAAGAAAGATAGAATTTGAACAATGCATACTCAAACTCGCTTTAATGCTATTAGAAGAGATCACCCTACTTTTCGATGGTCCAAAACCCTAGTAAGCAAGGACAACCGCCATATCCAGCCCCATATAGGAATACGCCTAATAATCAAGTTTATCGTGAGATGCCTCTAATCGAATTTACAATCATTACCTAGATCCTATCCTCAACACACCACTCAAAGTATGCCAGTAACTCAAAGTTCAACTCAACCTGCAGAAGGGATTGAAAATGGGAAAAACTAATGGATAATATGATGGGTGTGGTATCTACTCAAGCTAAAAATATGGAAACAATGATGACTTCTATTGGTACAGTCACTAAAGATATGAGTACAATAAAAACATCTATGAGTGGCCAAGATACCAGAATGAGAACGATAGAAGCCTCATTAAGAAATATGGAAGATCATTTGAGTAGGGAAGGTGAACGTAAGAACAACAGACCACCAGGAGGATTACCAAGCAACACTGAAAGAAATCCGAGAGAGGTAAATGCTTGTTACTTCAGAAGTAGAAAACTCGTGGTAGTAATGGAGTAGAAAACTTCGGAATAATGAAGTAGAAAATGATTTAGATGAAAAAAATGATGAAACTAAAGATGAACTTGAATTCACCGATGAGGAAGAAGAAATTATAGAAGAATTCTTGAAAGGAAATAGAAGTATGGAACCTGAAAATGAAGGTGAAAAATGGGTAAAAATCCCTAGGATTTTAAAAGATCCCATGGATAAAGATTTAAGGACTTTATTCAAGGAACATGTTAGAATAGAAGATCTCAAAACCAAGGATGAAAAACAAGAAGAGTTGAAAGAATCGGAAGTAGAGATTGATTCGAGGAACGCTTTTAAAGAAAAATTTCAAGATCATGATACTTGGCGATCAAGTAATACTCAAAAGTTTAAGGAGAAAGGAAAAGAGAAAATGACTTCGGGATCAAGGGTTATAGATTTAGAATCTTTACCTTACCCACCTAAAGATCAAATTAAAAAGATTAAAACTGATAAGAAGTATGCTCGTTTCCTTGATACTTTTCGTCATATTCATGTTATTATCCCTGTTATCGAAGCTCTAATTAGTATGCCCATGCTTATGGAAAGTTTCTGAAAGATATTCATCAAACAAGAAAAATTAGAGGAATATGAGAATATATGCCTAAATGAAGAATGTTCTCAGCTTTTGCAAAGATAAGTTACCACCTAAAATGAAAGATCCAGAAGTTTTACCATTCCATGTGAAATTGGAGGATTTTTGTTTAAGAAGGTCTTATGTAATCTTGGAGCTAGTATAAATCTCATGTCTTATGAGGATTATAGAAAGCTAGGCATAGGAAAGCTTACGAAGACGGAAATGACTCTGCAAATGGCAGATAGATCGATTAAATACCCTAAAGGAATTATTGAGGACGTATTGGTTAAAGTAGACAAAGTTCTATTTTCCAAAGAGACTTTGTAGTCATGGAAATGGAAGAAGGATATTCAAATACCACTTATCTTAGGTCGACCATTTCTAGCTACAGAAGAACTTTAATAGATGTCCGAGAAAGGAGAGTTAATTACGAGAGTCAATGAAGATGAAGTTGCTTTCAATATATTCAAAGATATGGAACATCCATACAGGATCACCGTAATCATGTTCTTTTATAGAAGATATTCACTGCCTCTATGATATTCGATTACCAACTTTTGAAGACAGATTAAGAAGAATGCTTAACTCTGTCTATCTATAAGGAAGATGAGAAAGACACCGAAATGAAAGAAATAATCCTTTCTCTAGATAAAGGAAATTTTACTTTTAAACCATCATGGCATAAGTATTTGGAATTAGAACTAGAAGGACCAGTTCTTTAACCATCACTGGCAGATCCACCTAAGAATCTGGAATTGAAACCGTTACCTTTAAATCTGAAGTATGCTTTTCTTGAAACTAATAATCTATTACGGTTATTATTTCATCATCTTTAATCGAGCAACAAGAAGATCAATTACTTAGAATGTTGAAAAGGCATAAGAAAGCTTTTGGATGGACAATTGCCGATATTCGAGGTATTAGCCACGAGATTTGCGCTCATAAGATAATTACGAAGGAAGATGCTAAACCTTGTATTCAACCGCAACGCCGCCTCAACCCAAATTTGCAGTTAATTGTTAAAAAGAGGTCATTAAGCTATTAGAAATGGGGATAATTTTTCCCATATCGAGATAGTGAATGGGTAAGTCCAACTCAAGTGGTACCAAAGAAAGGAGGTTTCACGGTGAAAGAAAATGAAAAGAATGAATGGATTCCGACAAGAGAGATTACAGGTTATCGAATGTGCATTGATTTTCGAAAACTAAATGATCATACTAAGAATGATCATCATCCACTTCCATTCATAGTGCAAATGTTGGAACGCTTAAGTGGACATAAGTATTACTGTTTCTTAGATGGTTATTCAGGATATTTACAGATATTCATTGCAGCAGGAGATAGAGAAAAGACTACTTTCACTTGTCCGTATGGAACCTACGCTTAGAAAAGAATGCCGTTTGGTTTATGTAATGCACCAGCAACATTTCAGAGATGTATGATGGCTATATTTTCTGACATGGTCGAGAAGTTTTTAGAAATTTTTATGGATGACTTTAGTGTGTACGGAGATTCCTTCGATGAATGCTTATCGCACTTAGAACGAGTGTTACAACTCTGCGAGGATACCAATTTAGTTTTAAACTGGGAAAAATGTCACTTAATGGTATCAGAAGGGATTGTTCTAGGTCATAGAATCTCTGAAGTAGGTATCGAAGTTGATAAAGCTAAAGTCGAGGTAATCGAAAAGTTACCTCCACCAGTTAATTTAAGAACCTTAAGAGGATTTCTCGGACATGCAGGATTTTATAGAAGATTTATTGCAGATTTTTCGAAAATAGAAAAGCCTCTAAGTCATTTGCTTGAAAAGGAAGTACCTTTTAACTTTGATAGTAAATGTACGGAAGCCTTCGCACCCTAAAAGTGAGGTTAACTCATCGCACCAAATGCTAGTAGCAGCACCAGATTGGAGTTTGCCGTTTGAAATTATGTGTGATGCGAGTGATTTGGTCAGTAGGAGCGCTTTTAGGTCAAAGATATAATAAAGTACTCAAAGCAATCTACTATGCATCTCACACATTAAACGCAATTTCACCTTAATTACGCAACTACGAAAAAGAAGCTGTTGGTGTAATTTTTGCCTTAGATAAGTTTAGATCGTATATCGTTGGATCTAAGGTTATTATCTATACTGACTCCATTCAAAGATCAAGTATTTACTAAGTAAGAAAGATGCTAAACCACGTCTTCTTAGATGGATACTCTTACTACAAGAATTTGATATTGAAATTAAGGATAAAAAGGAAGTGAAAATGTAGTAGCGGATCATCTAAGTAGAATGGAAAATGATGAAGAAATAGGAAATGAAATTAAAGATTCATTTCCTGATGAACAACTGTTTAGAATCGATACTCCTTCAACCATGCAATTATTAAAGAATAGAATTCCTTCTAAGGAAATGTCACCTTGGTTTGGAGATATCATTAATTACTTAAGCTGTGATTATATTCCGTCTCATTGGACTTGGCAAATGTAAAAGAAGTTCTTTATAACTTAAAATTTTATTACCGGGAAGAACTGGACCTTTTCCGTAAGTGTTCGGATGGGATAATCGTAAAATGTGTACCGATAATGAAATTTTAAGTGTTTTATCATTTTGTCATGATCGTGAGGCGAGGTCATCATGGAGGTTGGAAAACTGCTTTTAAAGTTTTACAATGTGGTTTTTATTGGCCTACACTATATAGAGATGCTTATAAGTATGTTAAATCTTGTGAGTCTTGTCAAAAATGGGGAAATATATCTAAAAAACATGAAATGCCTATGCAACTTATTTTAGAATGTGAATTATTTGATGTTTGGGGTATAGATTTCATGGGACCTTTCCCTATATCTTTTGGAAAAAGATTTATTCTTGTGATGGTAGATTATGTTTCAAAATGGGTGAAAGTTGAAGCTCTTCCCACTAATGATACCAAAGTTGTCATACGATTCCTTAAAAAGAATATATTACCGATATATGGCATTCCGAGAGCTATCATTAGTGATAGAGGGTCACACTTTTGCAATAGACCATTTACTAAGATAGTTGAGAAATATGGTGTAACGCATAAGTTAGGCACGCCCTATGATCCACAGACCAGTGGTCAGGTAGAGGTGTCTAATAGAGAAATTAAAAGAATTGTAGAAAAAGCAGGTGGACTCAAATCGTAAAAGCGGGCAGAGAAACGGATGATGCATTATGGGCATACAGAATGACCTTTAAAACACCAATTGGTTGTTCTCCTACAAACTAGTTTTTGGTAAATCTTGTCATCTCCTGGTTGAATTAGAACACCGGGCCTTTTGGGCTATTAGATTTTTGAATTTCGATCCTAAGGCTGTCGGTGATCACAGATTACTTCAGTTAACAGAACTAGAAGAATTTCGTCTCGATTCTTATGAAAACGCTCGAATCTACAAGGAACGCACGAAATCTTTTCACGATAAGAGAATTTATAGTCGTGAGCTCCATGTAGGTGATCGAGTGTTATTGTACAATTCACGTTTAAAGTTATTTCCAGGTAAGCTTAAATCAAGATGGACGAGTCCATTTAGAGTAATAAGGGTTTACAAATGCTGAGTCATTGAACTAACTGATGGAAGTACAACTTTTATAGCCAATGGCCACAGGGTAAAGCTGTTTGTGGAAGGAGAAGGGACCTCTCTGAGGAAAGAAGTAATGTTGCTAACAGATCCACATAAAATCGGCGAGCAGAAAACTAAGTTCAAATGAGTCCTGTGTACTATCTTTCTTGTTTACTTTACTTTTCTATGTTTTATATGTTTGAACTAGTTTCGTCTTTTACCGGGTAGACGTAAAAGAACTGGATGTTTTTTTTTAGATAGAATAGGAGTTTTTATTTTGCTTTTGAAGTTAGGCCTTGATAAGGATGTTGCGTTTACAATAGAAGCTTCAGTTTTTGAGAAAAACAAGCAATTATTGAGAGAGATCAGATTGAAAGAAGTTTGTAATGGAAAATCGAGAAGTTCGATAAAGAGAAGGGCAAAGTTTTTAATGCGATCAGAAATCTGTGGAAAAAGTGAGCATAATGGGAAATGTGGAGAAAGCACAACCAAATCTCAGGATGAGTGTTTGAATGTTGTCAAGAAGGGAACGATTAGGTGGTTATCCGAAAATCCCAATGGAGATCAAATAGAAAATTCGAACGCCTCATTTCTCAAGGTTAGGTTGATAGAACGATATATCAGAACTCTGGAAGATTTAGAAATATAGGAATTAGGACCCCCATAAGTCTCGAATATTTTACTTTTTATTTCGAACGCTTTTTATAAAAAAATTTGCATAACCTTTGAAAATTTTATAAAATTGGATCTTTATAAAATTTATGAAAGTTTTATAACAAAGTTTTATAAAAGTTTTATTTCAAAAAAAAAAAAAAAAAAAAATTGTCGGATCGATCCGACATGACACCGGATCGATCCGGTACCTGAAAAACCTAAAAAACGGGATTTCTTTCTTCTTCTTCCTCTTCCAAATTTTTTTTTTTTTTTTCACAGCCGCCCCTCACCCCATCATCCCCACTCGAAATTTTTTTCTTTCATCACATAAACACACTATCACATTACCCCACTCTTTATTTTATTCTCCTTTTCCCCTCTTCTCTTCAATCTCTCACTCAAAATTGAAAAATTTCAAGAAAAAGGGTCAACTTTCATTCCGGCGACTTTTCATCTTTTCCGGCCAACTTTTCAACCTTTATAGTCTATCAAGGTAACAATGTAGTATTTTATCTTATCAATTTCGTTTTTTTTGTAATTTTAGTAATTTATTTTCAACTGTACTGTTATTCACTTGTGTTGTTTTGGTTTTGTTTGTTTTTGTTTTTTAATTATTGTGTCACTATCGTAGAATGGCCGAATCCTCTAGAACAGCTGTTAAAAAACGAAAACAAGATATCCCCATCTCAGTACCAGTTATAGAAACGAGGCCTTTAACAGATGACGAATTGGCCGTTAGTTTTGAGCGAACTGCGTCTAGAGCAGCTAGAGATGCATATAAGAATGTTTTTGGAAAGTGTATAGCTGAGATAGAAAGGGGTATCGATTTTTCGGTTTTAGGGGATGAAGTTAAAGCAATATTTGAGAAAAGACAGTGGTTGGAAATAGCAGCATTGAGAGAAGGGGAGGTTAACACGACTATAGTTTCTGAATTTTATTCTCTGTTAAGGACGCATAATTCGACAGAGAATGGAGAGTTGACCTTTGTTACCCTTAGAACTAGACAAGTGCCGTTTAATCCTAGCGTCATCAATGCTATTTATGGTATAGAAGATGTCCCTGATGAGGAGGATTATTACACGGTATGGAACCTTAATGATGAAGCTGATTTTGAACAGAGAGCCCTATTAGCCCAAAACGAGCTTGATCCTACGGCTAATTGGCATGAAAATAGGTTTGGTTACGGAATCAGACAGGGATATTAGAGCACTTAAGCGTTTTATTAGCTACACTCTTTACCCCTCTCGTCATTTGACATCCTTCGGTAAAGCGGATGTTTGTATTGCTTGGGCAATGGTAAATGATGTTCCCATAAATGTGGGAAAAATAATGTACAAGAGGTCTTTGAAATTTTCTGCGAAGGCTAGGCCGGGAAGTCATATGCCTTTCCCGTGTTTTATTTCTGCCTTATGTCAAAGACTCGGTGTTCCGACCTTGCCTAATGATAAGTTGATCTTGGCTAATGAAGCCTTAATTGGCCCTAATTTGAAGCGTCTACCGGATGGGAAAATTGATTATAACAACCCGAACCGCCGCCGACCTCAAAATATTCCATCGGTTTCCCAACCTACCGTTGTTCCTCCATCTTCTAGTCAATCACAGTCTCAGCTCCCTAATACCATCACATATGACATGTTTCAATCTTTAGCCTATGATGTTCATCGTGCCAATGCCAATATGGCTGTTTATGACATGAATAAAGCAAAGTGGTCTCAAGATTTGAGACAAGGGATACGCGGTATATATCAAATGAATATACTTGAAACCCCGCTTACGCCGAAATGAACATTCCAGATCGCTAACTCGAGCCGTATACCATGCCCGATTTCATTCCACCGATGCCACCCCAATCCAGCTTCCAACCAATGTCACATTCCTTTGGAAGTCAAACTAGTGGTGTAGGTCAATTTTGTACAGGTATGACGGCTCCAGTTACGTCAAGTTGGGGAGGTTTTGAAGCATTTGTCAATATCACGGCTGGGATGAGTTCGATTGGTTTAGATAGCACGGTTACGATGTCGACGCCATTTCAAGATACATTGTTCGAGTCGACCGAAGATCCTGCTACTTCCCAACCCATGCCGGGATCGAGTTTCAATGTGGAGATTGATGCTACCGACAACTGATTTAATTTTTTATGATAATTTGGCACTTAAACAATTTACTTTAGTATTTTGTGTTTTGTTTCGACAATTAAGCGTTTTTTTTTTCTCGTTGTAGTTTTGGTCACGATAAATTTATAAGTTTTTTCCCGCTATTTTGTATTTCAAAACGTTTTATGTCGTGTTATAAATATTTTTAAAACTACAAAAATATCATAAGTTTGAAAGTTAGAAAAAATCTGGGCATTTGAAAGACAAATTTTGTCTCTCAGATTGCTCTAATGATCGCCGGATCGATCCGATCCAACCCGGATCGATCCGGCCTGTCATTGCCGACTGACATAGCTATATACCTAGTGGTCCGGATCGATCCGGTCCAGTCTCGGATCAATCCGTACTACTTTAATGTCAAAGTACAGATTTTTTTTTCCACTTTTGCCTCAGATTTACGCTTTCAGAAAAGGCAAGAGAAAGGTCACGATCTTTGCTCATTCCTTTCTCATTTCTATCTGAATTTCTTTTATAAAATGTCTAACCACTCATCTCCCTCGGTTAATAGCTATGAACCACATACGCCTGACGGTGTGGTTCCAGAAAGCCAAGCCTCTTGTTTTCATAACGACGTTCCGAGACGTCTAAATTTTGTTCAATCTCCTATTCTGATGGAGAAAGGTTTGAACACTGAAAAAGTTAATCAGTGGGGTAGAAATCTGATAAGTGGCTTTGGTTGGAAGAAATTTATTAAACATCCGAGGGGTAGAATAAATATTTCTGTAGTACGGGCTTTTTATTCTTCTCTATCTGAAAACACTACGATAGCAGCAACTCAACTCATTACTGTCCGAGGCATTGTTATTCCCTTTTCGTCCTTCGTTATTAATCAAGTTTATGAAATTCCGCCTTGTGGTTTTTTTCCCAGTACACATTTTGAGTTCCAATGGGAACTAGAAAATCCTTCTAATATTGTCAATAGAACCGCAGAAGCGTTCCAGTACTTGTTTCCTTTTTTCGATCATAGATTCATAATTATGATTTTTCCACTCTTGCGTTATCCCCTCACCTGAGGGCGTGGAAACATTTTATTAATTCACGAGTCTATCTCACAAATGATTTCTCGGGAATTCAGGATTGCGAATTGCTTCTGATGTATGCAATCACTATCGGAGCGTATATAGACTGGGGGATATTGATTCACAAGGCAGCGGTCAATTTCGCGATAGAGCGACGTAGTAGAGGGAAGCCAATGCCGTTTGCTTGGCTTATATCGCGACTTTGTGTTCATTTACATGGAGTACCTGAGTTTGATCAAGACGAGATTTTTCCATCTCGTGGGTCTCAAGTTGGCCTACTTCCGGTTGATACTCCCGGATGTTCGTCAACAGTCTGATGTGTTGGTAGTTATCAGTTGGTAGTGACAGTTGGAGAGTTGCTAGTTAAGAAGTTAGTTTTTTAAGATAGTAGTTCTTTAAGTTAGTAGACTAATAATCTGTTTAATTATGTTTCTCTTTGAGTGTAATAATTTTAATAATCTTGTTTAATATATATGTTTTTTTATGTTGATTCTATTAATGGAAACATAATAATACACGCAAGTAATATCGCTAAAATAATAACAATAATATAAAAAAATTTATTTTATTTTCGAACCTACTTTTTCGTACTCACTGAACATCGGGACGATGCCACTTCGTAAGTGGGGAGTAGAGTTAGGTTAGTAAACTAAAAATTAAAAATTTTCACATAAATTTATACTTAATTGCTTAATACTTAGTTTAATTTTTCTTGAATAAAAATAAGTAGATAATATAATTAATGGAAAATTAGGGATAAGGACACAATCTGAAATATTATTAAGCAACAGGACAACTACATATTTTTTATAGGAGAAGGACAACTGCATAATTTTTATAGCGAGAAGGACAAACAATGAATCCCAAAATCAATGAATCTCCTAGTGAATCCCGAAATCGGTGAATTTGATAGTGAATTTTGACAATGAATCCCAAAATCAAATAATCCCGACAATGAATTTTGAAAATTAGTGAATTTAAATGCAAATGAATTTGGCAAAGAATTTAAATAAATGAATTTCAACACAAGTGAATTTCGATAGTGGATAAATAGTTTTGTCCTTTATGCAAAAGTTTCAAAAGATCGTCCTTCTACTTAATTGATGAAATATTTTTGTCCTTCTCCCTCATTCCCCCTATAATTAATATGAATAAAAATAATATAAATTGGTAAGAATAAATTTTTAATTTAGTAAAGTAAATTAGATATATTATAATTATATTATATATGTCAGTTTTAGATTTTTTATAAAATTTCAAGTATATGTAACTATACATAAATATTATCAAGTAATTTTCTTATGAAATTTAGCAAATATACTTATATTTATAATAAAATGTTAGAATAATTTTCTTTTCAAAACGAAATATGAATATGGAATCGGACTAGGGATGACGATTTTTGGCATAACGTTATAAGCCATTTTGCCAACTACTTGACTTAATCCTAGATTCCAAATATTTCATAAAAGTTGAGATAGGAGAATAATTCTAGAATTTTAATTATATTTATTAAGTAGATTATGCAGAATTTCATTTGAATGATATTTGATAAATAATTTATCTAAGTTATATACACTTTTTATCGTGTTAATTTCTAAGAAAGATATAATTAATATGTTTATAATATTGAAATGACATTTTACTAACTTGAGATTTAATCTACCAAGTATATCATTTTTATTGTAATTTTTATATATTACCGCTTATTTTGCTCGAGGACGATCAAAGAGCTAAGTGGGGAGTAGTTGATGTATAACATTTATATGATAAAAATTACGATATATTATATATTTTATCGACTCTTTCTATATAAAATATAAGAAATTATAACAATAATCTTATGAAATATTAATAGTTATGAATAAATCTAATTAATATAAAAATCTAGTAAAAGTAATAAAAAGTTATAAATTTTGTACCGGTTTAATAACCGGAGTGTCGTGTCAGATTTACGTGGGTATTTTTGGTATTTTATTACAGATTTTAAGACCCCGAGTGACGACACTTTTTGAAGTCAAAACATATCTTTTAAAGGAAGTAATAAAGTGTCACAAGTTTAAAAGTTCAAAGGGATCAACGGTTCGTGATACTATTATCGAGATATATATTCGACGAACGAATGGCCCATCAAAAAGGCATTTTCTGAAGAAGAGTTCTTCATGAAAGTTTTAGATCTTTCAAAGATCTTTCCAACGCTTCTTGAATCATGTCAATTGGAGATCTACCACTCAAGATATGATTTTATCAAGTTTCAGCTAGAAAATGGAAAAATTACACACGGATCAATCCGACATCACCTCGGATCGATCCGGATTATCAAATAATACGAAGTAATGATGATTAGCACATGGTTCTGTAGAAAATAAGCAAGTGATAATGTTTTTTATTCCCGGATCGATCCGACCTTGATCCCGGATCGATCCGGCCAGGAAAAATCTGCCTATAAATGGACATTTCATGCAGCCTGCAGAGGGGGTACCAATATATATATATATATATAGATTAGCTTATATATATCTCTCAAAACCTCTTTTTCTTAGTAGTAGTTATGTATATATAGGCCTTATGCCATAAATAATGTAATAATAGTAGTATCGTTGTAATGCTCGGGAAATTATCGGAAGTTCAATGTTGCTGAAGTCGTTGTAATGTCCGGAAGAATACGACCTCTGAATCAGCAGTTGTAATCGGGTAATTTTCTAAAGTATTTATGTTTGTTATTTTTATTTTTATCTTTTTAATTGTTATAATGTTATTAGGCTAAATCTAATAACTAGCCAAGGTTATGTAATCGTATTATTTCAATCTTTTCGATAAATGAATGTTGTCTAAGTAAAATTGACAAAAATTGAGTTAATTGAATCTTTTTCTATTTTGCAACGTATTGATAATATTCGGATTGAAGTAATTAATCAAGATGAATCGCAACATATAACCTAACGATGAACTGACCAGAGAAGTTAGGATATGAGAAAAATGATAGAAAAAACCGGAGGGTAAAATTGGCCGTGCGAAAGCGTGACAACGGAATCCTATTTCCTACCCGGGGGCAGATTTGTCTTGGGAAGGATTAATCTTATTAAAAATTTGTGCTCAAGATCGTAATAATGTTAAAATCAACAGTTTAATTGAAACTAACACTGGAAAGTTGAATCGATCCGCTTGACAACCGGAGCCTTTTGAATAACATCGGCCGTCTGACAAACGGAATAACCTCTTTTATCCGGGGTAGATTTGTACTCGGTACCTGTTCAGACTAACTAAGATTAGCATGGGGCAGTTGTGGAGATTGAACTGATGACAAATTGACATATGGAAATTTCATACGCTCGTGTGAGGAGGAATTGTTAACCTCAGGAGTGCACCGTTTCATTTTCTCAATTGGACCTAATAAAAGGAAGATCGAGCACATCCGTTAAACCGAAAAGATTGAATAATTCAATTATATATATCTTGGCTAGTTCTATAATAATTATTAGTATTTAATATATTGGTATCTATATATATATATATAAAGTTTATTATTTATGTATTACTATATATATTTATGTATTTATATATATAATAATAGTTTAGTTGTGATTTATGAATTTATTTTCTGTTTATTAGTATAATAGCGACTCGTATGATAAAACCTGCGATTTAGATTGAGATAATTATAGCTGTTTGGTGTTTAACCACACTTAAAAGAATTACCACGTTTCCCTGAGGATTCGACACTCTGACTCACCATACTAGCACTATAATTTGACCCGGTACACTGCCGGTAATGATTGTATAGCACTAGAAAACGTCCGTCAGCTTTCTGGCGCCGTTGCCAGGGAGGACGTCGCTAATTTTTCTTTGTGTCTATGGTTACTACTTGTATCAGCTCAAAATTCTTGAGGATAAGTCAACACTATTTCTTATCTCATTTCTATTTTATTTTTCGTTGGTATCTAATTTCTTTTAGTTACCAATTTTCTTCTTTTACAAAAATCGAGTATTTACTATTTTCGTTAGTTGATGACCAGAAGTGGTAAGGCCCTGCTCACTCCTTATAAGCCTGACATAAATACTTACGAAAGGCAGTTAAGATTAGAAAGTAAACGTGGTCATACTAGTCAGGGAAATCCTGACGAATCATCATCAAACAAAAATACGAGAATGACCGAAATCAGTGATGAAACACCTGAACAAGGGCTAGAACATGCTCAAGGGCATGGACAACACCCTATTAACCCTAATAATAATCAAAATCCTAATAATAGGATTAATCAGAATCGGAACCAGAATAATCGTAATAACCCACCAAACCCGAGACCTATTTGTGATCAAACCATAAGAAGAAACCAGACTAATAATCCCATTCTTTTACCCAATGAAGGAGCGAATAATTTCGAAATTAAATCTCATCTTTTTGGTTTAATTGACGCAAGAGCCCAATTTCTAGGAGAGGATGATGAAGATCCACATCATCATCTCTATCTTTTCGAAGAATTGTGCAATACAGCCAAAAGTCAAGGAGCTCATAAGGAACTAACGAGGATGACTATGTTTCCTTTTTCTTTAAAAGGATGAGCACGAGATTGGTTTATGTCTCTTCCACATCATTCACTTACTAGTTGGGAGGATATTCAAACTGAATTTCTGAAACAATATTTCACTCCAGGACGAAATTTGGAATTAAAAGTCGAGGTTGCCAACTTTAGACAAGGATCTGAAGAAACGCTTGGGAATGCCTGGGAAAGATTCAAAAAACTGTTAAGAGCTTGTCCCGGCCATGGTTATTCCTTAGATATATATTTATGTATTTATATATATAATAATAGTTTAGTTGTGATTTATGAATTTATTTTCTGTTTATTAGTATAATAGCGACTCGTATGATAAAACCTGCGATTTAGATTGAGATAATAATAGTTGTTTGGTGTTTAACCACACTTAAAAGAATTACCACGTTTCCCTGAGGATTCGACACTCTGACTCACCATACTAGCACTATAATTTGACCCGGTACACTGCCGGTAAGGATTGTATAGCACTAGAAAACGTCTGTCTATAATGCGGTTATGGCGATAATGTTAAGGGTGATTTTATGTGATTTATATCGTTATATTTTGTAGCAATTCTCTCCATATTCGTATAATTCGCATAGAAATTAAGCGTTTAATTGATTTATTGAGCAAATGAGTTTTAAAAGTATTTAAGTGCAAATTCGGGTTAATTATGTGATTTTATTGGTAAATATCTTTATATATGTGATGTTACACTTTGCACGTTTTTATTATTGTAGGTACAACGAGCATATCGTGGACGAGTCAACGAGCTGCATTTTAATTGAAGATATATCTAGAAGGGCAAAATTGGAACTATCATATTTTTATTAGGGTTTTATTATTTTAAGAAAAGAAAAAAGGGATAATTGTTACCCTAGCTCGAGCAGAAGATTATAAAAGGACGGCATTCAGCAGCAGAACAGAACACGAAATTTCATCTGGAACGGAGGCAGAGCTCAGAAAATCAAAAAAAAAAAGAGAGAAGCACTCGGTCGACCGAGTGCACACCTTCGATAATCCGAGCCAAAATATTTTTTTTTTTTTTTTTCGTTCGTTCTGAGGATGAGAAGAGCCGAGTCCGAATTGAACAAGCTTTGTGAAACCGTCTCAAGCAACGTTTTGATCTCAACTTTGGATTGTCTGTGAGTTTAATTAAAGTTGTATCTTTATTATGTTTTTATTGATGTTATGCAATTTCATTGATGAATGTATTGCTGTGTGATGTTTGATATGTGATGAGAATCATTTGTTAAATTTAGGTCACCATAGTAAAGATTGGATTTTTAACCTAATTAACGATAGTTGTTAGGTTGAAATCCAGACATGAGATTGAATAAATTTCACACCTTGGTAATTAAAGCGTTAATCTTTTTGTATCGATAGACGAAAAAGATTGATAGGCGAATTTTTCTAAGAGATTAGAAATTCATACTTAAGATAGGTGAATCACAATTTTTATTTAAATAATCACTAGACAATCCAGAGAAGAAATTGAACGTTAAGTAGATAGGTGGATCATTGCTTGTTCGTTGTTACATTAATTGAGAAAAACCCATTGTTGCTTGTTCTTCGTAGCAATCTTAAGATTTTATTGTCTTTTTAGTTTATAGAATAGAATTGTTTTCGCCATTCGGTTCAGAATTATCTTCATTGGGCTTTAGATTTTTAATCTTCATCGAGCTTTAACTTTATTGTTTTCATTACTAGTTCATTTTGTTTTGTTATTCTAGTTGTAGTCTTTAATTGTTAAGTGTAGGTTAGTTTTATTTTTCTCGTGACAACTTTAGGAAATTTATTAAAACTAGACAAAGACGATTCCCTGTGAGTTCGACTCCGGTTTTAATCATTATACTACGATCCCTGCACTTGGGGTAAACCGGATTTATTTTATTACTTGTTATATTTCGTTTAGCATAAAAATCCGTGACAAGTTTTTGGCGCCGTTGCCGGGGAATCGGTGCGGTTGTCTAGTTTTTTTTTTTTTGTTATTAGTTTTTCGTAGGTTAGTGCCTTAGTTTGCTGTTTACGTTAAATTAAAAAAAAAAAAAAAAAAAAAAATTAAAAAAAAAAATTTTTAAAAAAAAAAAAAAAAAAAAAATTAATTAGTTCGGTCGATCCGAACCGTCTCTCGGTCGACCGAGTGTTAAAAAAAAAAAAAAAAAAAAAAACATTCTTTCTCGCTTCTCTGCTCGCTCAGATTATAGTCTCTTTTTCTGCTTTTATTTACGTTTTTTTTTACTTTAGAGTTTAGTGTAGCCTTTGTAAGAAATTCGTATGGACAACTTGTTTTTGGTCCGGTTTATGCAAACCCGAGTCATAAGGGACCGTTGATATACACCCCACCCCGAGCAAAGCATAGTTCGCCAAGCAGCGGTTTCTCCGTTCATGGTTTTGGAAGACAGAGCGAGCAAGACCTCGAGAACGGTTAGGTGAGGAAATCATCGATTTTGTAGTAATGGCTGCTAACAATCAACGAGCGTTGGCGGACTACGCCATGCCTGGCGCAATCAAAGTCAACCTCGCAATTGTTATCCCCGCCATTGCTTTGTAATTTTGAGCTTAAGCCGACTCATCCAAATGATGCGGCGTGCATCGATCTTTCACGGTACCAACTGAGAACCCGCATACTCATTTACATACATTTACGGAGATATGCGATACCACTCGCATCCAGGGAGTAAGTGAAGATGTGGTGAAGTTAAAACTATTCCCGCTTTTCCTTAAAGGAGAGGCTAAAGAGTGGTACAAATTTCTCCCACCGAATCTATCACAACCTGGGCGTAACTCGAACAAGAGTTTTTAAGTCGATGCCTTCCCACCTTCAAGACGCCGCCTGTAATGTCTCGAACGAGATCTTTACCTTCTACCGTATGGAGAATGAATCATTCTTCGAATGTTGGAAGAGGTTCAAATCTCTTTTAAGAAAATGCCCTCACCATGGCTTGCCTAAGAAAGGCAAGTCAACACTTTCTTCAAAGTGGACTGACCGAGCTTACTAAAGGCATGGTCAACAAATTCTTCCGTGGGGCTTTCCTCAAAAGACACTGATGAAGGATGGGCACTTTGTTTGAAGACATTGCCAAATACAACTATGCTCCATCCTATCGAGACCATCCAAGCGCCTCCTCCCAAGGTGGAGGAAGTCAATGTTCAAAGTCCGATAGCCATCTTTGCAAAAGCGGATGGCAAGTCCTCAAGTTCCGCACCGATTAATCGGACTCCTTCGCTTCCGCAACCTCGGGTTCACAGATTGCGAAATTGCCGCCGACCGTCACATGTTTGGCCAATGTCAATTTCACCCCTCTGCTCATCAAGTCAATGCCGTTCATAACAATGGACAAGATAATCCAATCACATGCCAAGTATGTGATGATCCGGGAACACCGCCGCTCATCCCATGATTGGGCGAGAATCGTCGAAATTAATGCTTTCTCTGCCACCCAATCGAGATGTAATAATCAATACTCGACCGCAGTAATTTTCAAAGCCGGGTTTTCATCAAAATCCAAATTTCAACCCCAATTCGAATTTTCAAAATCGAGCTTTAATCGAAACCCTGGTTCAATCGAACTGTAATTCCAATTTTTCAATCCACAAAGAAAGGTTCAATCGAGTTGGCCCGCCAATTCTAATTCTCGCCAAAACTCGGCCTAGCCACCATCTCCCGCATTTCCAAAACTCTCAAGGCCCCTCCCACTCAAATGATATAAAAGCCGAATGGAATTCATTTCGAGAGGAGCAAAGCAGGACAATGAAAAGTCTTGAGAGGGCAAATCAGGCACCGGTCGAGCGCTTAGCTTCAGCACCGTCAGGGGCAAACGCCACTTTACGGAAAAGAATCCAAAAGGCGGTCAAGTCGCTCACGCCGATTTAAGCAGCAGTCAATGCACTGACCTGGTACCTTCACCTCCATACGGTAGAGAAGAGGCGAGTGCAATGAATTTGAGAAGTGGTTCTCAAGTTGGTGGTCCCCGGCTTCCAGGAAACCACTAGCCCCTCCCGCTGCCCGATAAGGCGGGAGAGGGGAAATTGAGCAACCATCATCCCTCGGCCGCCAAGACAAATCGGTGGCCGATCCCCGATAAAAGAAAGAGTTGAGATTCCTCAAGTGGTGATCCTTGAGGAATGAAGAATCAATTGAAGTCCTCGTGGTGATCCTCGAGGAATGATGAGTTAAATGATAGTCGTGGCCGATCCTCCACTAACAAAAAGAATGAAAAGACGGTTCGGTGGAAAGATTTGGAAGACAAGGCCGTTAGTTCGCCCTCGAAGAAAGTATTTTCCGAGGATGATTTGAAAAAGCTTCCCTTTCACCTAGAAAGAGCAACATCCCGTTGAGCGAAGATAAGAAGTACGAAAAAGGTGCTTAAATTGTTGAAAATACTCGTGTAAATCTGCCATTATCCGAGGTCTTGGTCGAGATGCCTAAGTATACAAAGTTCATCAAGGATGTTGTATCTTCCAAGAAGAAGTTAGCGAGGAATGGATCAAGCGGCTTGGTAAGGAGTGTTCTCTCGGTTAATTATGAAAGCTTACCAATCAAGAGAAGCGACCAGAAAATTTGTGCTCACATTGCGGATGGGGGATTAGTCTTCCCAAATTCCTTATGTGACTTGGGTGCATCTATCAGCTTGATGCCATTATCTGTGTGCAAGCAGCTGGGTTTACAAAGTCTTCTAGAACCCACTACCATGAACTTGCAGTTCGCTGATAGATCTTCAAAGAAAGCCTCAGGGATCCTAAAGGACGTATTGGTTCAAGTTGGTAGGTTTACCTTTCCCGTTGACTGGTATGTCTTAGATATGGAGAAAAATGAAAATGTCCCTCTGATTCTTGGAAGACCTTTCCTATCTACAGCTAGAGCCCTCATCGATTGTGATGGTGGGAAAGTAACTATCCGAGTTGGTGACCAAGAGGTGAGCTATAGCGTTTCTAAATCTATTCAAGTACCCTCCGGTTCTCCAACCGGCTTTTCCATTGAGGAGACGTCTGATGACTTCAATGACTTCATGGATAAGCAAGTCTTGGCTGTAGAAGCAGAATATGAGCGATTGATCGATAATCTGAATAATCATGGTGTGGTCAATCTAGACCCGCTTAGCGGTGATTTTGAGGATGGGCTACGAGAAGAAGCTTTGGCAGTAGGGCCACTAAGTAAACTCGACGATGTTGAGTTGAGGAGTGGAGATCTTAAATCAAGTCTAGAGGAACCCCCTGTAGACTTGGTTCTGAAGCCGTTGCCTAAACATCTTAAGTATGTATTTCTGAGAGAAGGTGACAAGCTTCCTTTGATCATCTCTGCCAAGCTGTCTCGAATAGAAGAGCTTAAATCATTAAACGCCTTGCGCAAAAATGAGAAAGCCTTTGATGGCGGTGGGAGATATCCGAGGGATATCTCCCGACATCTGTATGCACAAGATCAAGACTGAGGAGGGTGCAAAACGAGTTAGACAGCCTCAGAGAAGGCTTAACCCTCATATGCAAGAAGTAGTCAAGAAGGAAATTATAAAGCTTCTAGATATGGGTATCATTTATGCCATTGCAGACAGTGAGTGGGTATCCCCAACTCAAGTAGTTCCCAAAAAAGGTGGAATTACTATTGAAAAGAATGAGAAGGGCGAAGAGATAGCATTGAGGCTCGTTACGGGATACAGAGTATGTATCGATTATCGAAAGCTCAATGAGGTCACACTGAAAGATCATTTCCCCCTTCCATTCATTGACCAGATGCTTGAGCGTCTGGCGGGGCACGCATTCTACTGTTTCCTGGATGGATATTCAGGATACTTCCAGATACCCATCGATCCTGTTGACCAAGAGAAGACTACTTTCACTTGCCCTTATGGGACATTCGCCTACAGGCGGATGCCATTTGGTCTCTCAGAATGCCCCGCCACCTTCCAAAGGTGTATGATGGCAATCTTTGACGGGCTAGTTGAAAAGTGCATGGAGATTTTTATGGATGATTTCTCGGTCTTTGGTCAATCCTTCGATGATTGCCTCGATAATCTTGATCAGGTGTTGTCTAGATGTGTGGAAAAGGACTTAGTGCTCAATTGGGAAAAATGCCATTTCATGGTAGATGAAGGCATAGTCCTTGGCCACAAAGTGTCACCAAAGGTATAGAAGTAGATAGGGCCAAGGTTGAAGCTATTGAGAAGATGAGTTATCCTAAGAATGTTCGGGAGGTCCGAGGTTTTCTCGGACATGTCGGGCTTCTATAGGAGGTTCATCCAGGACTTTTCAAAGATTGCCAAGCCCCTGTCTACTTTACTCAAAGAAGACGTTACTTTTGATTTTGATGAGAATTGCAAGCGCGCGCTTTGAGGAGCTTAAGAGTAGATCGATCTCTGCTCCAATTTTATATCGCCGCATCGGAACCTACCTTTGAGCTTATGTGTGATGCATCCAACTATGTTTGTTGGTGCGATCTTAGAGCAAAAGCTTAATGGAAAGTTCCACCTATCTATTATGCCATCCACACACCGAATCCTTCTCAAGTGAACTACACGACAACCGAAAAGAACTTTTAGCCGTAGTCTTTGCTATGGATAAGTTTCGTAGTTACTTGCCGGGTGCTCAAGTGATTGTGTGGATCGACCACGCCGCTTATGGTATCTCATGACCAAAAAGGAAGCTAAACCGCCTATCTGCGTTGGATACGACCTCCCAAGAGTTTGACGTTCAAATCAAAGATAAGAAGGGCGGTGAGAACGTGAGTGGCGGATCATGTTTCTAGGGTGTTAAATGAGGAAAAGGATGAACCGGATGATATAGATCTTTACTTTCCTCTAGAGAACATTATGTTGATAGACGGTTGTCCTCCCGATGTTCCATGGTATTCCTCCATTGTAAACTACCTTCATGCCCGTTATCTCGATCCTCGAAATGTCCTATCAAGAGAAGAAGAAGTTCTTCTCTCGATATGAAATATTTCGTTTGGGATGAACCTTATCTTTTCAAGATCCAGTAAAGATGGTTTGCTTAGGAGATGTGTTCCGAAATCCGAGCAACGCGATATACTCGAAAGCAATGCCATAGTGGACCCACAGGTGGTCACTTTGGTCCTTGGAAAACGGTTGCGAAGATCTTCCATCCGGTTTCTATTGGCCCACGATCTTTAAGGACGCAAGCTTTCGCAAAGCTTGTGATCGCTGCCAAAGAACCGGTGCTTTGACAAGGCGGTTTGACATGCCGTTGAAACCCATCCTTGAATGCGAAGTCTTTGATGTTTGGGGCATCGATTTTATGGGACCATTCCCATCATCTTGTGGCAACAAATACATCTTAGTCTGCGTTGACTATGTTTCAAATGGGTGGAGGCAATTGCCACTCCTCACAATGATCATAAACGGTCATGAAATTTCCGAAGAAGAACATCTTTGTGAGGTTTGGATGTCCACGTGCCTTGATAAGCATTTACGAAGGACACACTTTTGTAACCGGCCTTTGGAAAAAGTCCTCGAGAAGTATGGTGTTAAATCACAAAACGGCACACCATATCATCCGATGACTAGTGGTCGTTGAGCGGCTAAACCGTAGTCTTAAGAAAATCCTGGAGAAGACGGTGAATAGTCATAGAAAAGACTGAGTTTGAAGTTGGACGATGTACTTTGGGCATATAGGATCGCCTATAAGACCCCTATGGGTACATCGCCATATCAAATGGTCTCACGGAAACCATGTCATCTGCTCATTCGAGCTAGAGCACGTATGTCTTGGGCTACGGTTTCTTAACTTCGATTCCCACTCTGTGGCAAACACCGCTCGCAGCAGATGTGTAATGAGTGGATGAATTCGGACTCCAAGCTTACGAAAGCGCCAGATTAGTAAGGAGAAGATGAAACTCCTCCACGATGCCAAGATAAAGAAGAGAGAATTCAAGGTCGGTGAGCAAGTGTTACTCTACAATTCCAGTTGCATTTGTTTCTGGCAAGTTGAGGACACGTTGGTCCGGTCCTTTCGAGATTCTCCAAATCATTCCCCGGAGGTGTGCTAGAATTACGAGGTTATGGTGATCAACCGCTCCGAGTTAATGGTCGAGGTGCAAGCACTATATAGGTGAACATAAAGAAAAGCCTTTGATTGTTAAATTCCTCGAAATCCTCGGGTGTGGGACTTCAAGTCAACCACTTTGACGAGTTTTCACCCGATTTGTTTTCTCGAGGATGACGGTTGTGTTAAATCAAGATGTTCTAGCGGGTAGTCTTGATATGGAAGAGTTTGAAAGGGAGCGACAACTCAAACGTCATCGAGGAACCGGAGAAGAAAGAATGCAACCATGGGAAACTTAAAAAGTATGGAGAGCTTTCAAAGATTTAACCCCATGTGTTATTTCTTTGTTCGCGCCACACTCGATTCGAGCTTACACGAGGTAGTACGTCGGCGTAAAGGTTAAATGGCTTTGATCCAGTGAGCTTCAAATGTGTCGAGCTAACGACATAAACCAAAAAGCGCTACTAGGGGCACCCTAGATATCTGCTTTTTAATTTTCTTTTGTTCTTCTTTTGTGTGTCTTAGTTTAGTTTTGGTCTAGTTAGGGTATTGCGTGAATCTGCTCCGTATTTGTGGTTGACGGTTGGATGCTCTGCACTTTTCCTTGGACGATGATTTTTCCATCTAATACGATTCTCTCTTGTGTTTCATATGATATAATTCCCCCTATCCCCGAGATACTTTTCGTGTTTGTCAAGTGTGCAGGATAGTCTTGATAGCGTTTGTGAGTTTCAGACGATGTCGATTTTCCGTGGATGGTCCACAATCTCATCGATGTCTTGAGCATTTCTGGATTGGACGACGCCACTTCCAGTGTTGCCCTCTTTAGAACTACAATCGCCTAAGTTCTCCTTTCGTTATTTTTGCACACCATGAGGACATGTTGTCATTTAAGTGTGGAGGAGGAATGGTCGCTATGTATCGACCATTTGGTTAATACATGATATTACATGATATTATTTTCTATGCTAAATTTTCAAATTTTTGTTTTGTCCCGAGTAGGCAATACACGTTTTTGTTCGGGTTGTCATAGTCATTGATGCTGTATACCATATTTTTAGTAAGTTAGTTGTTTCACCCGATATTATTTTTCACGAGCCATAGTGAATGATGAGCTAATTTGTAAAGTTATACCCGCTTTGGATTAGTGGTTTTGATTTCCTTATAAGTCATGTGCTTAGTGCTACGTATATATCTTGAGATTTATGATAGTCTCAGATTTAGCTCGAGTACGATGTAATCGTGAATATCTAGAAGTTTGAATGTGATAAGTAACACGGGGCTAATGTCAATTAAAAGGATAAGTTAATAGTTGATTAAAAAGGGTGTGTCGAAAGCTAGTCGATGATTTGAGTGAGGTAGGGTATACCACGATGTCCTATACCACTATGATGACTAAAAGCTCACGGCACGCTTAGGAAAAGTCGCCTTATGATTGGAGTAAGGTAGGTATTATCTCGAAATGTCCTATTCTGCTATGAGGGCAATAGCTTCTTCTAATGTGTGTTTAAAGTGAAAGAGTTAAATCAACTTAATAATTGGTATGGAATGAATATAAGACTTAGTTGTCGTTAATCTTATCCCCAGTATAAACCGATGGATATGTTGTAGGGATTATCCTCTGAGTATTTCAGAAAGGCCCTAGATTCATTCGATCATTCTTTTCGGGATATGTCACGTTTGTAGGGTGCATCTTATGAGTGTCATTTATTACTAGTCTACGATGGGGTATTAGCTAGTTTGCTTTGAAATTTTCAAGTTTGGACTTAGTGGAAGTTTGTTATGGCTTTGCACACACACCGGGGTGAACTTCTAATTTATTGACTATGCGTTGTATGTGCTGAAGTGTCTATATTTTTCCCGAGCCTTTATCTTGTTTTGTTTTGCTCGGGACGAGCAAAAGCTAAGTGTGGGGGAGTTGTTAAGGGTGATTTTATGTGATTTATATCGTTATATTTTGTAGCAATTCTCTCCATATTCGTATAATTCGCATAGAAATTAAGCGTTTAATTGATTTATTGAGCAAATGAGTTTTAAAAGTATTTAAGTGCAAATTCGGGTTAATTATGTGATTTTATTGGTAAATATCTTTATATATGTGATGTTACACTTTGCACGTTTTTATTATTGTAGGTACAACGAGCATATCGTGGACGAGTCAACGAGCTGAAGGGTTTCGAGCTGCATTTTAATTGAAGATATATCTAGAAGGGCAAAATTGGAACTATCATATTTTTATTAGGGTTTTATTATTTTAAGAAAAGAAAAAAAGGGATAATTGTTACCCTAGCTCGAAGAAGATTATAAAAGGACGGCATTCAAAGCAGTTGAACGTAATACGAAAATTTCATCCTGAACGGAGGCGAGCTCGTAAAATCAAAAAAAAGAGAAAGCACTTTCGGTCGACCGAGTGCACACCTTCGGCCTAATCGAGCCAAAATATTTTTTTTTCTTTTTCGTTTCGCTACGAGGATGAGTAGAGGTGAGTCCGAATTGAACAAGCTTTGTGAAACCGTCTCAGCAACGTTTTGATCTCAACTTTGGATTGTCTGTGAGTTTAATTAAAGTTGTATCTTTATTATGTTTTTATTGATGTTATGCAATTTCATTGATGAATGTATTGCTGTGTGATGTTTGATATGTGATGAGAATCGCTGTTAAATTTAGGTCACCATAGTAAAGATTGGATTTTTAACCTAATTAACGATAGTTGTTAGGTTGAAATCCAGATTATGAGATTGAATAAATTTCACACCTTGGTAATTAAAGCGTTAATCTTTTTGTATCGATAGACTAAAAGATTGATAGGCTAATTTTTCTAAGAGATTAGAAATTCATACTTAAGATAGGTGAATCACAATTTTTATTTAAATAATCACTAGACAATCCAGAGAAGAAATTGAACGTTATGAGATAGGTGGATCATTGCTTGTTCGTTGTTACATTAATTGAGAAAACCCATTGTTGCTTGTTCTTCGTAGCAATCTTAAGATTTTATTGTCTTTTTAGTTTATAGAATAGAATTGTTTTCGCCATTCGGTTCGCAACTATCTTCGGGGCTTTAGATTTTTAATCTTCATTCGATTTAACTTTATTGTTTTCATTACTAGTTCATTTTGTTTTGTTATTCTAGTTGTAGTCTTTAATTGTTAAGTGTAGGTTAGTTTTATTTTTCTCGTGACAACTTTAGGAAATTTATTAAAACTAGACAAAGACGATTCCTCGTGAGTTCGACTCGGTTTTAATCATTATACTACGATCCTCATGACTTTGGGTAAACCGGATTTATTTTATTACTTGTTATATTTCGTTTAGCATAAAAATCCGTGACAGATAACCAAATAAGGAAAGTTTTATCTCGACTATAATGTGTTATAGAGATAAATTAATATGGTAGTATTTATTTATTATGAATAAATTAAATACAAAATATTAATTATATTGATTAATTAAAGAATATTCCGGATGCCAATTTATTGACAAATCGGGGCACCACATTTGAGTGTATAAAATACACTTGGATTGTGAAATTTAATTAATGAGATTATCATTTATTAATATTAGATATTAATAGATTTATGGTAATAAGATAAAGATATCAATATTAGATATTGACAATATCTTGGATTCATTTAATATGAGATATTAAATTGATTGAGATAAATCTAGAATATTTATTTTCTTTATTTTTTTAGTAGAAGATTTTTTTTCTCATTAATATACTAGGAACCTTTACCCAACCAGATTGGGACACAGTTGTGGCGCCACTCTCCCTATATAAGAAAGGGTTGGCTAGCTCTTTTGTACATCACAAATAGAAAACTTTCAATTTACAAAAATAAACTGAGAGCTTCTTAGAGAGGGATTTAGAGAGAGAGAAAGGCCGGTCTAGCAACCGGATTTTTCTAGTAGCTATCCAAGGAGGATTCCAGCGAGATGCTCGTGTGGATATTGATAGAGGCCGGACACGTGGATGGCTCGCGCACCACTACTCTCTGTGGACGGTCAAAGCGTCGATCTTTTAGATCAAGCAAGGTAACCACCGTCTACTAACTCAATATGTTTGTTGCTTAAACAAAGTCGATCCTGGTTAAAAGGAAATAAATTTTTGGATTCCGCTGAGCTCCCGCGTAGACTTCCTAACACCTTCCTCATTTGATTTACGCACATGTGTAAAATATACGATAATTATGAGAAGATCCTAAGGATCCTTCTCCCATTAGGACTATGATCCTATCATTATATGTCATTTAAATAACCGTAATTATCTCCTAAAAATAAGGGATGGATACAGAAGAACCCCAATCCTTAGGGGACGAAAAAACCGGACGAGATGTCCTCTATATAAACAGAACTAAGAATAGACTTGATTCCAATACACACTTTGGATACGCAGCAACCTGGAAAAATATCTCAGGCTCAGTCTAAATCACCACAAAATCATCCTCGCCTTCATCTTTTCTATGATTCTTTAGTCTTGAATTATTGTCACCAAGAAAATACGGCCTAAACCCGACGAAAGTTTGCTTCATCAAGTTGCTTCCGGAGAAAGAAGTTTTCCAAAGTTGAAGTTGATTTAAAATTATTTTCGTCAACAATGTCACAAGAGAGGTTGAACGGTTTGGCTATAATGTCAAATTGAAGAAGATATGCTTGATTACATTGACTACGCGAGTTTGAGCTACTTTTTCTTCTAAAAATGCTCTGAGAGAGATGTTTGAAGTGATTCTATGTAATAATACTTTCAATAACAATCTCTTTTGTTTTGAAATGTTTACAATGTTATTATTTGATTTGGAAAATTTCCAATTTTTGTTACTTTACATTTTTTTTGTTTTTAGAAGGGTCTAAATTTTTTTGGCCCCGAGCCTAATTTGGACAGGGACGCCCTTGGTTGTTTTATATCTTTGTTCTTGGTTGTGATATCCACCTTTTAGGCTGGTGATGATATGGAACTTGTTAGGCTGTTTTTCGGCAGTGGTTCGGTTGTAATTTGTTGTTTATTTTAATAAAATCCTTTCGTTTCGAAAAAAAGTCTACCGTAACATGCTTATTAAATTTGTGTTTATTCCGATAGTCACTTCCACATTCAATATAAGACCCCACGGAAGAGATGCATGTTGATCCACATATCTGCATTAGAAACGGCAAAGAGGACAATCAGTTCTCAGAATTCAGTGATGTGGTTGAGAACTTTATCATACCAGAAACAGACGAGGATGCAATGACGATCCTCTTGAAGAATGTATAAATCTATGGTGACCTTGGCGTAAAGCACTTATTATTAAACACCTAGGTGAATCGATCTCCTCCAAATTTCTTTGCCAACGATTATCCGACCTACGAAAGCACAAAGAGAAAATTGAAATTCATAATGCAGATAATAATAAGGCCGTGCAAGCATTTAATGCGGCCAGGAGTGTCATAGAACGCTGCAGCCGAGAATTAAAAAATGAGACATGTGTCACTTGTCAATGTATGGACCTTATCATTTCATACAAACAACGTTGACATTTTCAGGAATCTTTTTAGAGCAACGGTTAATCATTGGGGGATAATCCAAAATTTCATTGACGATGCTGGATTTCGTCTAATAGTTCTCCCGGCCGTTTAATCTAGGGGTAATTGAACGAGGGATGTTTTTTGGTGATTTTTAGACTGAGCTTGGGTTATTTTCCCAAGTTTCCTACGTATCCTGTTATGTTTCAGGAATCAAGTCTTTCGTAGTTCCTTAGGGTGGTTTATATAGGGGACGTCTCATCATTTTCCTTGTCCTGCAAGGAATTGTATTATTATTATTATTATTATTATTATTATTATTATCTATTATTTCCCCTAAGGATTAACATGCATAAATCCCTATAATTTAGGGATAATTATGGACATATCTAATGTCAATATCACAGTCATTATGACATAGGATTCTTTCCCTGTTTATGTTCAGTTATCCCACACGTGGAATAACAGCCGGGTTGTACTGAGCGTCCTACGCTCAGTCCCCAAGACCACTATAGCCGATCTGGGCATCTCTTCTTCACCAAGCCTCAACCGACCTGTAGTGGTTGGAGGAGGAGTTCCTGCCGATCTCCAATCTGGGGTAAGAGACCTGCCCTTAGCTATGTCTGTGGGGATCCTGGCCCTTAACGCCTTACTTTTAGAAGCTAGTCATTTATTGTACGACTTAAGAGGATGACACGTGGCGTAGTTCGGGTCGGGCATCATCATAAGCCCCCAAATCTAGCTGAACCACTCATTGTGAGGTCGGATCTGTTAGAGGTGTTGGTCGTCCCCTATCATCTAGACTTGTATAATTTTACAATGGTCTTCTCTACTAGGTGGCACAGTTATTGTTATGACGCTGTCATTCGTGCCCATGTCTTCTGAAATGGAACGGTTTTTGAGAACGCTGCTGCAGCTCCTTATTTAGTGCCTTTTGTGGCTGCTACTTCAACGGCTCCTGCCGAGCTGCCCCAGATCAATGCTTCTGTGGAGAATCTAACTCCTGCTGCAGTGTTTGGGCAGAACCCAGCCCTTGATGCTTCTTAGATTTTTGAACTTGCATTTCGTTTATGCTTCACTGTATTTTTACGAGTCCGACCTGCGTAGCTCAGCTCTACAAGCGCATTAACCTTGACATCTAGTGCTCTGAATTTATGTCCATCCTACGGACTTGGTTTCTGACGAGTCCGACCTGTGGAGCTCGGTTTGAGTTCATCTGTGAACTAACTTTGTCCCGCAACTTTATTGAGCCTGGCCTGGAAAGCTCTAAAATTTGGCTCCGACCTGCGGATTATTACTCGAGTCCGTCCTGCGGACTGATTTTATAACGTGTATGACCTGTTGAACTTGGTGTTGAGTTCGTCTACGAACTAAGGAATTTTGGTCTACAACATATTACGGAGGCTGAGCTAGATAGCTCATAATTTTTTATTGTCTTTTATCTTGACAATTTGTGCCCTTTAGGCACTTGTTGGCGTTCAGCCTTTTATTCCTTTGCTTTTCATTGTATGATTTTTTTATCTTCATAACTTAGGGTCCTTTTCCCTCTTAAGGACATCACTTACAAGGCTCGCTTTGCAAGTGATGTGCTTTTGTGTTAGTTCTGATCGTATGTCCTGTAGACTCAGATAATTTGAATATCGCCAATTGACGATGCTGGATTTCGTCTAATAATTATCTGTGCCGTTTAATCTAGGGGTAATTGAACGAGGGATGTTTTTTGGTGATTTTTAGACTGAGCTTGGGTTATTTTCCCAAGTTGCCTATGTATCCTGTTATGTTTCAGGAATCAAGTCTTTCGTAGTTCTTTAGGGTGGTTTATATAGGGGACGTCTCATCCCTTTCCTTGTCCTGCAAGGAATTGTATTATTATTATTATTATTATTATTATTATTATTATTATTATTATTATTATTATTATTATTATTATTATTATTATTATTATTATCTATTATTTCCCCTAAGGATTAACACGCATAAATCCCTATAATTTAGGGATAATTATGGACATATCTATTGTCAAGATCACAGTCATTATGACCTAGGATTCTTTCCCTGTTTATGTTCAGTTATCCCACACGTGGAATAACAGCCGGGTTGTACTGAGCGTCCTGCGCTCAGCCCCCAAGACCACTATGGCCGATCTGGGTACCTCCTCTTCACCAAGCCTCAACCGACCTACGGTGGTTGGAGGAGGAGTTCCTTCCGATCTCCCATCTGGGGTAAGGGACATGCCCTTAGCTATGTCTGTGGGGCTCCTGGCCCTTAACGCCTTACTTTTAGAGTCTAGTCATTTATTGTACGACTTAAGAGGATGACACGTGGTGTAGTTCGGGTCAGGCATAACCATTCATCATGATCCACAATGGTTATATTACTAAGAAATATCCAGCCATTCAGACGAGAAGAAGCCTTATTTTATACAAGAAGACCAATTTATTCATAAAATTACCTTAAACTATAAATAGAGGACTTGGCAATAAGAGAAATAAACTAAGTATTTGCAATACTCTAAGGCATTCTATCTACATCTTCAAGCACTCAATAGCTATATCCAGAAAATTCAAGTATCAGCAAAATCAAATCTTCAAAGCATCATTTATGATAAACTATCTTGAGCTAGATCTTTTCTTCAAAGACATATCCATAATAGGCTCAACCTTGAATCAACTTCTCGATTCAACACTCACTCCAACTTGTTTATACAAACAAAGTGGTTTGAAATCTGTGAAGCTGTGAGATAAGTCAATGACAGAAGAAAATCAGTGAAGAAACTAAAGGCTTTCAAGTCTGATAGCAGCTGAAGCTAGGTGACACTGTCAAGAATATTCGTGTGATGAAGGATACTCCGAAGGAACAACATAGTTGAATCAGTGAAGCAACTTGGAAAGGTTGTCAATGGGTGATAACTCAAAAAACGAAGCATTTGAGGGGTGTCAAAGACTTTCATACACTATTGTAACCGGTGTAACAAAATAGTGAATTCCTTTAATCATCACTAGATAAGAGAGGACTAATGGATTACACCACCCTGAACCTTTATAAACCTTGTGTTCTTTACTTTCTGCACTTTACTTTCGGTTATTTACTTACTACATACTCATCTTTAGCATTGCACTTTTCAGACTTGAACACATAACTTTGAAAATTGTTTAAAAGACTTTTAATCCGCTGCATATTTAACCTGATAAGTTTTAAAAGTGTTAAAGAATTTGAAAATCCAACAAGATCATTCACCCCATCTGAACTTGTTTTATATATATCTTAAAAATGAGAAATGTGTAATGAGATGTTGGAAAGCATATCTTAAGTGGACTTATGTGATTATGGTCTAGTAAACGTGTACTTGTTATATGATCTAGAATGCATGTTCTAGGAGTATGTGGTTACTTGATGTTTATGGTCTATGAGTATTGAAAATGGAATGTAAAGGAAGTCATTAAAGTCATGCAAATATAATGGAAAGAAAAGATGTTAAGAAGCATAAATGAGATGCTTTAAGCAGAAGTTCATTCTTAAGTTTTTTGACAGCAATAAAGACAATGAATCCTCAAGGGTCCTCGGCATCAATTCCGGTATATGGGCAAGAATAGTGAACATATGCCGAGCTGGTCAGCAGGCACTGATCATGAATATAATAGTGATCATTCTTCCGGTTCATCAAACAAGACCTTTCATGTAAGGATATAATAAACATGATGCGGTACTCATGAACAAGGTCATAAGAACTTAGGAAGCAGACTCTTCATGTTGAGCTCTACTAAACATGAATATATGTGGTCATAAGATCCCAAGCAAGCTAAGGCCTTACATTGTACTGAATGGAGTACTGTCGGTACTATTCATAGTTCAATGTCGGAGGTATGATTAGTTGTATTAGGTATGTCGTTCTTAGAACGATGTATTGTACGGAGTACCTCAGATACTATTCATAGTCCCAAGTTGGAGGTACGTTTAGTCATATTAGCCGTATTGCATCAAGCCCTCAAGTTAAATAAGTAAGAAAATACGGACTTGTTTATATGATTTCTTTTTTTACGTTACGTAAGAAGAATGTATTGCATATTATTAGTTGATAATCTTCATGTGGATACCACATCTTTTTCTTATTCATTCCATTGTTTTCAAAAGAGAAACCTGGAACTATGTTTTGGTCCCAGTAGCAGGCATCAATTCTCTTTTTATGCTAATGTCTCCTTACTGGGCGTCATAGCTCACCCATTTACTTTCAGTTAAGATGCAAGGCTAAGTTTGATAGATTTCAATAGTTGGCTTTTATGACCAAAGAAAACGGGTGGTGATATCTCTAAGGTGTTGGCTTTCCAAGAACTTGGATATAGCACTAACACGTATGTGGATTAGTGTAAAGGTTTTCAATAGGTACCTTAGTTTCCTTAATTCGACGTGTAATAGAGGAATTGGGAAATGTGTAATGTATGTATTGTTAAATGAAAGATCGTAAAGAGCTGAGTTTTTTTGATGGTTTAGTTTCCGCACTTGTGTTTTTAGCTCCACAAGGTTTCATGACACGAGAAAAATTATTCTTGAGTCATTTCCGAATTGTCCATACCCAAAAATATACACGGGTTTCCATGTCGGCTCGTTACAATTTATTACATATTTCTTTCTTTCTGTTCCCAATTTATTATCAACTAACAACTTTTCATTACTTTATGACCACGACTGATGCAATAGTGATAGTAAAAACTAATTTTAAACATTGGTCGTTAAAATTTATCATAATTTTTATTTTCTTAAACCGTACAAAATTCTAAAATGCTTTATAATTTGTGGTGGACCAAGTAATTTGTACTATGTTGCTTTTTTATCATTAAAATCGCAACAGCCAACAATATATGGCTGGGTATTACAACGACCTTTTGCACTTTACGATTATTTTTATTATTAATAAATGAAAAAAGAAAAAAACACACAGTTAAGCTAAACAAACCGGAGAACCAATAATCTTGTACTACAAATATCACTGTTGTTGAAGCAAGCACAAGAATTAGAAAAATGTATTAAATATAGTCGGCTAACTACTCCTGTCGTTCCACGCGTCCAATGCTTTAGGATGCATATGCATATCATTACGAGAGAAAAAAAAGGCTTTGTTTAGTGTTTTACTCATATAAAATGGAACAATTTCTTTTGACAAGTACACGAGATAAATTAAAACGGAAGGAGTATGATTTAATCAACGACGTAACTTACATATTTCGGTGCGTAATACTTTAGATCTTTAGTTGTACTCCCTCCATCCCAAAATATAAATTAGATTAGAATTTTTACAAAGTTTAGAAAAGTGGATGAATGTTATAAATCTTGAAAATAAAAATCTAAAATGTCATTTACTATCAATAATCAGTGAGCTTGAAAACTAATGAAAAAATTGTAAACTGATAATAAGTTAGAAGTAAGATAGATAAATGATACAATAAATGAGACGTATAAAAAACGAAAAGAACTTATATTTTAGGACGGAGGAGGGAGTATCTTTTACAGCACTCCAACTTTTGAATAATAATATATTTGTGTTCCAAAATAAAATACGGCTGAGGCTATGGTTGAGAGAGTCTTGATGTAGTATTTCGTTAATTGTGTTTGCTTAATTTTCCTTATTTTTAGAATAAAGGGTTTGTTAATTGTGTCACTAATGATGATTGGTAGTTGAATTGAAATTAAAAAATGTTGAGGATTACATATTTAAATTTATACCTTTTTGATTGCCGCAATAATATATCTACCGATGACATGTGAATAGAAGAGATAAGATTGTTTAGCATAACCTTTGTCCACCATTATGGTAGTTGTTCTTGTTGAGTTTTATTTGTTTAATACTCCTTTCAACAGTGCTGATGATGTTGGCTTTATTTGGTAATTAGTTCTTAATTCCCTTGTCATTATCCTTTTTCCTTTCTTTGTTTAACAATTTTTTGGAAAATGACTTCTGCTTGTACTACAACTTCATCAGATAGAATAATCTATATCTATCTATCCATAGATCTATCTGTCTGTATGTCTGTCTATATATATATCTATGGGGTTGTATGGGCATCACACTTTTTACTATCGACACCCTTTTACTTCAAACTGTTGGAGATATCCCATTTTAATGGGTTGAAACTTTAGCGTGAATTTCGGATATGCTCCGGTGTGATTCACCGGGAGCTTATTACGTCTAAAAATTCTATTCACGGAGTAGATAATGTTTGGCTTTGGAATCACTCGATTCGGATATCGGGTGAATAAGAAATTAATGCCTAAAGTTGGTTGAAAATATGTTGGAGATAATAGTTGAAGGGAGAACCTCAACTCAATCTCCCAAATTGGAAAGATGGGAGACTTGAGCTCCATATATAAGAGCTAGTGTATGCTCTTATAGATGTGCCCCAAGAGGCAAGGCACTTTTGTGCAGGAGGGAGGACCTAGATAATTCCACAGGCGCGCGCGCCGCCGCTGTCCGGCCGGCCGGCCAGCTGGTGCTCGGCTCGGTTCGGTTCAGTTGTTACTATTAATTTGGAAAGCCAGGTCATCCGAATAATGTGGAAACGAATTCTGATTAAAATGAGTCGGTCCGAAATTAATTAATTAAATTAATTCGGCCGAAGATAGCTTTTCTTGAGGGAAAAGTCGAGTAATTAAATCATCCGACCAACCAGAATTTAGAAGACACGTCATCCGATCAATCAGAATCGTGGAATTAGTCGACTATTTTTTTAAATAAAATTTCGGCCCAATTTCTTTTCCAAGGGGAAAAGTCAGCCGACTTTAATGACGTGTTCTACCCAATCACATTCAAACATTGGCTCCTCCCCTCCACTATATAAATAACCTCAATGATGAAGGTTGAGGCATTCAGTTTTCCTCTTGTGTCTTCCACTACTAAAAGGTTCGAGCATATAGTCTAGTTCTGGAGTTGAAGAGAAGTCAGAGCACTCTGTAAGTTCGCCGGAGCTTTGATTGTTGAAGTGTCTCTCAATCCAAAACGTAAGCCGTTGTATCTTGGGAGGCAGTTGCTACCGGAGCAATCTGTCTTAAGGAAAGAGTTGTTGGATGTAATATCGCCGGATGGATCAAGATCCACCCGATTACGCAAATGAATAGTATAGATCTGTATCTAGTAAACCAAAATACATAAAATAAATAGATCTAACCTACGAGGGGGTTAGATTGCTTACCAGTTTATTGTGAATAAACACCAAGAACAATCTTCAATCCGAGCTATATGAGAGCCTAGTTGAGAAGCCAAAGTCTTCCAACGTGTATCTCCAAGCACCACCAGGTGGATGGTGTTTCAAGCCGCCGGACCTCCTCGATATGCTACCTTAGAAAAACCCAAAGTTTTTCTAAAACTCGAACCCAAGTATTATAGCCGAAAATTCCAAGCTATAATACTACACAAATGGCGTGTTTTTCATTGTGTCAAAAGGCTTGGGAGAACCCTATTTATATAAGAGAGTAATCATTGTCCTCCAAGGATTTAATAATTAAGAGATAATTATCAGATTAATCCTTATTCCAAATAAAAGATAAATAAAATAATTATCCCAAACAAATTTGGATAAATAATGTTATTATCTAATATTCCATGAATTATCATTTAACAAATAAAAGATAAATCACACATTAAATAATTATCCAAGAAAACTAATTCATTGATAATTTATTAATGCAAAATGCGCCCTCTTCCCTTAGTAAATAAAGGTCCACGCATTTTTTGACACATTGGGCCGAGTCCACAAAAAATTTCTTTTCCATGTATTTAATTATCTAGTGCAACTAAACAATTAATCCACATATCAATTAAATAGTCCAATCCAACTATTTAATTACAATTGAGGTGAAACGACGAGAAATCGTATATGCTATATTAGGAGCCACGTCGGGGACCATGGACCCATATTCAGTAGCTACAATAAATTAAATAAAATTATTCGTCAGACCGAACAATTATATTCAATCTATTAATTCCGGGATTACACCACCATAAACCGGAATCAACTCGCGAGTATAAATAACTTATACTCAACTATGAGTTGATAAGCGCCCATGATATAATCATTACATACGGATAAATCCTCCATAGATCGCTTCACTTCGATTCGGGATATCTCCGTAAACCCTTCTCGAAGCATATTATCCTTATTTACCATTAACCCCTAGTGATCAATTAGTTCATAACCAATATGATATATGAACTGGGCCCATCGATCGCTTTACAGGGTTAACAAACAAGTGGAATCTGTCTGGTCCACTTCCCGAGGAAGGAATGGATTCCATATCAGGATAGCACGACTACTCACTCATCCCGAGAATAGAGCCAACGAGAAGTGTTGGACCACATATCGCGAAGTGATCCTTACTAACACATCAAACCCTACCCTAGTCTAAGCAGTCGTCTGTGATTACCTCGGGATTGAGATTAATCCATATATGATCATCTTGTGATTCGATAAGACTTCTCGATTACGGAATTATATCGAGAACTCAAATCAAATCGGTCCAAATTTATATGATCATCATCATATATAAATGCCCCACTAGTACTTACTATTACCGATAGTCCGGATAAGACCATCACTACACCTAAAGTGTTCTGGCGCATTATTAGCAAATTAATCTTGAGACCCGTACTCAGATTAATAAACGCTACGGACTAAGTTAATTTTAAGTACATCTCACTAACTCAATCCTCTTGTGTATAGCTATACACTGAGTTATGTGATTACATAAACGAGGTACTTAGGGTTTTCAAGTTAGTGTCTTAATTATAAGCATACATGCATATAATAAGATGAATTATTAATTACATCCCTAAAACAATTAGATAATTGTCTTTCGTGCACTACACCTAACAATCTCCCACTTGCACGAAAGGCAAGTGGATTAATTGTGTTAGAGCACACCCTTTATATCTATATCTACAAAATTCTCCCACTTGCTCAAAACAAGTGAGACATATCCTCAAGTTGCATACCCTCCAAGCGCATCTTAGTAATTCATCCTTCCAAGCACGACCGGAGTGTGCGGCTGCGCAGGTAAGTCGGTGACCCGGCGCGTGCATTTAGAATCCGAATACCATGTGACTTGGTACACCGACTGTAGGTTGGTGGCTTGATTCAATCTTTGGGATCGAACGTCGTCTTTCCATCTAATCCGGTGGTACGAATGCAATATGCTTATGACCACTAGTGATTGCAAAATCCTTATGAGCTACCTTTCCAATGTTTTCACAATGAAGTGGCATCGGCTTCTTCGGATAATACTTTATCACACGAGTAAACACTCGAGACCGAGATCGATTAACGATCATCCTCAATCGACCTAAAGCCGTAATTAGTGTTATCACTTATATTCTAGTTTGCACTGAATATACTAGCATATTATTCCTCATTCTCCCGACGAGACTTGAGGATTCACTAAACATCCCATTTAGTATTCATCTGCGAGTTTTAGACAAGCATTCCCGAGAGGTAGGGTAGACTACATCGTTGAATCTTTGCATAAATGCAAGAATGTCTTAACCAGGTGAATGGATGGGATTGCCAATGATCGATTCTCATGAATTTGAGCGAATCAAATCCTTTAGAATGAATCCCGATGGCATGTCAGACTCTGACTTCAGATAACACACCCATGTTGCTTCCAACTGTTTCAGTGTTACCATTCACAAACACTAATCTACATACTACTTTACTAATATTGATGCCCAGTCTACGAAAGACTTATCAACATTCTAGTCAAGTCCACATATTAAAATATATGACTTTGAAATGACTGGAGGTTTGCTTTAATCCTCAAAGGATATAAGCTATGACAGCATCCCGCCAAAGGTTCTATCTCGAATAAATTAAGATACCGTTAGTCTCGCAAAAAGTCTTAGGAATCACCCATATTTTCTCGCTTTGTAACGAATCCGTTATTTGTTCTTAGCTAAAACCTTACATTCGAATGAATTGATTCCGTTGTTCGGCAAGAAAGTCTTAGGGAATCACCCATATTTCCCGCTTTACGACGAAAATCAAGCAAGACTCGAGTGGTAAGAGATCACGGTGCTGTTAACTCTCTACCTTTTAGGGAATCACCCCTAAATTACTCGCTGCGTTGAAAGTTAAACTTTCCTATTCATTCGACTCTTCTCCGTGTAGTTCCAATTTCTCCCACTTTGGGCTGAGATACTCGGTGGTTCTACAAGAGTTTCAACAATTGGAGTATCAAACTCCATTCACGGTGGTTATGGCTTTTAAACCAACCTCTATGATCAGGATCCTATACAGTCCACTAAGGACTATAGGTCATCAATCTACCCTATAGACCGTAAGGTCTTGCAATGGGTAATGGACAAACCATACTCCCACTGCATTCGGGGTGGATTGATATACTGATCTAGTTTAGTAGTTCTTATTAGTGTTATCACCAACTGCCGGTGTTGGATGTGGACTGAACACATCAGTTAGTAACATCTTGAGTACAAATACTTCAAGATCCAAGGTTTTTATTTATAGACTCTATCAGACCGAGTTTGACAATATAACCGTCATTCTCTGATTTTACGAGTTTTATAACCAACCTTTACTCAATGCATTAAGATATTTCACGACCTAATCGTGTACACAAAATTTCCAGTCCTACCTTCAAGCACTAAATGCTAAATGTCTATATTCACGGAAGTGGGGTGAACCAAATTCACTCCGTATCCACAAATGCGTAGACATCTTTTAGGTAGACTTCTCGGTTTTTCATTACAACGTAAACCGTTATTTTGAAACCAATATCTTAAATGAGTTCAGCAGCGTATCGTAGCACATCAATAACTATATAAGGCAAATTTATGGTGTATCCCTTAGTGAAAACATTCCACCTGGGGGCGGGCCGAGCATCGATCCGAAGACTACGCAATAACCTATTTCGAGTATGGAATACTCTATCTCTCGTGAAATCGAGATTTCTTCCAAATATTTTGGATAAACTTACCGAGTCTCGAATAGTCATCGACACAAGATGTCACTATTTAAAAGCTCCCACTAGCTTGTACCTTTCATATGACCCCAAGGTCAATATGAACAAGCTATGTAACTTCTTTAAATCTATTACCCTTTCCGATTGAAAGGAAACTTAGGCATTGTTCCTTTGAGACAGGGTCTTTTTTGACCGAGATAGGAATCACCCTAAGCCAGTCTTCAGATCTTGTCTTTAGGGAATATGCACTAATTAATGGAATAGAAAGAAGCGTTTATCGAAATACGGAAACCATTTGCATTTATATATTTTAAGATGTGTTACTAATACCTTTTCAGCAATCCGTAGTGGTTCTGACTTTATCAAACAAAAGTCTGACTCTTGGATTCGTGCTACGAATGTTATATTCATCGTCAATAAGACAAACAAATTATCCAATTGAAATTGAATACGTTCGTTCCAACGAATCCGAAAACAGAAAATGAATTTTCTGTGATACTCAAGAATTGAATCCGAGATTCATTTCCTTATATCACTACCACTAGTCTATCTGAAATAACTGCCCGTTGTATATTTTATTTATCGTTTAATGCAAAGCTACCTAGTTCTTCCAAAGAACATTAGCTTTCGAGAAAATTGCTAAGGATGCATTGGTCAGTGATCCGAAATCACTTTCCTTATCCTCTAATTTTCAATTTATTAATTTTCCGGTTTAGCCTTAAAACTACTTAGTTTAGATGACTAACACGTACAAACATTCTTTCCCATTCTTGACTTTCCTTAGATGGAAACAGTCTTGAACTAGCAGTTCGTTCGAGTAGACACTACTCTTGAACAGTGGGATGTTCAGTGTTACTTGCTTTGACTATCGATTTTTCTAATCATCAAATCAGAAGACCAAAACTCCCACTAGTTTATCGGTTCCAAATACCGTCTAACTAGCAACACTTTGTATTTATGATTTTTCAAAGATTAGAACATCACCTAGAACTAAGCTCCCACTAGTTTATCAGTTCCAAATACTGTCTAACTAGTAACGCTTTATTCTTGTTTTTCCAATGGAAAAACTCTTGTGCAATCCATTACACATTTCTAATGATTCAGAAAAACAACAAATCATGAGACTAAGGCTCCCACTAGTTTATCGATTCCAAATACCGTCTAACAAGCAACGCCTTAGGTATGATTTTCCGATTTTTCAATTTAGAAATTTGTTGTGTAGTTACACTTTTAAAATTCACTAAATGAATTTAATATGATAGTCTTATGTCATCTTTTGTTGTTCTATCTAACCACTCTTGGCATGGCTCGGATGCGGACTGAGGATCCTCTTGTCATGAAGGAAGGAGATCATGCCTCTGTCACGGCTTTGAATGCGTGGAAGCACTCTGACTTCCTGTGCAAGGACTACATCCTGAGTTTTTTGGAGAACTCGATCTATGGGGTGTATTGCTCACAGAAGTCTGCTAAATCCTTGTGGCAGGCTTTGGAGAAAAAGTACAAAATCAAGGATGCTGTCTCGAAGAAATTTGTTGTGCGGGGTTTGGTGTCCCAAGGGTTCCAACAGAAAGAAGGCCTTGACTTCTTTGATACTTACTCACCATTTACGAGAATCACTTCCATAAGGGTTCTCATTGCTGTAGCTGCAGTCAATAACTTGGAAGTCTGTCAAATGGATATGAAGACTGCCTTCTTGAATGGTGAGTTGGAAGAAGAGATTTACGTGAAACAACCTGAGGGGTTTGTTGTTCCAGGGCAAGAGAGTAAGGTGTGCAGACTCGTTAAGTCTTTGTATGGACTTAAACAAGCACCAAAATAGTGGCATATCAGATTTGATAATGTTATGTTGTCAAATGGATTTAAGATTAACGAGTGTGATAAATATGTCTACATTAAGAACACACCTAATGCCTATGTGAAAAATATGTGGATGACATGCTGATAATGAGAAGTACTCATGATATCATCATGAATACTAAGAAGATGTTAACAAAGAACTTTGATATGAAGGACCCAGGAGTTGCGGATGTGATACTGGGATTAAGATCTCTAGAGTACCCGATGGACTTGTGTTATCACAAACTCATTATATTGAATCTGTTTTGAAAAGATTTAACATCTTTGATGAAAGTCTAGTGAGCACTCCTCTTGACCTAAGTGTGCAGTTAGCCAAGAATAGAGGTGAACTCAGCCGATCGATTGAGATATTCTCAAGTGATTGGAAGTCTAATGTACATAACCAATTGTACACGACCAGACTTATCATGTGCGGTGAATAAACGGAGTAGGTTCACGAGCAATCCAGATCATAATCATTGAAAAGCCTTAAATAGGTTGTTGAGGTACATAAAGTACACTATGAGTCTAGGATTACGGTATACTAGATATCCAGCAGTATTAGAAGGATATTGTGATGCCAACTGGATATCAGATACGGAAGATTTGAAGTCCACCGGTGGATACTTGTTCACGATTGGTGGTGCAGCTGTCTCCTGGAAGTCTACGAGACAAACGTGTGTACCTCGCTCTACAATGGAAGCCGAGTTCATAGCACTAGATAAGGCTGGAGAAGAAGCTGAATGGCTTAGGAATTTCCTAGAGGATATTCCGTGTTGGCCTAAGCTTGTGGCTGCTATCAGCATACACTGCGATAGTCAATCTGCAATAGGGAGGGCACATAGTAGTATGTATAATGGTAAGTCTCGACACATACTCCATAGACACAATACCATTAAACAGTTGATCTCTAATGGTGTGATTTCCATCGATTATATAAGATCGAAGGAGAATCTTGCGGATCTGCTTACAAAAGGTTTAGCTAGAGATCAGATGTCAATTTTGACAATCGGAATGGGACTGAAGCCTATTATGCATGTTTCCTTGTATTGGCAACCCAACCATGCTGACTGGAGATCCCAAGATCATGGTTCAAAAGGGACAACTAAGATATAAGGAACAGTCTAGCACTTACCCATTATAAGAGAATAAAAGTGTTGTCTGCAGAGGGTGTGAGGTTAAGCAAAGCTTTTAATGATTCCTATATCTTGATATTCAAGTGAGGTAGGGCAGAATACCCTTGATAGGAGGTCACCTATGTAAGTGTGAAGTGGGGCCGCTTCAGAGAATTTTTAAGCTTGAATTCTCTAAAGCACTTTAAAAACCAAGTGTTGTCCATGGCCAAGACGGACACAACCATGAGAACCGAAAGGTGCTAGGGAAATATTGTGTGAGTGCTATTGTCATGGTTTACACTAAAAATTGAATAGTTCAAGAGCTAGTTCACCGATTAGCCGAGTAAATCCGATAGTACTTCACTAAAGCGGGTTCAAGGCTAAAGCTACCTCTCCGATGCAATATTTTCCATCGACTTCTCTTGAGTCTACATTTGCATTTGCATTAATTTTCATTCATGTGGGGATTGTTGGAGATATCCTATTTTAATGGGTTGAAATGGTCAACTTTAGCGTGAATTTGGATATGCTCGGTGTGATTCACCGGGAGCTTATTACGTCTAAAAATTCTACTCACGGAGTAGATAATGTTTGGCTTTGGAATCACTCGATTCGGATATCGGGTGAATGAGAAATTAATGCCTAAAGTTGGTTGAAAATGTGTTGGAGATAAGAGTTGAAGGGAGAACCTCAACTCAATCTCCCACATTGGAAAGATAGAGCCTTGAGCTCCATATATAAGAAACTAGTGTATGCTCTTATAGATGTGCCCAGGAGGGCAAGGCACTTTTGTGCGGGGAGCGGGACTGGAGATAATTCCACACACGCAGCTTGCCTTCATATCGCCTATCCGGTGGCTCGGCTCGTGCTCGAGCTGACCTCGGCTCGTGCTCGAGCTGACCACGGCTCGAGCTCGAGCTGACCTCGGCTCGGTTCAGGTGTCGTTTGAAATTAACCAGAAAATTAATTAGTTAATCGTGAAGCGGTTGGAAGGTTCCAGAATAATGTGGAAACGAATTCTGAGTAAAATAAGTCGGTCTAAAGTTAATTAATTAAATTAATTCGGCCGAAGATAGCTTTTCTTGAGGGAAAAGTCGAGAAATTAAATCATCCGACCAATCAGAATTCAGAATACACGTCATCCAACCAATCAGAATCGTGGAATTAGTCGACTAATAAAATTTCGGCCCACTTTCTTTTCCAAGAGGAAAAGTCAGCCGACTTTAATGACGTGTTCTGCCCAATCACATTCAAACATTGGCTCATCCTCTCCACTATATAAAGAACCCCAAGGATGAAGGTTGAGGCATTCGATTTCCTCTTGTGTCTTCCACTACTAAAAGTGGTCGAGCATATAGTCTAGTTCTCGAGTCGAAGTGAAGTCGGAGCACTCGTAAGTTCGCGGAGCTTGGATTGTTGAAGTGCCTCTCAATCCAAGCGTAAGCCGTTGTATTTTGGGAGGCAGTTGCTACTACCGTGGGCACCATACCGGAGCAATCTGTCTTAAGGAAAGAGTTTCATAACTCGCCTCGGTTTGTTTTTATTTACGCATTGCACTTTAATTTATCAATTGTTTTAAGTCCGATCAGTACTATAATTGCATATTTGTTAGATCTATATCGTAATAGCTGTGTTTCATTAGATCTATCATATAGTTCTGTTAATTTATTAGATCTACACCATAAGTGCATTCATTTGTTAGATCTACATAATAAAATAAGATTTTATTTCGAGTTAATTATTTTCTCGCATTTAATTATCCGTAATTACATCCGTGAATTACGGATCTGCTCATCATCACTCCACACGCGACACTATCACCAACATAAACACTAAAAAATGACTTTGGCCACCACGATTATTTTACATGAAAATAACGTCAGTGATACTGACGTTAATATTGAAAACTAAAATCAGTGACACAGACGTTACATTTCAAAACAAAAACCAACAGCACCAACGTTATAGTTATAAGAGTGCCACTACTTAGTATCGTCAGATCCACCGACATTATTTTTTAAAAGGGATGTCGGTGGCATCGACGTTTATAGAGTGGTGATAGATGTTAAAAATCAAAAAAGGGGCTGATAGTAAAAATTGTGGTGACTATATATATATATATATATATATATATATATATACTACCTTCGTTCCAAAATATAAATCATCCTACATTTTTAGATTTATCCCCCTGTATAAGCCGTTTTACATTACTAATGCAACAATATTTATTACTAATTTCAAACTCAAGTCAGTGGCATTTTAAACATTAATCTTCAAATTTATGACATTCAACTATATATATATATGTGTGTGTGTGTGTGTGTGTGTGGATGAGACTTTACCCGATTACTCATAAATTACACCTAAAACCAGCTATTCACCCACGTTGTAACCGATAAAGTGCAATGAGGTTTCATTGTCATTGCACTCGGTTTGGTTAGGATTGCATCGTGAAGAGAAAGCTAAGATGCAAAGTTGTGGTGACAAGGCTAGAAAGGGAGTCAATTGTGTCATAGTTGAAATCTAAATGGTTACAATGTAAAACCCTAAAATTGTAATCAAGGGCTTTTACGTCTTTTTGGGTATTTCAGAAAATATATATGTATTATTTGTTTATAAGGACGTGTTTTGGGGAGCAATTACTCACTTGGTGACAATCGAAAAAGATCATCATTTATAAGGACGATTTTATCCAACTTTCCTAAATTACCCCTTTTACATCAGATTCAATTCCCTGAATTTCTTCGATTTCTTCACGTTCATCTTTTCATTTTCTATCCTCCATTCTCGCAAATCTCATGGCTTCCCCTGCCGGCTGGATCCTCCATTGTTGTCAGCAAGGCCGACGCTGTGCGAAAATTACTTGCGAGAAATCCTTTTGAAGAACATTCAGTCAGAGTATGAGGAAGGGGATTAAAGAAATGAAGCTGAAAAAAGTGCCAGGTTGTAGCTTAATCGATGTTAATGGTGTCGTTTATGAATTTGTTGCTGGAGATAGGTCTCATCGACAAAGTTAGGTAACCAAAAGTCCATGACCATGCTTCTTCTTCGGCGCCGGACAAAATCAGAAATCGTCATTCGTCTGCCTCCAAGTTTGCGAGAATCTCTCTGCTTTCTTCGATCGATTGGTTCCTTCGTTTTCCTGCTGCTTAATTATCCGACGAAGGAAAAATTGAAGAATTTATAGATCAATTGTGATCATTGAATCCTGAATTTAAAACTTGCTTTGTTCATTTGTATTTTATTTATATTTAACTCCTGCTTTGTTAGAACTTTGAAGATGGCTGTTGTGCATTTTAAAGCTCTCTGCTATACCATTCCCTCAATCTCCTTTTCAAGCTCTAATCGTGGGAAGTAAGTTAATTTTGAAGAAATGGTCTAAGAGTTTGAGGGTTGAATCCAAAGCTATGAAGAAATGGTCTGCAAGAGACATTGTCGCCTTGTTCTTCTTCACTGTAGCTTGTTTAATGCTTGCTCTTAATAGGGTCATTTTGTGCAATTAATTAGAGATTTTGAAACAATTTCTCCTTCCTCCTTTGGATGAAACAATAGATGACTTAAGCTTTTGGGGTTGTTCAATAAAGGCATTGCAGACTATAGAACTAAATGTTCTGCTGTTGTAATGTCATTGTCACCATGATTTTGTATCTTGCAATTGGATATGTTTTTGTGTGACTCTTGTCTTAATGACCTGTTCATTCTGTTATATGTACATCAACTGCTTTTATCATGTTTATTTGTTAATAATCTATGCAGGGCACCTCCACCAACTTTCCATCGTGCTGAGAGCAAAATTAATCAAATTACTTTGCCTGAGGATGTATACATGAAAAATTTATTTCAAAAGCATCTGGAATCCAAGTATCATGATGCAATCAAGTACTGCCTCTTGACTCTTTGTTTTAAATGTGTGTAGTTTATAAGCAAGGAGTTAATATTTGGATGATATCCATGAGCTTAAAACTCTGTTTGCTCAAAATCAGTACCATGAACATTATTGATGTAGCTTGGTTGAGTGTGTAGTTTTTTTTAGGTTTATGGTGGAAATGGTTTCTCTACTTCTTTTCTTTGCAGAGCTTGTGCTGCTTGTTTGTGAAAGAATTCATATATAAATGCTGATGCTTTGGATGCACATCAAGAAGATTGTTGTTTTGGAGTCTTCTAAGCTTCTGTTCCATTTTTCTGGGCTGCTTTGCCATTTTCTTTCCGTTTCGAGGCCTAGACCATTAGTGTTGCATTTTTGCTGGATTGCTTTGCATTTTTTGTTGTTCCTGGTTTCGCATTTGCTGAAGCTATGGTGGCTGTTCAAGTTTTCGATCAGGTGTTCAATTGAGCTGTTTGTTGTTTGATTGATAAGGGGCATCATGTTTTTTTTGGTGAACCTGTTGTAGAGGTTAAATGGATGGCACGAGGACTTTGGTAGCCTAGCTTTTTGGTTAAGTTGCAAAATTTCTTCTTCAGAAAAATAGCAAGGAGTTAATGTTTATTTTGTCTTTTAATCTCTCAAAGGCTTTGGATGATATTTTATTTTTTCCTTTCTTTTTTTGAGTAATGATCAGATCCGACACAACCATTGTGACACAACGAGTGTCGCATCGTAGATCGACACCGTTGATCGTGATGTAATAATGATCAATTACTTTAACATGCATCACCTTGAAACAAAGAAAGAAAAGCTATACGTTGATGGTGGGTTCGTGTATGATTTAGAATAAAAGTGATGCGGTGATTTTGATGTCATCGCGTTTACTGATTAGAGAATTGATGCAGTGACATTGATGTCACTGCATATACAATTTCATACAAAAATTGGTAACTTTGTAAAATAAGTGTAGTGTCATTCACATTAGGGTGTAATCGATCCGAGTCGAGTCGATACTCTCTAGGGCTCGAGCTTGAATCGACTAAAAAAGTTTGGGCTTGATTGAGCCATAAAAAGGCAACATCGAACTCGACTGGCTAAGTACTCGATATAGCTCGACGTGGCTCATAAGCTCGATTTCTTCTGAAAAATCTTTCAAATTTCGGGATAAAAAGTTCAACAAAAATGTTGATGTCACTGCATATTTGATTGCCGATGTCACTACATAAATTATTGATGCCATTTATTTATGATTGTTGATGTCACTGCATAAAATGTTGATGTCACTGCATATCTGATTGCCGATGTCACTGCATAAATTGTTGATGTCACGCATATATGATTGCCGATGTCACTGCATAAAAATATGAATTAAGGTGAAAGATTTATGTTGATTGTAGTTTTATATCAAAAGATACGGCCATTTGAAGTCGATTTTATGAAGAAAAGAAATCGATTTTATGAAATTGAGTCGGAAAAATATCAAATGTCATCACGGTGTTGCTTCATCAAAGGTCACCGCATCCCGATGACCACTGCATCCCGATGGTCTCTGTATCACGGTGTCTCTGCATCAGGGGTGGCCACTTCATCACGGTGTCTCTCAGATCGGGGTGGCCATTTGCGTCGTGGTGTCACTTCATCGCGATGTCTCTACATATATGATTGCCAATGTCACTACATAAATTGTTGATGTCATTCATATATGATTCTGATGTCACTGCATAAAATGTTGATGTCACTGCATATCTGATTGCCGATGTCACTGCATAAATTGTTGATGTCACGCATATATGATTGCCGATGTCACTGCAGATATGATTGTCAATGTCACTGCATATATGATTGCCGATGTCAATGCATCGCGGTGGTCAATGCATCACGGTTGTTAGTGCATCGCGGTGTCTCTGTATCGGGGTGGTTATTGCATCACGGTGTCTCTCCATATGGGGTGGCTACTGCATCGGGGTTGCCCCTGCATTGCGGCGGTCAATGCATCGCGATGGTCACTGCATAGGGTGGTCAATGCATCGCGGGTGTTGCTTCATAAAATGTCAATGCATCACGGTAGTCACTGCATCCCGATGGTCACTGCATCATGGTAGTCATTGCATCGGGGTGGTCAATGCATCGCGGGTGGTTACTACATCCGGGGTGGTCTCAGCATTGCGGTGGTCAATGCATCGGGGTGGTCACACCATCGTGGTGGTCAATGCATCGGTAAAAAAAAATATCAGCGCCTGCTTAAAATAAAAATAAAAAATTGTTCAGCGTCTGTTTAAAAAAGAAGGGACAATTATTGTTCAGCGTCTGTTAATCCATACGCCTGTTTTTGGTTTTTTGTTTTTTTTTTCTTCATTAAGGGTATTTGGGTCTATCTACCTAATTTTTGTCCTTATAACTAAGTGTTTGTTTTGGGTGTCTTTTTTTACTAATTAAGTCAATATGTGTTCTTACGAATAATTGTCCCATATATATATGTATATATGTATTATAAGGGATAGATAATTCACCGAAATAATATTCGATTTGAGTTATGGTTTCGTTAAATACGGAAGATACATTTATTTAAAGAAATAATTTGAATAAATGACATTATAAATAAATACAAGATAAATACAAGATAAATGACATTATAAATGACAATTATTTAGGCTAGTTAATAATATATATTATAAATAAATACAAGATAAATGAAGAAAAGGTTAAAGGGGGATTTGGGGAGAAATACAATGACATTTCATCAATTAAGCAGAAGGACGGATTTTTGAAACTTTTGCATAAATGAAAAAACTATTTATATATTTTTATTAATTAGCAGCGGCTTTTAAAAAAAAAAAAACTCACTTCTCTACTCATCAATCTTTTTAAATACTCATATCTCTCAATGTAGAACTCCAAATTTGAAAATTCTTTCACCAAATTTTTTTCATGCTCTTTATTTAGAGACCACATTCAACATATTCCGACGTGATTTCAGAAAATCCGCTGTCGAAATTCACTATTATTCGATATTCGCTGTCGAAATTCACCGATTTTCGAGATTCACTGGAGATATTCACTGAATGAATTTCAACAGTGAATCTCACAAAAAATGATGAAATTATACCGAACCATGTCTCAAAACAAATAGCATCAAAAAATAAAAAATTTAGTGAAATTTTTATCTCGTTTGGATCTCTAGATCAAAAGATATTAGTGTTTAAAATATGGGAGAAAAAAGGAAAGAAAAAAAAAAATCCCAGGAAAAAAAAAATCCCCAGCGCCGATTTTTTTGTTTTTTGTTTTGCTTTGTCTTTTAGACTATAAAATATAAAAGTTGTCATTCTCCCTATAAAAAAAGGGAGAAACGCATAAAAAGACAGTGTTATGATTTCAACTGGCATTAAGGACAATGATATTTCCATAAGGCAATAAGGACAAAAAAAATTAACCGAATTAACCATTTTAACCTTCCCAAACAAAAACCAAACACAGACCGCATAGAGTTATACGTTTTTAGCTTCTTCACCGAAATCCCAAATCACACTTGGAAAACCTAAAAACCCAAGCGCTATTCGATCGGCTTCAAACACAACTGCAATTCAATCAAAATTCGTTCAACAAAGAGTGAACCAGTTCGATCGGCTTTAACATCTAGCAGTTTTTTACGTTGTTAGATCTTTTGATTCTTGCAATTCGAAATTGGGTTCGAATTGGAAAAATCCTCACAAATATCCGCTCGAAATCAGAGATCAATCAGAAAATGGGCACAATGTATAAAATCGAGAGTTTAATTGTTCTCCGTAACATGCATATGATTTGATTTTGTTTTTTTTCTTTTGATAAATCAATTTTTCATGCTTCGCTGGTTGAAATCTATCAAAGTAGTTGCCCTAATCTTCTTATTCACTTTTACTCTTTGATCACCGATAAATTGTCCTAGTTTTCAAAATGACTTATAGAGAACTTTGTTTATGATCTCCAACATTTTTCTATTTTTATTCATGGTCTGTTTTGTTGAACTCTTGAATTGATCTTTGTTAGACTTGTCGCCCAAATTATGTAGGACAAGCCTTTTTATAGCTAGACAAGCTTTTTCTATAGCTGGGTAGCCCTGTTGTGTGATTAGCGAAAAGCTCACTAGTTATTTTTCTTCTTTTCTCCTGTAATTTACCTAGGAAATGCTAGAACAGTTTTGTACTAACAATGCATAGTTTAGAGGCTTTAGTAGGATGGTGGAAATGGTTTCATGCAATTTTGTATGTATCTTCGAATGAATTATTAATTAGCTCTTAATTAACAACACGTTTTCACTTCACAGCCCCATGTTTAACTATAGAAGTTCACAATTATTGGGCGATTCAAATGATGGAATAAACTGGTTCACCCTGATTGGCTGAGTAAGCTGTTTCATTCTTATGCACCGCATCCTTTTTTCATCAAAACCGGTCTCCAACATAATGTAGACGAATGCCACCAATCCCAACGATTCTTGACATTTTCCTTTGATTTCTGAGCTTTGGGTTTGTGAGCTTTCACATTGTTTCTAGAGTCGTCTTCTTCAACTACATGCGTGTTAGTACGATCCACAACAAGGGGACACGAAGTGTCCATAAAAGAACAAGATTCTAGTGTAGTGCATGGATATTTCAATGAAGTGCATATGTTGAAGACAACGCGCTCATCATTCACTCTCAAACTAAGCTCTCCCTTACAAACATCGATTATGGCTTCTCCCGTTGCTAAAAATGGTCTACCGAGGATAAAGGGTGTAGTGTACCCTTCTTCCATATCCATAACAAAAAATCAACGGGGAAGTAAAATTTATCGACCTTCACTAGTACAACCTCAATGACTCCCTTTGGACGTTTTACGGATCTATCCGTAAGTTGTAGAGTCGTCTCCGTACGCTTGAGCTTGCATATGCCAAGTTTCATGAAATCATTGTAGGACATGAGGTTTATACTCGCACCGAGATCACATAGCACCTTCTTAAACAAAAAAAAAACCCTCAATCTCATATAGGATCGTAAAACTCCCGGGGTCTTTAAGCTTAGAAATGAGCTTATGTTGAAGCACGGCAGAACACTCCTCACTTAGACACACCGTCTCATACTCTTTCAACCGTTTCTTTTTAGACAGTATGTCCTTAAGAAACTTACCATACGCCAGCATATTCGTGAGTGCATCGATGAAAGGGATATTAATGGTTAAGTGCCGAAAAGTGTCAAGAAAACATGCATATTTCTTATCAACCTTCGTCTTTTTAATTTCCTCTCGAGGGGGATAGGGAAGTGACGCAAGATCAGTAATTTTAGGATTAGAAGTTATACCTCACTTACCTTTGTCGTTTGGTGAAGTGGTAGAAGTCCTTCTCAAGAATTGAGCTGCCGGCGGACGCCATTCCTCATCAACGTGTGCCATTTTACTTGCTGAATTTTCAAAAAAATTCTCTTTAATATTGGCGTGCTCCGGGTAAGGGTCGGTGTGCGCCATTTTCTCTGTCAAAGTCTCTGTTTGCTTCTTTTTAACATTGGCCTGCGCCAACCCAGCATCAGTGGGTGCCAACCCAGCATCGGTGGGCACCAACCCAGCGTCGATGGGTGCCAATTTCACGTGATCATTAAACAAGGTTCTCAAATCACTAGATCTTGGATTCTTCAAAATTCTTGGAACCTTTATCCATTCTTCTTATTTCTCCACATCAACATATCCATCACTCCTCAAGAAACAATCAACAATCTCTTCCTCTTCTTCACACCACACTTCCTCCTTCTCATCATTCAAATCTTATTCAACCTCATTGCTTCCCTCATTATGCCAATATGACCTTCCACTTCGAGTAATAATAGCATTGACTTCTCTCGTGTTTCTCTCGGTGTTGCTTGGTAATCCACCCGGGTCTACTACTATTTCGCTCACCTTCCCTACTCAAAATGTCTTCAATACCTCTCATTGATTCTTCCATATATCGTTCTAATTCTTGTATTTTGACCCACCATGGATGTTTTCAAATTGCCAACATCTTGGGACATCACGCTAATAGAACTCATCATTGTTTGCATATTAACGGCTTGAGTAGCAACTACACCCATCAAGTTTTCCATCAAATTTTTCCATTGAGAAACATCTTCCGTTGATTGAGAACTTTGTTGAACGGGGGCATGTTGATTAGGAACTTGTTGGTAAAAAGGATGTGGTGGTGGTTGTTGGTAAGAGGGATTTCCTTGGTATTCACCTTGTTGTTTCACATTGGCGTTGATGGATGCCTTTTGTTGTTGTTCAATAGATGGTCCGGGTCCATGATCTGTTGAATTATCAGACCAATGGAAAGTGAGATGATCTCTCATGATATTGTTGTATGCGTTGTTGTAAGCATTGTTGAGCTTCCGGTGTTGTTGTATAAAGCTCACTTCTTTCTTTGAATATTCACCAGGTATCACTATTCCCAACGGTACCTTATCATTCTTCATGCTTTCATAAGCCTCATCAATAATATTTCCACTCCCCGAAATCTTTCTAGCTTGAATTTCATCAACTTTCTTACTAAAGGATGCCAATTGTGCTAACACTTCCGTTTGAATGGAAGATTCTCCCACAAAAGCAACTTTCCTTGTACTTGTACCAGTTTCCCACATTCGGTTATTCTTCAAAATTTTCTCAATAGCATCATAAACATCTTGTGCCACACTCATCATCAAGGAACCATTACATACTTGATCAACTTCCGCACATGACTCTTTCCTTAGCCTTCGACAAAAGAATTGGATTTGCATATCCAAGGAATAACCATGATCGGGACATGCCCTCAACAACCTCTTAAACTTGCCCAAACAACACCACGTGATTCATTGTCTCATTGCCCAAAGTTAGCAATTTCAACCTTCAATTCCAAATTTCGGCCCGGAGTAAAATATTGCTTCAAGAACTCATTTTGGATATCATCTCAACTTGTTAAAGAATGACGAGGTATAGACATAAACCATTCTTTAGCTACCGACCAAAGAGAACGGAAACAATGACATTCTAGTCAAATCTCTATGAATACTATGGTTCTTGGCCGTATTGCATAATTCCTCAAATTGATAAAGATGTCGATGTGGATCTTCATCATCATCACCATGAAATTGAGCTCTTGCCACAACCAATCCAAAAAGATGAGATTTAACCTCAAAGGTATTTGCACCAACATGGGGTAGAAGTATTGGGTTATTAGTTGCATTTCTTCTCATGGTTTGATCACAAATATGTCTTGTATTTGAAGGGTTGTTGTTGTTCCGGTTATTTTGGTTCTAGTTTTGGTTGTTGTTGCGGTTTTGGTTGTTGAATGGTGGAAGTGGTGGATTTGGTGGTGGTAGATTGTTGTTGTGCGGTGGGTTAAGATTTGGATTTTGAGAGATTAAGTTTTTTTCAACTTGGGCATTATTTTCTTGTTCTTGTCCGCCTTGAGCATTCAAAAGATTCTCATCCATTTCTTCTTCTTGATAGGATGATGCTTGTGAATATTCTTCACCAAGTTCCAAACTACGTCGAGCTTGACTACATTTCTTCTCCTTAACCGAATCCCTAAGATACATGTTGATATCCGGAACAATGGGAGTGTCGGGTGCCTTTCCTCGACAAGAACGGTTCATCCACTACAAGAGAGAAACAACAGGAACACAATCAAATAACACTTGGTAACTTACCAAAGAGGTAAGCACCAAAGAAACAAAACAGAAAAGTGATTAGAAAAAGATTGACTTATTCTCAAGAATCTTAAGCTAGTATAGGTATCAACCATTACACAATCCCCGGCAACGGCGCCAAAAACTTGATCAAAATTTTCTAGGTGTCCAATCTCACCGGCAGTGTACCGCGACAATTGTAGTTTGGTAAGTGGTCAAGATCGTATCCCACAGGTATTGTGAGGTCAAACACCGAAAAGCTATGCTTATCTTGATCTAAGTCTCAATTTAACAAGAATGTAAATATTCTAAGGATCAAGTACACTAAAAACGGGTAAACAAATGATAAAAAGCCTAGCCAAGACAATGCAATGATCAAGTATATCTCTACTAAAATCATGGGAATGAACAACCTACCAACCTTCCAATGGTGTTCAAGTGTGTGTTATCGGTGCATTCCTAAGCAAGTAGCTTCCCCTCATACGAGTGAATGAAACTACTCTATGTCTTCTCATTGGTCTAAGTGTCCTAGACCTAATGATTCAACATGATACGAACTTGAATGCAATGACAATGTCAATACTCCCCGGATAAGAAATCGAGTTCCACTTAAGGTCGATTTTACCTTCCGGTTCTCCTATCCTCTCTCCCACACCAAGCATATCCTTTCGGTCTCAACTAGGTGTGTGTGTGTGTGTGTGTGTGTGTGTGTGTGTGCGTGAAAGTTCTAGGTGATCAATCCAACACAAACAAGCAATACAATGCAAATAGGAGAAGATAACAACGACCCATGAAGCTATGAAATGCAAACTAACATTCTCAATCAACCAATAGAGATTAAACTATCACAACTACATAATCTTGTCTAGTGTAGAACTAGCCACTCATGGATATGAGCTCCAACATGTCAAAGCTAGAGTTCATATCAATGAGAACATTAAAATCAAAGTAAAGGCTAAGAATTTACCAACTAGAAGCTATAAACTTGTAGAAGGAAACTTCATTCAACTACAAGAAACTTCAATGGAGTTTGCACACCAAAAGTGATAAACTTGATCCAACAAAAGTGATTCTAGTAATCCAACTAAGAATTCTTAGTGTTTACAATGATATTTAAAAGCTAAAATCCATGAAATTTTCGGCTAAAAGAGCCCCCTTAGGGTTTTTGGTGCCACCAAGAGTAGAGAAGAAGGATGGGGAAGATGAAGTTGTTGAAAATAGATCTAAAAAGGAGTTTATATGATGAAAATCTGCTTTCTGCGACGTTTGGCGTGCGCCATTATAGGTTCGGCGTGCGCCAATTGTGAAGAGAAACTCTATAGCTACAGTGACGTTTTGGCGTGCGCCACCTGTTCATATCAGTTCAGTTAAATCGCCATAACTTGAGTTGTAGAGCTCCGATTGATACGATTCAAGATGCGTTGGAAATCTCGTTGATTGATCTACAACTCTCATGAAGAAGTCTTCTTCAGAAAATGCCGTTAAGTGGGATCAAATGTCCGTTAAATATGTGCTACGGTAGAAATACAAAAGACAAATGATCCGTTTGAGTCCGATAGCTTCCGGCATACTCTTCTAGCCCTCAAAAGACGTGTCTATGCTCAACACGTGTCGTCATTCGGTGTCTTGGTCAACCTATAATCCTGTAATAAATCACCAAAATACCAAGCGTAAACCCTAAATGACGCTCTGGTTACTATAACCAGTACAAACCTATCAAAATATGATATTTTATATAATAATTACTATCTACATATTTGGATGAAACTGATTGATACGAAAACATCAATAAACGCATGAGAAATTGGGATAAAACATCGTGAAATATATCATCTAGTTGACTTTCATCAATTACGCACGTGGGCTATTTACCGGGGGTAGCTCCGGCTGACCTGCGTCGAGCCCCCGAGGCCGTTATGGCCCGAACTACGTTGTCTCTACTCCGTTGCCCCCTGACCGACCTGCGGTGGACTGAGAAGCGAGTCAAACCGATCTCCTACATGGGGTTTGGATCTGCCCTTAGGCCTAAAGTGGGGCTCATGGCTATTAATGTGTACATTTTCTCTGTCTTCATTTATTCGCTTTGATTAACGCTGGCGATTACACGTGGTGAGTGGCAATCAGACCTCCGTCACCCCAATATAATTATTGTTAAGTTTAGAGAGTTTTTGATATTCATAAAGAAAAAATTGAACATAATAAATTCGAAATATAACATATTGTAAAAGACAATAATTACAAGAATTAAAAATTATGAATTATATTTGTATATAATACGTATAAAAACATAAACTTGACCGATAATGAGAAACAAACGTACTGCAAATATATGATGTAATATTATTAAATTACTTCGGTCAGGAAAAGTTTTGTAACACTGGTTGATTTGAGGATGAGAATTCAAATCTTGTTTGATGTGAGAAAGTGCAATAACCCATACTATGAGGTCATTATCAATCTCCGGTGAAAAAGGAAACATTTTTTAGTACCGCAAAAGCGAACATGAAAGTGCAGTCTCACCACTATGGCTTCTTCACATGGATTCAGCCGGTGGTCCCTGAATGCTACACATCTTAACACAATAGTGTGTATATGCCTACGTGCGTGCATATATAGAGAGAAAGATATGGAGATCATTGATGATAGGTGAGACTCGTATCAAATCAATCTATCCAATAATGGTCGGATAATAATCAAAATAGATTTTATAGCGCAACCGTCGTAGAAAAGTTGTATCAGGTGGCATGTTTTTATATTTACTCTTTCATATATTACATTTTCATCGTGTATGAAGTTAAAAATAAATGGTTGTAATTTATGCAACTTGATACAACCTTCATACAACGGTTGTATTGTAAAATTTGATCAGAACGCTCTGCTCCCTGAATAATCGAGTCCTTATCCTAGTGGTGAACGCGTTCGCACTTATAATATAAAATAAATTTCACATTATACGTAAGCCTCTACTACGTCGTATCGAGTTAAGCAAAAACGGAAGCAAAAGACTCGGGTATATATTTTTTTTCAACAACCAAGAATAAAAACATTCATCTAAAGATAGAAATGTAACTTATTACAATGAAATCCAAAACTTACGACATACGAAAAACCTCCAAAAGAAATAAATAAAAGAAATTACAATGTCTCAAACGGAAAAACGCATCGTATTCCAAATCAACTGAAACGACTAGTTTAATACGTCGTATGAAAATTAAATGAAAGTAAAGCTTTAACGTCATCGTCATCAAACGTCGTCTTCGAATTCGTCATCGAATTCTGGATCAACTTGTTCATCTTCTTATCCCCAAACACATAAACATGCATTTGAGGTAAGTACAAGGTACTTAATAAAATATAGAAGCTATGATTTAATTACAAATTATAGCATAAGATTCATAATTATTAAATTATCTTTATATGACCGACTCAGTCTAGGGTTCATTACATTCTCATCAACATGTTATGACTATACGTTTCTAACTTAACTTACATATGTTACATCCGCATTCAAGGGTATTCGCATGGTAAATATCCGCCATGAGATATCGTATGCAACATATTAGTCGATCACACCAATAGCCACGGGCTAGTCCCGTTGGTGTACACGTTCGGCGAAGTCTCTCCGTACTTGGGGTCTAGGATCCTACGGAGTTATACACTTTCTCTGAACGCCCACACATCGCGATATGGTATGGTGCCTATCCAAGAATGGCATGATGTTTAGTCTTTTACTACACAAGTATGTATTTCATTAATTGTTAACTAGCTACCTAAGTGTTATCAAGGCAAACCTCACCTTAAAAGCTCTACTCCCTCACTTAGACAGTTAGACACTACAACATATCACATACACATACATTGATAATTGCTAACTCATCAAAGCACAAGCCTGTCAAGCACTCCGACGGTCCCGAACTTCAACTCTTAGAAAGAATCCATTCGGTGCCGGAACAAAACGCAACTAAAACTCAATCAAGGCTTGTTCATGTTCATTTAATGTTATTAGATCAAGAAACAACATTTAAAACTGAACTCGGGGCTTAAAACAACATTGTTCCCAAAACAGGGGTGAATGTGTGTGCATCTTAGTGAATGTGTGCACATTGAGCAACTAGAAACATTCAAGATGCTCTTGTTTGACCAATGCGTGCGCATTGCTTACCTAATGCGTGGGCATTAGCTCCCATTATCATTTTTCCCACTTTCTGACCCTCAATGCGTGCGCATTCTAACCTGTGCGTGCGCATTGAGCATCCTATACCAAAACCCGACTTTCTGTTTCATCAATGCGTGCGCATTGCTAGCCAATGCGTGCGAATTGAACGCATAAAAGCCCTAACTCGATTTTCTGCACTTTTACGATTCCTACCCAATTCCAAACATGTTTAATATCGAAAATACTCAGAAAATAGCAGAAAACTCAACCTTTACAAACCAATTCATCCCATACTCCTTTAACAACAATTAGACATGATTTCTATCAACTAAACATATGAAATCATCAACCTTAACCCTATAAACCATAATTAAATCGTAGGAAGAGCCTCTTACTTGTGTGCAATAAAATCCAAATCCAAAAGCTATGAAAAATCTGCAACAAACTCGATCCTTTTTCATAGAAAAACCTATGTGATCAATCTAAACTTAGATTAGATTCGATCACACGCTTCTATAACAACAATCCTACGAATTTATGAGTTTAAATCCATCAAACTCATTCAAGAACACATTTAGGGCTCGAAATTCATACCTTCAAAAACTCTAAAGTTTTTGGTGTCGAAACGACGCCCTCTTCACGACGATTCCAAATCTCTACTCGAATCTGAAATCGGTCAAGAATCAACTTAGAATTCTGAATAAATTTCTTAGCCCTTTTTCTTTTGCTCCCAAGCGTTTTTGCAGAGAACGTAAAACCAATTCTGATTTTGCTAATAGATTAAAAGAGTTTTGGGATTTATTTTTTGCTTAAAAAACAAATCCCAAAATAATAATTGCTTATTATTTCCTTGATTAATCCTTATGTGGTCGAGTCTAATTTTCCAAATATATAAATATATACACACACATACTTAAATCCACAAAATAAATGAATATAATATTGGGTTAATTACTTAAAAGTATAGTTTTTTATACTTATTAGCCCCATAAGGACATAAAGGAATCTGTTGGACTTATAAGGACATAATATATATACATGGACCAAAATACCCCTATTCTACTAAATTACCCTCAAAATCACCTGCCTAATTTTCTCAATATATTAAGAAGATGGGATTACGAGTACAAAGACGATTTCGATCAAACCATTTGACGATGATCACGTAGGCAAAGAGAAATCGCCGAGTTCAATTCCTTCTCAAATATCGAAGATTCCGAGTCGATTAAGGACTCACATCAAGATTTTCCAGCTTTCACTTCGCCGTCCATCCCCGATACCCATCCATGTGCTCGGTCCACGGCTCAGCGGTGGTATTTACTCAAAATCACAATATATTGGTCGTTGGAGTGGGAATCATAATCAACTCAGTAGTGGATTCTATGAAACAGAGCACGCTTATCGGTGAATTAAACAGAGCCTTTTACGCTGAGATAGAACCATACAAGATCGGGCTTCTTGAAGGTTTCAGATCTTCATACTATATACCGGAGCAATCGTGGAATCCAAATGGGCATGTAAGTTGTTGGTAATAGTCCTTCAAATATTTAATCGCCTCGTTGTTTTTATGCTAATATGCTTTATTGTGTTGTTTAAAAGTTTTGAACTTTTTGGCATGTTATGAATTAATGTGCCTTTGATCGGATTAACTCGCATTTGGATGAATTGTAGGGAATTACGGGATCTTTTGATATTCATGTTTGCTTTCATTTATTTATTGTTTGATACTCAACAAAGTGTCATATTTAGGCATTATCACTTGCGTCAACATTTATATTTTGCGAGTTTTAGCATTTATGCTTTAAAACATCAATGAATTTGAGCAGAATTCATAGATCCTCTGTTTGTAAACCTCCTAATTCTTCCAATCTATTTTTATGCGATTGGTGGTTTTTGAGATACCTTATGACCATTATGTTAGACTATAAGGAGCGAGAATAGGAGGAAGAAAGGGGTGCGCCTAGGGGCTTGAATGAATTCACCATTTAATGTTTGAAGGGCTAAAGCATCATGTATTGGTCGATCCGGTGATATATATCACAGATTGCTCCCAAAATTTATGATATTTAAGTCATATGTGGAAAGGGATCAAAAGAGAAAAATTTGATTGGCAGCATTGAAATGCCAAAAGCCCTGAACATGTACTCTAGACATCATATTTAAGAATCCGTTCAATTTTGTATTTACAGGTGAAATGTTGTTCCTCTCGAGTTTTGTAGTGGTGCATGAAACAGTAACACTTGCATTGCTTCCTTGCTGGTTTTTCAGTTGTTAACGTTAAAATGTGACAATGCTTGACAATTTTTCAGTTGGGCTGTTAAAGATCTTGCTTTATTGTTTTCAATCCTTTTTAGAATAAGCCAAATTGATATTCCATTCCTCCGCTGCCAAACAAGTCAAATTGATATAATGTAATGAAAAAGCATTTCATTTCATTCCATTACCGCAATCCAAACATGCCATTAGAGAGTTTCTCCGTTGCCAAACAAGCCAAATTGATATAATTAATGAAGTGACATTGATGTCACTGCGGATATCATCGCATACATTAGACAACTAATGAAGTGACATTGATGTCACCGCGATATGTCATCGCGCATACATTAGACAATTAATGAAGTGACATTGATGTCACTACATAAATCGATACAATAAGACGTCATCGAATAAATCGATACAATAAGACATCATTGCGGTGTCTCGCGCAATGCGGTGTTACTTCATCGCGTGTGTCTCTGATCGGGGTGTCTCAGATCGGGGTGGTCATCGATCGCGGTGTCACTTCATCATCAGCGGTGTCTCTGCATCGCGATGTCTCTCGTGATTGCGGTGTCTCTTATCGTGGTGTCACTTCATCGCGGTGTCTCGCAATGCGGTGTCACTTCATTCATGGTGTCTTTGCATCGGCGTTATCACTTCATCATCGGTGTCTGCGATCGTCAAATGTTATAACATTTGACGATGTCTTTGCAATCGCGGCATCTATGCATTGCGGTGTCACTTCATCGTAGTGTCTCGTAATGCGGTGTCACTTCATCGCGGTGTCTTTGCATCGCGTTGTCTCTTATTTGCGGTGTCTCTTATTTGCGATGTCTCGATCGTCAAATGTTATAACATCGTGATGTCTCGCATCGGGGGTGGTCATCGTGATCGCGGTGTCTCTGCATCTGGGTTGGTCACTGCATCGTGGTGTCTCTCGCGATCGGAGGTGGTCATCAGATCGAGGTGATCAATGGATCTGGCGTGGCCAATGCATCGTGGTGTCACTTCGTTGGGCGTCTCTCGCGATAAGCGGGTGGTCACTACGCTACGTCAGATCACTTCATCGAGGTGTCTCTCGCACGCGGCGTCTCTCGCATCACAGTTGTTCTACATCGGGGTGGTCACCGATTGCGTTGTCTCGCATCGCGGTGTCACTTCATTGTGCTCCGCGTCACGGTGTCGCTTCATCGCCGTGTCTCTACATCGTGGTGTCACTTCATCGCGGTGTCTCTTTATAGCGATGGTCATCGCGACGGGCGTGCGGTGGTCAATGCATCGGGATGGTCATTGCATCGAGGTGGTCATTGCATCGGGGTGGTTAATGCGTCGCGGTGGTCAATGTATCGGGGTGGTCGTTGTATCGCGATGGTCAATACATCGTTAAAAAAAAAAAAAAAAAAAAACTGAACAGTCCCTGAATTATATTATAAAAAAAATTAAAAAAAAATTTTAAAAAAAAAAAAAAACAGTCCCAGGAACGAAAAAAAAACAAAAAAAAAAAAAAAAAAAAAAAAACTTACTAACTAGTAACTACAGCGCCTCTTCCCTCCCCCCCCTTTTTTTTTTTTTTTTTTTTTCATTAAGGATTTTGAGTCTATCTATCTAATTTGTGTCCCTTATAAGTCCAATGATTCCTTTTTGTCCTTATAAGTCCAATAAGTCCGTTTTGTGTACTTTTGGGTCTTTGGCCCTATAATATTTCATTTTCACAAAATGATACATCTGTCCTTTTTTCAAAAATCGGAATATTACATTGACCAAGTCTTTTTTTTTGGAGACATAATTGGACTTTTTTTTTCCCCGAAAGACGAAAGCTTTATTAATATCGCGGTTAAAACCCGCACTACACCACGGCCAAATAGCGCACTTCAACGCGGCCTAACCGCACAACAAGCAACAAACAAAACAACAAAGCCGAATAATAAATCGAGGCGAGGGTGCTGAACAGGATGAAAGTATATTTTTCTAAAATTAGACGCTCAGACACGTGAATCCTCTAGACAATATATTATTCGACAGACACAGACATAGAACTAAAACAACACTTACAGTGAATGACAAAGAAAAGCAAACAAACTAATACAATATTAACAAGGTGCTAGCAGCGTCGCCGGAGACAACTTTACCACCAACGCCAGGCACCAACCTCCGGAACCACAACAAACATCCATTCGGAGTCACGAAAGTTGAACAGATGGCCGCCGGGGAAGAAAGCCATGACCGGAGAAGAGGTGAAGAAACCCAAGGCCAAAACGCACCAGATCCAACCCAAGAGCGGGTAGATTTGATGCAGAGCAGCACCAAAAGCCTTCCAAAACACAGATCAATAACCCACCGCCAAGAGCCTCCACCTAAAACCACCGGAGAAGCAAGAGCTGCTTCCGGCCATCAGGAAACGCCGGGAAGCCAACGGTGGAGGCAGGTTATGGAAAAGCGAAAGAAGAAAGCATGGAACAAGATAAAGTAAAACTAGAAGAGAAAATGAAGAAAAAAAGAGGAAAAGGTGGACGCCGGCAGCCACAAGGCCACCGGCGTCAAGTCGGGAAAGCTGAAGGGGCGGCTAGTGAAGAGAGAGGCGAGAGCGTTCTAGAAAGGGGAAGAATCTTATTTATTTTACAATGAAAGGGATTGAAGTCCGAGACATAATTTGACTAATAATCAATGGTCTAAAAATATGACGATACAGTGTTATGTTACAATTAAAAAAAAAAAATAGTTCATATTTTAAAAACAAAGGTGAACAGGCAGCACAATAATAATAGCAAAACAACCACTACAATGTATTGTCTACTCTATAGTGAAGTCCCATATTACTTCTAACACTCACATTTACAATCAGGTAAAAGTTACAAATCTACAGTCTAACAATGACCTGGGGAGGGAGGCAGTCAAAAAAAAAAAAAAAAAAAAAAAAAAAAAAAAGGGGGTGTGTGTGTGTGTGTGTGTGTGTGTGTGTGTGGATAGAAAGAAGCAAGGGAGAACACAATAATCAAAAAGAAACCGGATGGGCCCGCAGTTTGTTGGCAACATAGAGTAAATGGCTGATATTAGTGGGTGGATAATTCTGAAGAAGCTTGAGATTAGCTGTGAAATCACCGGCAAGCAATCTCTTTCTGATGATTATAAGCATCGCACAGCAGATTCTCAGTAGTGTTTCCTGCAATCATTAGTTTGGATCATGTTATTATTCCTCCCTATCGAATTTTTGAGAGAGAGAGAGAGACAAAAAAAAAATAGCTCAAAAGGCAATGAAGTGCAACCTAACAAAATAAAATAAACAACTCCATAAACCCAGATTAACATCGACACAAAGAACATCCATTTGTCAAACGCCCAACACAAAATCCTTTTTCTCCCTTGATCTTGTCGCTTCAACAATCAACACTATCTCCACTCTCAGATGACGACTCTGGCAACACATCTGATGCAGCAACTCGTTCAGGGAATTCCCTTGCAAAGCACATCTACTCTGGCCTATTATCCGGTAATTGTGACAATAAAGACCGCCCATAACCATCTTTAGCCCCAAAGTTCGTTCCCTCCTGTATACCTCCACAAAAAGGTTCGTGTCAGCTACCGCTCCATATGACATCCGAATCTGATAAACAATTATCATCCCTAGAAATGTGCCCACAAGAATCACCCTCAAAAAGCGCCTCCACCTCTCGATCACCAACTGCACTCACCTGGCTCCACCACAACCATTGGTGGGCCAGTATCGTCTGCTTTCCCTTGCTTTGCACCTGAATTACAGCAGGAATGATAATTTTTGCTAGTCCCCATTGCAATAAGAGTGTCATCATCCCCCTAACTTCACCAAGGCTCGAGAGAACATCCTCCTTTAGCAATGCCTGTACAATGTCTTCTACCACACTCCTAGCATAAGCTCCTTCCTTTAACCACCATCCTTGTTTATCTTCACCTGATACACCTTGATAGGCTGACTAGAATCTCTCCCAACACATTGATCTCTCAAAGGAGGGTTTTTACAGGGGGTAATCCTACTCACTATGCCATCTTACGACAAAAAAGACTATAAAAGCCAATTCTCCACCCAAACACTGCCAAAAACCATCATACCGATCCTCTCAAATCCAATGTCTCTTCGACGGTGGTTTCACAAATCCATCACTAATACCCTCCGCCGCAGAAGGCCGCCGAAGGCCGCCTTAGATCTAATGTTGCAGCATCCACCCGAAGTGGACGCCCAAGAAATTGCAAGCTCAGAAACATATTGCTTAAAGGAAGAGGTATTCGGTAAACTCTACCCAAACAGGAGCAAAGACACTTCTTCATTCGCTCACGAAAGTTCAGCGTCCACTTGGAACAGACCATCGGCGAACGCTTTACCATCCAAAAACGTGTGAAAAGCCGTGTGTAATTCTCCTGGCACCCTAGCCTCACAAGCACATGTTTGATATCAGACAGTCCCAATTTACATTGCAGCTTCTCAACCCAAAAGCTTCACACAATATTTATGTAGATCATGAAGCTTGGGTCGGTATTTCAGAAATCTAGCCAACCAAATCATTCTCAAAAGGTTTTGATTAAATATGCTTATCACTCTTTGAAACAGGTTCCCCTTTGCATTGTGACAAAGATCCGAGGTCAAGTAACGTGGAAGATGCCCCTTTGACCGCTGCTGCAAACCTTTTGGTGGGTATATCACTTTTACCAGCTAAGATGTCTAATCAGGCATCCTGAGGACCTCAGTTTCCAATTGATGACTTCTAATTCACACAACCTTCCAACCGAAGCCTCTCATCATACAAATACAAGCCGCCAATCTACGTTCTTTTTTGTTAAGATGCCATAATCGTGTACTCTTAAAGTAAAAGGACGAAAAAAAACAAGTAAAATGACATGGAAGCATCTCACGAATAGAAAAAAGGTACAAAATGATATCTAAATCATGCACTCTTAATCTAAGTAATACACAAAAGTAATGTCCTAGAAATAATAAACAAAGACTCAAACCACACCAAAAAAAAAAAAAAAAAAAAGAATTTAGATAGGGCAATGGACAGTCTGCTCCAACAAGAAAAATCACACAAAACATAAATCACAGACAAGAATGAAACATCATAAGCAAGCCGCAATGAAATGATTGAACGTTGATTTCCAGAAAAATCCCTTGTAATAAACACAGAACCAGGAGAGCCGTTTGGCTTGTAACCATTTTCATAAATTTGAATGAATATGTTGTTGCACAACCTAAGAAAAAATCCACTACCTGGCAGGGTAAAGAACTAAATGCTTCAGATTTCAAATAAGAAAATGGAGAGCGTTCATACATTTACTTTCATGGTTCATACCAACTTGCGGAAAATTGTTAAAAGATGCCGTTGCACAAATATTAATTCACTTTTTTGACACCACTTTTTCCATCTGACTAAAGAAACTTCTTTCACGTGAGTAAAGAATTTATCTTTATCCCTTTTCTCCCAGCGCCCACTTTATTTGACACGATACTCGACAGAATCCAAACAATATCTTAATTAAACTTCTTCGGTGAATAAGCAAAAGTCAAAATGTATCACTTCCAAACTCCAAACGTATCCTAAGTTGGCGAATTCCAAGATAAATTGTCAGGAAAACATGCAGAGAAAGTTTGGAAAAAGGAGAGATAATGGACTTACTTGAGGCCCTTCAGGGTCACTTAGTAATGTGTCCCAAATAAAAAGACTGTCAGGAAAATTGAATTCCTGAGTCAAAAGGAGAGTTATCCATCGAAATGCATAAAATTGAGGATTCACCTGTTATTCCAAGAGTTAATCATTATAGCCAGTACATGGGATCTTTAAGAGGCAGTCAAGTTAGAGTGAATACGAATCACAATAAGAGTACTCAAGTTTAACTGAATAAAATAATTAAAGTTATATGTCTTACCTTGGTTGTAATTTCAAGATGACGCCAGAGTTCTTCATCATGCTCTCTAAGAAGCTGAGATAACCTTGAAATTGTGGCACGAATACCCACAACGCTATTGTCAAGTTGCTGACAAAAATGATCTCGAAATCCACTCAGAATTTCCACGAAACAGAAAAAACTGTCTGCTTCTGCAGAAGCCTGAGAAGGAAGGAAAAAAATAGAAATTTAAAAGCTAAGAAATTCCAGGCCGGCAGAAAAAGGAACATTTTGGGTAAGAGGGAGAAGACACGGGGGGTAGCATCAAAACTCTTTTCTCCAACCTTTCCTGCTGAATCTTTATCAGATCAACCAAGCATCGGGACTTCAAACTCTATCCAGTTGATTATATAGAACTAGCTACTCACAAACCCGATAAAGGAAGAGGGTTTGTAATCTGACTTCAAACTCTATCCAGTTAATGTTGTATTATTTTCAATACACCAAGTATAAAGCGCCAAGGACAAAAAAAAAATTGGGTGGTGGTGGTGGTGGCGGCGGCCGGTGGGTGTGGGGGGGTGTGGGGGGGGGAGGAAAGGGTGTTATAATGCTATGATGCTTAGGGCTGCTTTAGCCATATTTTTTTCCCCTGCTTGACGACTTATTAACTTAAGTCAAAAGCATAAGCCTACTAGAATAGGGGTGTGTGGGAAGGATTATTTATTTATGTTTATTTTTATGTAAGCCGTTGTATAAGGCTGGTTTATGTTTTATTAGGGTTAACACGCCTTGGCAATAGGCTGCGTGTTTAGAGTCCTTGGTGAATAAGTTTCCTAAATTATAGGAGTCTTAGGGCTTCCTTGGTTGTATAAATAAATCAACAAAGAAAACCCAGCAAAAGGTTTTTTCTTTCAACATGGTATCAGAGTCATCCCACTAAAACCCTAAATAGATGAACTATAAAGCTGCCATCACCGGAGAATGGGCTCCGACTAACTCCGAACCTCGCTGCGTCCTGGGGCCTTCTTTTGTCTGGAGCAAATACTCATACATCCAACCTGATTAACGGAGAGGAAAACTCTAAAACCAACCATTCCTCCATCCTGCTTCCATCAAGGAGATTAGATGGAAAAAAGACCATCAAAGAATAAAGCGGTCCCAGACCATCAAACAATAAAGAATAAAGATAAGATGAAAGAACTCTTCTGATTATTATTGATAATCGAAAGAGTATTAATAGATTACAAACAGCCTGAAAGGCTGGGGAAAGGAACAGGCAGGGGACAGGATTACAGCTAGCAATTAATGTTGTCCCAACTACACAACTGTCAAGACTACAGCTTATAAAACGGCTTAGACATTAAATTAATCAGCACATCTACTTGACCAAATGGAATAAGATATCCCATGAAATATAGTAAATAACATATTACACCCCCCTCAAGCTGGGTTGTAGATATTGATACAACCAAGCTTGGCAGACATTTTGCCAAAGGTTTGAGGTGGGATAGGTTTAAAGAGAATATCTGCAATTTGATCTTGAGAAGGCACATGCAGTAGATAGATGTGTTTGTTGTCAATCTTCTCCTTGGAGAAGCTGCGATTCCTTCCCCTAAAGATCCCAAGCACAGAACCTGGAAATACGAGGATTCAATGGTGATGGCATGGCTTATAAACTCCAAGGAGCCATCTATTGTGAAGAGAATAAAGAATAAAGAATAAAGATAAGATCAAAGAACTCTTCTGATTTTTATTGATAATCGAATGAGTATCAATAGATTACAAAGGAAAAGGAACAGGCAGGGGACATGATTATTGCTAGCAATTAATGTTGTCCCAACAACAGCTTATAAAACGGAGAGATAGACATCTTTGCTGATGCTAATTGGGCAGGTAGCTTAATTGACAGGAGGTCAACCACTGGGTATTGTTCCTACATTTGGGGCAACTTGGGATCTTTGATATCTGTCTTTATCAACAACCTCAGTTCCAATTTTCAGCTTTAGGCCAGCCTACACAGGTGAAATAGCTGGCTTGCATCCCAACATGCCAGTTTCCTTTAGAAGATCCAGTACATATTTCCTTTGGGAAACTGATATGCCTTCATTAGTCCTGGCTACTTCCATTCCTAGGAAGTATTTTAGGCTTCCTAGGTCCTTTACTTCAAAAGCTTTCGCAAGTTCAGTCTTGAGTTTCTGCATCTCTAAGCGGTCATCACCCGTAAGAATGATATCATCCACATACACAATTAATATAGCCCTCTTCCCATTTGTAACTTTGATAAACATGGTGTGATCAGAGTTATATTGATGGTATCCATAACTCTTAAGAGTAGTGGTAGGTCTCCCAAACCAGGCCCTGGGGGAATGTTTTAGACCATATAGAGACTTTCTAAGCTTACAAAAACCATGCCACTAGAGTGTGAAGTCTCAAATCCAGGAGGAATGGTCATATAGACCCCCTCCTGTAACCCTCCATTTAGGAAAGCATTTTTAATATCAAGTTGAAATAGAGGCCAGTCAAGGTTGACGGCTAAGGACAAAATAACCCTAATAGTGTTTAACTTTGCCGGCAAAGGTTTCTTGGTAGTCTAAGCCATAGGTTTGTGTGAAACCTCGAGCAACAAGCTTGGATTTATACTTGTTTAAGCTGCCATCAACATTATACTTAGTAGTAAACAACCACTTGCAGCTCACAGGCTCTGTACCCGTGATGGAACCGTAAATAGGCATAAGGTCAAACTGGTTGCCAAGGATTATACTCAATCATATGGAATTGACTATCAAGAGACTTTCGCTCCTTTGGAAAACTTAATACCACCAGAGTGTTTTTGTCTAATGCAGCAAATTTAGAATGGCCATTACATTAATTGGATGTAAAAATGACTTTCTAAATAGAGACCTTTGTGAAAAAGTGTACATGAAAGTCCATCCAGGCTGTGATAGTCCTGAAACTGAGAAAAAAGTATGTAGATTGAGAAAAATTATGGCCTAAAACAATTCCCAGGGGCCTGGTTTGGCCGATTTACCAAGACTGTTAAAACTTATGGTGCTCTCAATTCCATTCTGACCATACTATGTTCACCAAATCTGATACATTTGGCAAGAGGGTCATTCTGATTGCCTACGTGGATGACATCATAATAACCGGTGAATGTTAATGTAATTATCAGTCTCAAGGTATCTCTTGCGAGAGATTTTGAAATAAAGGATCTTGGCAACCTTAAAAATACTTCCTTGGCATGAAGGTTGCTAGGCCTAAAGAGGGGATTTTTATATCACAAAGGAAATGTGTCTTAGATCTAAGGAAGAAACTGACTGCTTGATTGCAAACCAGCCTCTTACCCTATTGCCCCGGTATGAAACTTGGGAAAAATGGCAATTCCGATCTTGTTGACATTGTGACATATCAAAGACTTGTGGAAAAAATTATCTATTTATCACATACCAAACCTGACATCTGTTTTGCAGTGAGTTTAGTAAGCCAATTGCCAATTTATGCGCAGGCCCCATCAAGACCATCAACAGATTGTGATCTGGACTCTAACGCACTCAAGACAAGGGTTGTTGTTCAAGAAGAAAGAAAAAAAAAAGTCGAGATATTCGCTGATGTTGATTGGGGAAGTTCAGTGGTTGATAGAAGATCTACTACTGGGTATTGTCATTCATATGGGGTAATCTTGTTACCTGGAGGAGCAAGAAACAGCTTGTTTCTCATAGCAGTGCTGAGGCTGAACTCCATGCTCTTGCATTGAGAGTCTGAAGGAATATAGCTAAAACGGATTCTGGAATCTGGATGAGATTCAGGTTCCAGTTCACCACCCTATTCAACTGCTATGTGACAATGTGTCTACAATCAACATGTCTGAGAATCTTGTTCATCATTGGCATTGACAGACACTTCATCAAGGAAAAGACTGAGAATAAGGAAATTGACATATCCCGTATTCCATCAGAAGAACAGATTGCAGATCTATTCACTAAATGCTCTTCAGACTTCAGACACTATATTTCAGAATCTAACCTGCAAACTTTGGTTGTTCCAATATCCACAACCAACCTTGAGGGGTGTTAAAATAATTTTAATATTACATTAAGCATATTTTCTCTAAATTACTTCAATGGTTTATTTGTTGGATATAACTCATTTCTCCTTTCGAGCTTACTTTTGTTTTTACTGTTCAAGAGCCATTGGGCTTCTTTTTCTAGCCGTTGGATCTGTTTATCTCAAGACAACCTTTGTCCTATAAATAAGAATTCATAACTATGTCTAAATACAAGTTAATGAGAAGAATTACACTCTTTTCCATCCTATCTGCTATTTTTCTGTAGTATTGCACCTACGTATGGGGGAATTTGGTAACCTAGAGAAGCAAGAAGCAATGGGCAGTGGCTAGAAGTAGCTCAGAAGCGGAGTTCAAGGAATTGACCCAAGGAATTTGTGAAGAATTGTGTCTGAAGTACGTACTAGATGATTTTGGGGTTATTCTTAGCTTCTCCATGAAGCTTTATTGTGATAATTAAGCTACAATAGATATTGCAAACGATCCAGTCCATCATGATAGGGAAAAAAAACGTGGTAATAGATTGACATCTTATCAAAGAAAAGCTGGAAAGTGGTCTTGTGTGTGTGCTATATCAGCCATCCACCAGACAAATAGTAGATGGTTTCACAAAGGCTCTTACAAGACACTTTTGTGTATTCACGTTGAGCATAAAGAATATTTATGCTCCAATTTGAGGGGAGTGTTGAAGAACATAATGTGTAGGCTGCTTAAGACAATTTTTATTGGCTATTTTGCAGCTTGGTTGCTTGGTCAAATCATACTAGGAGTAGGGACAGGATAATTTTTCACCCTCCGGATTGAACAAAGAATCAACAGAACCAAATAGATCCAGATGAACTCTATATGTTACCTATAAATTGGTGGTTTGGTAGCTTAGTCAAAAGCTTATTAGAGTAAGGTTGAATCTACTTGGCTTGTTTAGCACATTTGTTCTTCTGTTTAAGCCTTTTGGCTTTGCTAAGATTGAATAAGAAAGAAAGTTTATTTTGTTTTCTTCTCTGAACTTTTCTAGATTAAAAAAAGTTTATTATCATTTCTTCTATAAACTTTTCAACAATAATATTGGAGCAAAAGAGGAAGTAAGGCGCGCATGTCATACACCTCTCTTTTTGGGTTCAAATAATTCTACAGAGACAATATATTGTTTCCGCTAGGGGGGTCACTTGTCTAGGACTTATAATTCAAAGCAAAAATTACTAGCACATGACAAATTCAGCTGGCAAAAAAAACATGAAATGAGAAAGTAAATAGAAGATCCCAAATAAATAATTTCAAACTTGTATGGTGCTACATCTATGATGCAATTGAGGAAGCTATGACTAACTAGTGTATGCATGACTGACCGCATTTTCTTCATTAGGATCACTCCTGAAAACGAAATAAATTGGCGCCAAGATTTCATTCATTCCTTGAACGTATCTTATGCCAGGATTTAGCTTCGCAAATATAATTAATATATTCCTTAGTGCATCCTGAAAATTACAAACATACATAAGCAGATAGTTATTAAAAAATCTTGAAAGTGTTCAAATTATCCAGCTGAACGATATTAAAGCTCACTTGGTTGGATCTTGCAAATGATGAATCCCCAGAAAAGAAGTTAAAGTCTGGATGTGTACGCTTGACATCTCGATCTATCTGTTCTATAATCTCTGTATCCTAAAAATCAACAGACATTTACAAATCTGTAAGATAACTATTCTGTTTCAAACAATAAAGTAGTTGTTGGACTGTAAAAAGAAACGAAAGCTGAAGGTGGAAGCATATTCAGATTATGTGTACGATAGATATAAGGGCGATGAGCGTTCAATTTCTTGCTATTGTAGCTCCATTGGCCATATTCTTGTTAAATGGAGAAGTAAAAGGGCAAAATGTGATTTCATGTGCTAGTGCAGAAGCCGAATATAGGCCGATGATTCATACGATATGTGAGCTACTGTAGTTGAAAAGCTTCATGATTAAAATTAGTTCTTCAGTATCAAACTCCTGATTCTACGAGGCAGGTGGAAGCATATTCAGATAATGGGGTATGATAGATATAAGGACAATAAGTGTTCAATTTCTTGCTATTGTAGCTCCATTAGCCATAATCTTGTTAAATGGAGAAGTAAAAGGGCAAAATGTGATTTCATGTGTGAGTGCAGAAGCCGAATATAGGCCGATGATTCATACGGTATGTGAGCTAATGTAGTTGAAAAGCTTCAAGAGTAAAATTAGTTCTTCAGTACCAAACTCCTGATTCTATGAGGCGTGACCGTTATATGGCAATCTATATAGACGTAGAGCTTCATAAAGGAACCTAACTATCGAGATAGCTTATCGTTTTATACAAGAAGCTAACAATGGAAGGCATTAATGGAACACTTTTTGTGTAGTCATCATAGCAGTTAGCAAAGATCTTCACTAAAGGGCTTTCGCTGTAAGTGTTTCATGGTTTATAAACTAGTTGGGGATATTTAATGCGTATGCTCAAACTTGAGGGGAGTGTACAGTTGTAAATCAGTAATTAAAATTACAAGGGGCTGTTTGGTATTAAGGCTTAAGTCATCAAAAATATTATATATATTTATCGATTTTGTAAACTGTGTTAACAATTCAATGAAGTAAAAACCTATTTGCATTTAACTTGATAAATTACCACCTCAGCTAAATACTGGGAAGTAGTGGAATCTTGTATTCATACATTATAACACACCATTCACTCTCATGTTTGGGCTTACCATTTGAAGAATAATGTTTTTAGCGGTCACGTGTGGTATGCATTAATCCTTATCCAAACAAGATTCTACCTCATTTCAGAGTAATCTTGAACGCAGACTGAACTACAGAAGCATAAAACTCGTACCAATTTAAGCGACACCATGGCGCTAAAGAGATTTTACTGGGCACACTGGCACTGTTATAAAACAAAATTAAGCCTATTGCATGGCCACAAATTCAGATTTCTTTAACCCTCAATATTTCCTTTATAATAATTCATGCACATATTTTTTCAATTTTAGTGGGGAGAAGAGCAGTCTATATATTGAATATATATATATGGTTTTCTGTTTGATGTGAGGGGGTGGGATGGGGGGGGGGGGGGGAGAGGTTGTTATCTTGGTCGAAGCTACACGTTTCATGTGATTCTAGAAAATTTTATCCTTACTACCAGTTCAACTTCAGGAAATTCTGATGAATATGTCTTCAAATTTTGTTATAGTCCACAAAGCATATTAGTAAGATTTTATACACGAAAACTATTCATTGGGAAGTCCAAGTGAAAAGTGATTAACGAAAAAAGGATACCTGAAAAAACTGATTCCAGACGCTTGTCTTACCGAGACTCAAAGGATGCTCCCCATGAGTCACTTCTGACCTTGAGAGGGAACCACCATCTTCAGTATTCAGAATGTCATGCTCAAGACTTGACTTCTCTAGCCTTCTGGTAATCTCTGACTGACTAGCCACAGAAACATTCAGAAATACAAAACTTCGGAAAGAAGTAATACACACAACAGCCTAATAATAATGATATACAAAACCATCTTCTCATGATTATCTCCTATACAGCAACTCCTAGGCAGTTCATCTTATCTTCAGTAACAAACAACAACTACTTCCCTATACCAATCACATGGAAAATGAGCAAGTCGTGTATGGTAAATTAAAGCTACTCAACAAAATTTAATATATGCACATGTGGGTACTACAGGAAAATGATACCTGCACACCCATCAGCAATAAACACATAGTCAATGAACAAAATAATATAAGAGATAATCAATGGTTAAAAGAGGTTTTAAGGTGGGCACATATCACATTTAGGGGTGTGCGTGTGTATCCGCGTGTAGAAGTAAATAGCTTAGACAAAGAAGATAGGAGGAACACGCATACTGAAATGAAATATCAGGATTGATCCATCAATAAGACCAGAGATGCTTTACAGATCTGAATACTGGGCACTAAATAATAAGCATGAACAAAAGATTACAGTAGCAGAAATACGAATATAGGTTCTATTGATAAGAAATACGAATCAGATGCATGTGTGGGAATAAAGGATGGACAAGATTATGAATGAGCATATTAGAGAAAAAACAGGTACAGGTTCTATTGATAAGAAAATGAGTCGCAATATTTGGTATACAGCGCAAAAGCGTCCTATAGATGGCACCTGGTAGGTGTTGTGAGACAGAAGATGTCCAAGAGGAGAAACATGCCAAATGTAGGAAAGGTAGACTTAAGAAGAAATGAACGGGGACAATTAACAAGGATATGGCTGATATGAGTATTGGGCAGGATATGATTGCAGACATGCGATCCATATAGCCAACCCCACCTAGTGGCAATGAAACTGCTTCTTGTTCATGAAGTTGCAGAAAAAGCGATACTGTCTTCATAGATTTGCAGATGAGAACAATTAAGGAACAACAGAAGAAGTAGAACGTATCAGCATCTTCATTTCCCCACCACCCTTGAAAGCTACTCCCTTCGTCCCAAAATATAAGTCACTCTACCTCTTTTTGTTTGTCCCAAAATATAAGTATTCTACATTACCAATGAATCATTTATTACTCTTTTTCTCCATCTTACCCCTAATTTATTAACAATTCAACTACTTCTCAATATTTTATAACCATTTCATTTAATGATAGTCAAAGGATATTTAGGCATTTCTCCTTAAAATTTAGGGGGAATGAGGGAGAAGGACAAAAATATTTCATCAATTAAGTAGAAGGACAGTCTTTTGAAACTTTTGCATAAAGGACAAAACTATTTATCCACTATCGAAATTCACTTGTGTTCAAAATTAACTGTTTAAATTCACTGCCGAAATTTCACTTTCAAATTCACTAATTTTCAAAATTCATTGTCGGGATTCACTGATTTTCGGATTCATCATCAAAATTCACTATCGAAATTCACCGATTTCGGGATTCACTAGGGAGATTCACGATTTTCGGATTCACCTGCTTGTCCTTCTCGCTATAAAAATTATGCAGTTGTCCTTCTCCCTATAAAAGATATGTAGTTGTCCTGTTGCTTAATAATATTTCAGATTGTGTCCTTATCCCTAATTTTCCATAAAATTTATGACATTCAACTACTTTCTTAATCTGTGTGAAAACACCCAAAATGACTTATATTTTGGAACAGTGGGAGTACAAATTTGCTAACAATGCCAAGCCTAAGAGCTTCATCAGCATACAGGTGAAAGTGCATTTACCAGTATCATCTCAGGAGAGTATCGAACAATTAGGTCACGACTGCTCCAAGGAAGATTGCCCCAGGTGAAAAAAAAGAAGATAAAATGACCAAAAAAAGGAAGATAAAATTATGAAGCTTCATAAAGATATGATTCCAATCGGATGTCCACATAAAGGAAGGCAGAGTTAATCCCATGTCTAAAGTGCGTCTTCTCCCAAAAATGGACAATAGAGAAGTTTATGTAGTAGCTATGCTGAAAGAAGGAAGCAGAAACAGAACCACAAGAGATCACCAGAACCCAATATCTCAAATTAATTGTAAATGGCGAACTTACGGGATTCATTAGCATCTCATCTTTAAAATTCTTATACTGAGATCTTTTCTTAGCCAATTCAGAAGGCCAAAGTGAACGATCGCAGGGCAGATACGCCAATAGGAGCTGAAAAAGACCGTCCAATCAATAGTAAAACAACATTGCAAACTGGCCAACATTAAAACAAAACCCAACATACAAGTACAATATTGAGGAATTACACAATGCAACTTTACAAAACCCAAGTACAGAGTAAAGCACAAGAGCAATGAAACCCAATGTGCAAGTCAAAAAAAAATTGAAATAATAAAGTGAACAATGTGGTAAGTAAGTTGATTTAATAAGAGAAATAGAGAGAATGATTACTTGCATACACTGTCTTCCTCTCATTGGTTCATTACACAATGGGTAATATATTGCTAATGTGAGCAATGTCAATCAAATGCACTTAATCATGAATGACCTTCGGCATACATGATGATGAATATTACCATTCCGACATCAGGATATTCTAAATGATTAAACTTATTTAACATGGTTGTGGATATTCTTTTAGTCTTTCAAAAACATAATTAGAAAAAACAAAAACAAAAACAAAAAAAGTCTGGAACAGGGAAAGAACAACCTTCTGGTTGCCGAGTAATACATGGAATAAAGCAGCTCATTCAGTCATTCTCACCAAGAAACTAACTATTACCCACACACTCTATTAGAACCATGGAAAATCATGTCTAAAACATCCATGTACCTTCCATACAGTAGCACGAATGCCACCTCCGTCCGGTATGCCTTGTGATGATAGTCTCCTCAGTTCCCCCAAGTTTACAACCTTCCGTGAGAGCTATATTGGCAAAAACAGTAACAAATTCATGTATAAATGCACACGCAACAAAAAAAACAGCAAATAAGTGATTAGAGGTCAGGTCACAGAATTTAAACGCCATAAGCATACCTCTTGCAAAATTTGAGCTCTACGGGAAATATCTTCGGACCCCGGAGCAACACGCGGCGTTGGCATTACATCTTTAGCGGAGTTGACGTCAGCATCCGAGACGACGTCACTAGAGCCCATAACTTCATTTTCATCAACATTATTGCTATCGTAATTCCCGTAACCACCTACACTAGTACTCGAGGGATCCCTAGTATCCAGCTTCGGAGCAGGCTCTGCCGCACGTACGATCACCGGAGGCTCCATCCGCGGTGGCGTCTCAGGCGATTCTTTCGGAAGCGAAGATTTGGATGTGATTGTCTGACTCGAAACGTCGGAATCTTGAGGAGGAGAAGAAGATAAGTTCGGAGTTGATGACCATAGTGAGCTGTTCAACCAATCAGGAACACGCTTTTTTGTGGAATTCTCATTCGTAGTGTTCACCATTTCTTTCCTTTTTCTTCTTCTTCCAGTTTTGGGTGGAATTTAGTGATGGTAATAACAAATTATAGGGAACGGAGTGGCTGAAGAAGGGGCGGCGTCGGTGGCTGGGGAAAGCTGAGACGACGGAGGTGGTGGCGGGGGAAATGAATACATGAGTGATTTGATGGCCGATTAAATTTTCGACGCTCTGGGTGTCCGCGAGGCCATGTGGCGTGATAGAAGGAGCCGAAGAAACCGAGGACAGGAAAAAGTGTCACGTATGAGTCACGTGATTGTTGGCTTTTACCGACGTCAATTTTATTTATTAAAGACACAAAACACTGGAAAATCGTGTTTGTTACCTAGAAATATGATGGAATAACGTAGTAATGAAATGGGATAAAATATTTTTTTTAAATTTTTTTTATATTGTGTTGAAATATGAATGAATGAATAAAATAAATTAAATAAAATGTGACACATCGAGTAATGAGGAGTGCACGGTAGAATGAAATGAAATTGAATGGTTTTTATTTGTGTATGATTATAAGGTAATATAATTAAATCAAGTTTTATTTCAATGGAATGAAAAATTACATTTTCCATTACGTTCAAAACTGGATTGAACGGGATGGAATGAAATGAAAATCAATAAAACACGTAGGTGGTGGGTGTAGGACAATCTTGTTCATAAACGAAAGAAAAATTACAATAAAACGAATAACAACAAATTCGAATTACAATTTCAAAGAAAATGCGAAAAGGATATATGATCCGAAATTTCATGTTGCATTGTGCTTCTTAAGACTAATTCGCCCACTCACCTTCGTGTGCCGTGAGCTTCAACGGGGACGTTAATCTCCCAGATAGAACGGATAAGAATGATGGGAAGCACAACGCCTTCAATTGCTTAAGAACCTTGTAGTTTGAACTCTCGCCATGTAAAGAGGAAGCGAATCGCCGGTGTTATATCTGGTATGAAGAATCGATCATGAAGTCTGTTTAAATAGGCTTTATTACGTAGAGAAGAAATTTGAATCGATGGAATATGAAGTGGAACGACCTCGGCTTTATTACCAACGAAATGAATGTCATTAAAGCTCGAGACCGAGCAGCACAAGACATCGGCATATGCCATAAGTGTTGTCGATTGGAAGGTCACGATGTCGGCATATGCAGATGTCGACAAGATCACTCGAATTTTCAAAGATGCCTCGCCTTTATTACCAACGAAAAATGAATGTCATTAAAGCTCGAAATTGTCACAAGATGTCGATGTCGGCATATACGCCATAAGTGTTGTCGATTGGAAGGTCACGATATCGCTTTGAAAAATAAAGTTCGGTTTTGCATTGTCACAGTATCAGTATCAGCATATGCCATAAGTGTTGTCAGTTGGAAGGTCACAGTATCAGTTTCGAAAAATAAAGTTCAGGTTGCAAAATCGAACCTTCACTGGGAGCCTTTGAATCGAGTTGCATTCGTGTCCGCAGGACGTGCGCTCGCACACAAGTTCAAGCGAAAATCGGATGGATTTGCACCCCTGCGCCAGCGTGAAGAACGGTGTATAAAGTTGGTAAATTCTTACCACTACTGCTAAAGCAACATCATATATATATTGGCTCTTTTCCTTCCTTCCTTCCAATGTGGTAGAAATTGGTTTCTCCAATTTTCCTTTAATACTAACACTTTCTATTCACTCACTTAGTTTAAATAGGCCCAATATGACATATCATTTAAAATATCCATTCTAACCATCATTTTCCAACAATCCCCACATGAATGGAATAGTGTTTAAACCACAGCAAAGGCTCTAAGAATGAAATTGAGAGTTCGGCGGTAGATCAATGCATAGGATAGGTAGGTGTGACCCTTTGAACCTTCCTTGATTAAATATGTTTACTTTCTTGGTGACTAGTAGGCGCGATGTCCTTGAACTATTCTCGCCGTTGATGTAAATGATGACATATCAACCACACTGCATCTACCTATCAACATGGGTTCTTGCGGTTATGTCCATTTTGGCCGTGAACATCCGCCTGGTTCAAGAAGAGTTTCTAAGAATTGCGCCCTCACAATTCCTTTTTGCCGCCCTCTTCTCTCTTACATAGGTGATTCTGTAATTGAGAATTTTCTCAAAATATTCTTCTTACACAAATCATTAAAAACTCTTCGTGAGCTTATCCTCGTTCAATCTCACTTGTTTCTTCATCTTAGGAATGAGCTTGAGGTTACCCCTCACGCGGTGACTTTACTTCGGCAATTAGGTTTTCCCGTTGAACCAAGATCTTGGGATCTCCAATCTACAAGGTTGGGTTTTCCTTCGTAAAGTTTTATTCCATGGGCTTTAGTCCCATTCCTCTTGATGATTTAGCAATCGCCTCTCTATTTAACCCTTTGTTTAGCGGATCCGTAAGATTATCCTCTCGACTTAACATAGTCTAAGGTAATCGTACAGGTTGAAGTAGTTGTCTAATGGAATTATGTCTTCGGCGTATGTGCCTGGACTTACCATTATACATTATGTTCGTGCTCTTCCAATCGGTTGGTTCGGTATCACGGTGAATACATATTCCTGGCAGCTTCGCCATTGAGGAATATCCTCAGAATTGATGCAACCATTCGCCTCTTCACCACATTTATCCAAGGCTACAAACTCAGATTCCATTGTGGATCTGGGTTATCACGGTTTGTTTGGAAGATTTCCAAGACACGGCTCCACCGCTTAACGTGAATACAAAGCCACTTGTAGATTTTGAATCCTTTGAATCAAAATCCAATTTGCATCAAGATATCCTTCTATAACAATTGGTTCTCTTGTATAGTGAAGGCCATACTTACGAGTATATCTTAAGTATCTCAAGAACCTCACTATAGCTTTCCAATGTTCATGACTCGGATTACTAGTATATCTACTTAGCTTGCCAACAACAGTAAGCGATATCCGGTCTAGTACAACTCATTAAGTACATTAGACTTCCAATGATCCTTGCGTACTCTAATTGAGATACACCCTCACCTTTATTTTTGAACAAAGGTTGACTTTGATCTATTGGAGTTTTAGCTTCATTTGAGTCATCTTTATTGAATTTTTCCAAGATTTTATCAATATAATTAGATTGACTCAAAATAAGACCATTAGAATTTCTTGTAATTCTAATTCCCAATATCATCTCTGCTAAACCCATATCTTTCATTTCAAATCTAGCGTTTAACATATCTTTGGTAGATTTGATCATCTTATCATTACTACCAACTATCAGCATGTCATCCACATAAAGACATAAGATGACATAGCCATCTTTTGTTTCTTTCATGTAAATACATTTATCACATTCATTGGTTTTGAACCCTTTTTCAAGCATAACATGATCAAACTTTTGATGCCATTGTTTTGGTGCTTGTTTTAAGCCATATAATGACTTAACCAATTTACACACTTTCTTGTTTTGTCCTGGACTAGAAAAACCTCAAAGTTGTTCCATGTAGATTTCTTCTTCTAAATCTCCATTTAAGAAAGCGGTTTTCACATCCATTTGATGTACTTCTAAATTACATAAAGCGGCTATATGCAAGTACCATCCTAATGGAAGTTATTCTCAAATCCTTTGGAGAATATGTGTCAAAATAATCAAGACCTTCTTTTTGACTATAACCTTTTATTACTAGTCTGGCCTTATATTTATCAATAGATCCATCGAGTTTCATTTTCCTCTTAAAGATCCATTTTGATCCTAGTGGCTTACATCCTCAGAGGTAGATCAACTAACTCCCAAGTATGATTTTGCAATATAGAGTCTATTTCACTATTTATTGCTTCTTTCCACATTGGACCTTCGGAAGAAGTTGTCGCTTCTTTAAAGCTTTGAGATCTGTCTCTATCATATAAGTGATAAAATCTTCACCAAAAGATTTTTCATCCTCGACCTTTGCTTCTTCTTGGCTCAACCTCGCTTGGCTCTTCTTCATTTACTTGTTCGAAGGGTGATCCTGAACATGAACACGCTTTAATGAACTAGGTTCATTTGTTTTAGCCGAAATACATTCTCAAAGAATGATGCATTTCTCGATTCCATTATCGTATTTTTATGTATTTCGGGATTATCGACTTATACACAAGAAATCGATAAGCACAACTCGTTGTGTGCATATCCAATGAATATACAATCAACGCTTTTGATCCTATCTTTACTACTTTGGGTGTAGTATCGAGCACCTTTGCAAGGCACCCCACACTTTCAAGTATTTGTAAGAAGGTGGTTTACCTTTCCACAGATTCATAAGGAGTTTTCTCTTGTTTCTTTCGGGGTATCTTATTTAAAAGATAATTGCTAGAAAGGATAGCTTCCCCACAAGTTTTGTGATACTCACGAACTCAACAACATTGAATTCATCATTTCTTTCAATGTTCGATTTTTCCTTCGAAGACTCCGTTCGATTGTGGTGACCATGGCGCGGTTATTTCATGAATAATCCCATGTTCGGCACAAAATCACTAGTGGTGCCAAATATTTACCACCTCTATCGCTCGGAGTATTTTGATCTTTTTCCATGTTGATTCTCAACTTCTTTACTTAATAGAATAAATTTATCTATCGCTTCATATTTTCCTTTTAACAAGTATACATAGCAATATTTAGTGCAGTCATCGATAAAGGTAATAAAATAATTATTTCCGCCTCTTGATTGCACAATTTTAAGATCACACACGTCGCTATGTATTAGTTCGAGTGGTTGCATATTTCTTTCAACATTTTGAAAGGACTCTCTTGTTAATTTCGCTTCAACACAAGTTTCACACTTATGTTCTTTATCAATTTCGAATTTGGGGATATATTTTAGACTTATTAATCTACGCAGGGAATCGTAATTAACATGTCCTAGTCTACCATGCCATAAGGAAGGTGACTCAACCAAGTAAGCAGAACCAGCAATATTATTATTGATATTGTTTGGCTTAATAGCCATTACATTCAGCTTCACCATGCCATTGCATGCATACCCCTTACCGACATACATACCACTCTTAGTTAAAGTAAACTTGTCGGACTCTAAAACAAGACGGAAGCCATTCTTATTCAATAGCACTCCAGACACCAGATTCTTACGCATATCCGGGACATATAGCACAGTCTTCAGAGTTAGATGCTTGCCAAAAGTCATCTTCAGAATCACTTCTCCTTTTCCAGCTATAGCAGAAGTAGTCGAGTTTCCCATGAACAAAGTCTCATTACCTTGAACTGACTCGAACTTAGTAAACACTTCCCTGTCAGAGCATATGTGCTTTGTAGCTCCTGTGTCTACCCACCATTCTCTAGGATTTGAATCCATCATGTTCACTTCTGACACAACGGCACAAAGATGACTATCTTCCATGCCTTGAATAATATTTCTTTCAACAATATTATTCTTTGGTAGCTTTTTCTGAAATTTAACACAAAAGATTAAATTTCTTTTCAACAATTTATAGAACAATTTTTAATTGATCTATACTCAATTCAACGAAAGATTCGTTTAGAACTCGTTTTATTGAACCAATGTTCGTTTTAAACCCAAAACAGCTTGGTTTTAATAATCAGCTCGTTTTTTCAATAAAAACAGCTCGTTTAATAAATTAAACAGCTTGTTTGAATTCAGCTCGTTTAAGAAACTGAACAGCCCGTTAAAACAGCTCGTTAAAACAGCTCTTTTAAAATTCAGCTCGTTTAAGAAACTGAACAGCCCGTTAAAACAGCTCTTTAAATTCAGCTTGATTAAAATCAGCTCGTTTTAAAATAAAAAAACAACTCGTTTTTTACACACCTCGATTCGCTTTCTTCAATTACAGAAAACTGAATCACAAAACTGTTATGAACAGTTTATTAAGATCAAAACTGCTCAACACAAGAACCTGATTCAACACAGTTCTACAAACTGTTTGTTCTTAATTTCCTCTCGTTAATGAACAAGAATTATCAAATTAGTCTTAAGATTGTAGGACAATCTTGTTCATAAACGAAAGAAAAATTACAATGAAACGAATAACAACAAATTCGAATTACAATTTCAAAGAAAACAGAAAAGGATATATGATCCGAGCCCTGTGTTGCACACAGATTCCTTAAGACTAATACGTCCCCTCACCTTCGTGTGCCGTGAGCTTCAACAGGACATTAATCTCCCAGGATAGAACGGATAGCAATGACAGGAAGCACAACGCCTTCAATTGCTTAAGAACCTTGTAGTTTGAACTCTCAGTTTTCATGTAAAAGAGGAAGCAGAATGCTGGTGTTATATCTGGTATGAAGAACTGATCATGAAGTCTGTTTAAATAGGCTTTATTCTTTAGAGAAGAGCTGGAACTGATGGAATATGAAGTGGAACAGCCTCAGCTTTATTACCAACGAAATGAATGTCATTAAAGCTCAGAATTGGAACAGGCACAACATCAGCATATGCCATAAGTGTTGTCAGTTGGAAGGTCACAGATATCGCGCGTAGTATCGATGTCGGCATATATGATCCGAGCCCATGTGTTGCACACGCTTCCTTAAGACTAATTCGTCCCTCACCCGTGTGCCGTGAGCTTCAACATGACGTTAATCTCCCAGGATAGAACGGATAGCAATGACGAGGCTTCGCGCCTTCAATTGCTTAAGAACCTTGTAGTTTGAACTCTCGGTTTTCATGTAAAGAGAAGCGAGAATCTTGGTGTTATATCTGGTATGAAGAACTGATCATGAAGTCTGTTTAAATAGGCTTTATTCTTTAGAGAAGAGCTGGAACTGATGGAATATGAAGTGGAACAGCCTCAGCTTTATTACCAACGAAATGAATGTCATTAAAGCTCACAGTATCAGTATATGTATATGCAGTATCACTCTGAATTTTCAACGTTCGATTTGAAAAATAAAGTTCGGGTTGCAAAACCGAACCTTCACTCTGAGGAGCCTTTGAATCGAAGTTGCATTCGTGTCCGCGGGGCGTGCGCTCGCACACAAGTTCAAGCCGAAATCGGATGGATTTGCACCCCTGCCGCCAGCGTAGAACGCGTGTATAAAGTTGGTAAATTCTTACCACTACTGGCTAAAAGCAACATCATATATATATTGGATCTTTTCCTTCCTTCCTTCCAATGTGGGAGAAATTGGTTTCTCCAATTTTCCGTTAATACTAACACTTTCCATTCACTACTTAGGCGATAGGCGTGTGACATATCATTTAAAATATTCATTCTAACCATCATTTTCCAACAGTGGGTAAGATTAAGATGAGGTTGGGTGGATGGTGAGGTGGGTTGGGGTGAAGTTGGTTAGGTGGTGGGGTAGTGTAGGGAAAGATATGACGGTGGATAGGGTAGGGTTGGATGAGACAGGGTATGGTGTGGTGGTGTGGTGGTGTGGTGGTGTGGGGTAGGGTGGATATGCTATGGTAAGATATGTGGGTAGGGTAAGGTGAAGTGAGGTATGATAAGATAATGTATGATAGAGTAGGGTAATGTATGGTGAAGTAGGTATGGTAAAGCAATGTATGATAGGGTAGGCTAGAGTGAGGTGTGGTATGGTAGGATGGGGTGTGGAATGGTATGGTCGAGTGAGGTGTGGTAACAGAGGGTGAGGTAGTGCATGTTATGTAGAGTTTGGTTAGGTAGAACAACATATATATAAGGTATGGTAGTGTACTAAGGTAATGTGAGTGTAGTAGGGTGAGATATGTGAGTGGTAGAGTAAATTGAGGTAATAAAATAGGGTATGATGGATAAGAATGTAGGATGCGGTGTGGTTATTGATAAAGAAAGGTGAGCATAGTGGTGTGGTGGGCAGAACTACCCCACCGCATCGATACTATTTCTAATATGTTACGTTATGCGTCATATCCTACCCATGTCATCCCTCCAACCCAACCTTAACGGAAACGTGGATATTGTGAACTTTTAATTTCGTGGTGTATGAAGTAATTTTAAAGTGCGATGAAAAAAAGAAACCATTAAAAATGATGTCGAAAAAGTTAAAATTAAAAACCTTCGGGTTAGTGTTCCATCAGCTGCTTCTGTGTCTCTGTGAATCCTCTCTCCAGATTCTCAATCTCTTTCAAAGCACCGCCAATGAGGAGGTAACCACAAAATTCTTCTTCTCTACGAATACGTACATGTATTTGCGTGAAAGTATCTTTGTAGGTGTATTGATCAACTGAAGTCAATTGATTGAGATCTGCAAATCAAGTAATGTGTATATGAATTCGTATCGGTGCATTTATACGGAGATGTATTTGTTTGAACCATTGATTGCAGGCACGGATACAGGAATCCGCTTCCGCAGAAGCAATGGAGTGGAGGAGCAGTTCGGGGAATGTTCGGAAAGCTTTCCATTGCGCTTGCAGTACTTCTGATTTGTATGGTCTCGCTTCTTACTACACTCAAGAGTTCGACTTATCCTCTCTCGAGATCCGAGGTCGTTCTGAAAGCTTTCTGTCTTCCTCATTGTTTTTGGGCGCTTTGCTTTCTCTATCTTCTATTTGAAGTTGTATACGCTGAGATCTTTTGTGATATATGAGGAAGAATGTACACATTTATTCTGATTTACAAGTAACTTGAATTATTGTATAGATGTACTTAAGAGACTTGTGCAGCTCAATTCAGTATCATTAAAAGTTAGTAATTGGGTGTGATACCTTAAAAGATATTCGTGAGATGAAGAAAGATTAATATAGTTCATGGAACATACTGTAAATTATCTGGGTGCTTTGCATTGCATTTCTTACAACTACGTGTAGGTTTTGAAACCTTCACCTTTGGATTTGTCAGGGCTTGTATGTTTGTAGCTTGATGCATCCCCTGTGTACCCTGTTGATGTATAGGATGGATAGGAATGGTTTCCATTTGACGTATACACCTAGTTTTTACATAGGTTGCACGAGTTTGGGATATGCTGGGGCTAGTTTTTTACCCAAAATATAGGATACGGTACAAGGGAGGATACGGCGTGCCAATACTAAAAATCACCAACAATTACTAGTGGCTCTCCTGTGTCGGTGGAGATTTTTTTCCTCATTTTCACCGGCATTTTATCAATTTTATTATGTACCCAACTTTTGAGATTTACAAATTAGCCTCAATCAGTATTCTGACTGTATCCAATACGTATCTGTATCTTTCGGATATACACCAGATACTGAGCCTCCCTACTGAACAAGAGTATATGTGCTTCCTAGGTTATACATGTGTATTTGGGATCTCACTTTGCTTCAGTTTATAAATTATGACCTTGCACAAATTGAACAAGGAGCCTGTTCGGCCATTTATAACATTAGTTGAAAGCCTTTTCATTTGCATCTAAAACTTGGGATTTTGGAGTGGTTTAACTGGTTTGAATGTTTGGTCGGACAGTAGATCTGTAAGAGTCGTTTATGATCTCTCAAAAAGATTGTAAATTTCATGTCTAAACTGAACAAATGTCGGATGGGGTCTCCAAAATAACCATCCTAATAAATTGGCCATGCAATGCACTTCAATTGTCATCTTGTGACTGATCATTTGTATTTATGAATTATGGAACGCTGGCAGATTGACGTGGAGTCTCTTTGGGAGCCTGCTTCTTCTGGTGGTTGGAGGCCATCTTCCGCGCCTAGATCTGATTGGCCCCGTATGTGGTTCAAATGCCTTCGAATATAGCCTACTATGTTGATATATTTCAGAGTTGACTTGAAACTTAAATATTCTTTCTCTTTGCTCCTTTCTGCAGCACCTCCGACAGACACCAATGGCTATTTGCGTGTTCGCTGTAACGGCGGTTTGAATCAGCAGCGCAGTGCTGTAAGTAGGAAAGTCTTGCTATCAATATGCAATATGCTGTGTCTACTTCTCTAGCTGGCAGACAATCTATTTAAATTGTACTTTTACACCATTTTGTCTTGTTGGTAGTTAGATCCAAATGAGATGAAGGCTCCTTGTGGCGTAAATTTACTGGGTCCATGCAGGAATTTCTGGCCATCATAATCCTTTGCCTTTGAGACTTATTTTATCTCACTTCATGTGACATAAAAA